>CM052548.1:10269137-10449327 GCA_028533065.1 Trachops cirrhosus | reverse complement strand
AGTCAGTAACCAGAGGGGAGAGGGGAGGGAATTTCAGGGGAGAAGGGAAGGGTTTACAGAAAAAAATATAGAGGACACATGGACAAAACTAGGGGGGTTGGAAATGGGAGGGAGGAGGGGAGGGATGGGTGGGTGGGCTGGAATGGGAATAAAGGATAGAAACTGTACTGAATAAACTAAAATAAATTAAAAAATAAAAAATAAAATAAAATAATTTTAAAAAAGACACATACTAGTCAAGTCAGTCAAATAAGAAAAGAGAGGGATGTAATATACAGCATGGTGATGATATTTAATAATACAGTATTGTATATTTAAAAGTTTCTAAGAAGATAAATCTTAAAAGTTTTCTTCACAAGAAATTTTTCTGTAATTATGTAAAGTGATTGATGTTCACTAGATTTATTGTGGCAATCATTTCTCAGTGTATACAAATACCAAATCATTATGTTGTACATCTGAAATAATTTAAAAAAGAAAGAAAATGAAACAGAAGAGTGTTCAAATACATTGATATTAACCATCGCTCTCCATAGACTGATAGGGACATTGACATACTGCGCTTCATGTAACTTTACCAACAACCCTTTGAGAGAAGTAAGGATCGCGACCCATTTTACAGAGGGGAAGGTTAAGGCTCTGGAAAACCGGTAAACCTATGCACAAGTTCATTTACTTAATAGTGACCAAATCAAAATTGAAACTCGAGTCTGATTTCCACTAGCATTATTCTTCAGGGGTTTGCAAACAATGACCCATAGGCCAAATCCAGCCTTCCTTCTGTTTTTGTACAGCTTGTGAGCTAAGACTGATTTTACATTTTTAAGTGATTTTTTAAGTACCAAAGATTTCCTGACACGTAAACATCATATGAGATTTAAGCTTCAGTGTCCATACGTAAAGTTTTACTGGTGCAACACCACATCCATCTACTCAACTGTTATCTATGGCTGTGTTCACACTACAGCATCAGCTGAATAGTTATTATAGAGACTAAACCGCCTGCAAAGCTGAAAGTATTTTCTCTGTCCTCTCATGGAAAAAGTTAGCAGAGCCCAGCGATATATTGTTGCTTCCTTATTAATGCAGGTTTGTGCCCATAGACATGGCCTAAATATAAAGTGGATGCATAGGAAAAATACAGTGAAGAAAGCAATATTCCAAAGGTACTGATGAGCAATATTTTTAAAGAGAAATAATGTATCAGATACAATCACTCACTCTGCATTTCCTTTCCATGCCATTTAGAGTTCATTGGTTTGAAAGCTTCCTTGAAGACTTGTGGCACTTAATTCATGCATGCATTAAACCTCTCTAGCTTACTTGGCTTGAGTGCTGTGAAAAAGATATTGGAGGCAATTTATCACATAAGAATCTGTCACTGATTTAACTCTTTTTTAGATGTGTCTTGGAGCCGAAAAGTGAAGTCGAGAGCGAGAATTCTGACAACATTTCTACCAAAGGTTGGAGAATCTGCCAACTGGTGCTAAAAGAATGTGCCGTGTCTGCCGGCTTGTTCTCCCCTGCAGCTCGGCTCCAAACTCCTCCCCACCCCCAGCAACCAGGTTCTGTGGAGCCTGAAGCTTTTCAACATTGAGGTGACCCTTTTAAGAAAAAGAATCCAAATTACAATACAAAATTAAACATCAGGTCTTGGAAGGAGCCCAGACAAGTGAAGGGCCCTTACACTTAATCTGCATCAGCTTCAAGAAAATGGCCTTTTGCACCAACAGAAAAGAGAGCAGGTGGGGGTATCATAGAGAGAGACAACACATTTGTGACACAAGAGTATAAATTTAATAGATTCTATTGTAAAGCAAGGTTTCCGTATTTTAATAGCATTCTGTATTAGGGAAGCATCTTTTACGTCACTTTTACTCCTTTAGCAAGTAAGGTCCTGCTAGATCTTCACCCATTTTCTCAGAGAAGTGTCCAGCTGAGAAACACACAGTTGCTAAAGTCGTGCACAAAAGGGATGGCTGGAGTGTAACTCTTCCTAGTTTCGCTTCAGTTCATGCCTACTCTGCTTCCTTCCAGTTCTTTTGAGATTTAAACGCAGAACAGGGAACTAGAGCAGACTCGTGCCCTCTGCAGGGCTCTCTGAGTGCCCAAAGCTTCAGAGCAGCCCAGAGCGGTCTGGCTGGCAGCTTGGACTCCACTCGCCAACTTCAGAACAACTGCCAGCTCTTCCAGGTTCTCACCCTTTTCTTCACTTACTTCCAATCTCTCCTCCACTCTCTTCCCCTTTGATTGCAGATTTCTTCAAAACCCGAGATTCTTTCTTGTTGTTGGAAGTAGAACTGGAGCCAGAATAAAATAGGAAAGAAGTGGACCAGATGGTATGAAAGTACAAGTGATGCCTCGGCCTGGTTGGAAGCCGTATCTGAAAAAGCGACCGAGTTCGAAGGCCTGAAGTAAAAGGCCTCGGAGATGATTCTGCTAACAGAAGTGGCCACGGGGACACCCAGGACAGAAGATGAAGGGATTTTGCTATCTTCCTTTGAGTTGAGCACACACTTTCAAACCTCAAACAGGAACATGGAGTAAAGGAAAGCTCTCAGCTGAAGAGAAGATATTTCAGCCTGAATACCAGTTTCTTTACTTACCAGCTATTTAAGCTCTCAAAAACCAGTGGGGTTTTGTTCGGAGGTTTTTATCTACAGAAATTGCCAATAATTCCTCCCCGAGATGGGTGCTCAGAGCCCTGCAGACTGCAGCCCCCCCACGGCCGGCTGGCTTGTTGACTTCTGCTGACTTTGCCACCAGCAGGCACTGCAGGAGACCAGGGAGTGGGAGGAGAGAGAGACGGGGTGCTGACTCCCCCAGGTCTCCCTGCGAGGCCCTATCCTCTGTCACCACAGCTCCCACTGGGTGGCCCCTCTCCCACTGCTCCATCTCCTCTGGGTTCCAGGAGTAACACGACCCTCCAACCCCTGGTTGCCCCATCAACATTGTGGCAAGAGCTTCCTAAATTCTGCACCCTGCACTGTTTTTGGACATTTTATCTTGTAGAAATAAGGGTTTTATATTATACGCAATGACATAATAATGTGATGTATGAAAAATAATCTAGCCTCCACTGATTTCACTATATACATCACTATATTTTAGACTTGTCAGCAAATTCAATTTATTTACCTTTCAATTTAATGAAGTTATTTCAAATTTCATAGATGTGAAAATAATTGAAACATAGACATTAGAAATTTTAATTTAATGTCAAATCTCCTTTGAAAAGTGATTTATATTTCATGGAAATGAGGACTCTGGTAATCATAATTCTTACTGTTTCCATGCATATTAGGGAATAAGAAATATTAAAAGTAAAAAACAAAAGGATATGCTCATCAAATATTAGTTTATAATTTCAGGGGGTGAATCTAATGTAGAAAAAGGATCAAATAGCTGAATTCTATCATCTCTATCTTCTATGATACTAATGTATGTCAGATAATTTTAAATCCAAAAAAGTTATAATTTCTCAAGCCCTAATTAATGAGCAGTCTGTTTATAGCTGATAGAAACATCAAAAATTTATTTCAAGTCTAGATTTAGAGAGAAGAGATTATTTTGAACTTGACATGGGTAGTGAGTGAGTAGTCAACTTTCCTATTCAAATTCTTCCTTTGTCAACAGTCCTCCAAAGTCTAATACAAGTACACACAGCCAGGCTTCCCTCTGCTTTTAAGTGAATTTGAGATTTTAGCAAGGAGGAAAAAGCCAATGTACATGCACAGCTACAAGTCTAATGCCGAGTGAAAGAAAAAATGCTTGAGACTGCCAGTGAAGGAGTCATACTTCACTCGAGGCCAGTACAGAACCAGAGCTGCCACCGTGCACACTGCAGCCCAGAATCTAACAGCAGATTTGCATAGCATTCCGGCGAGTACCTCCTTGTGGAGATGCAGGCTGTGCACAGGAGTGCTGGCCACTTTGTTGAGAAGACAACAATCACATTATCAAAGCTGTCAACAAATTTTCTTGTACTTAGGGGTATGTCTGATGATAAGGGAAGATGAAAGAGATTTTCTCATGTGTTGATAGAGTAAACAGTAAAAGGACATATAATAGACACTATTCTTGCTCATGTACGCATGTTTTCCTAGTTTTAAGACTATGTCTACATTTGATGCTCTCATATATAGAGTAGGCCACCCTCCAACCATGAGCTGTCAATTGAATTGAACATTTCTGGTTGTAAAACCCCAATGGATTTCCTCTTTTCAGTATGTTCCTGCTTCTGGCTGTACAACATGCATGCCATTGCTTCTAAATTAAGAATTATGGCCAAATGTTTTTGCTGATTTTCTAGATATCTGATTAAACCAAATAACTCTCACTATGGGTTATAAATCTTGGTATAAGACAACTTAAATATCATCATTTCCAACTGTCAGAATTTGTATGGTTTTAACAGTTAAATCTGAATTTAAAAATTGAGGAATTTCACATCTAGATGTCTGCTTTTTAAAAAATAAAATCACTGGCTGGTTTATTTCACTTAGCATAATATTCTCCAGGTCTATCCATACTGTCTCAAAAGGTCAGAGTTCCTGGATCTTTTGTACTGCTGTGCAGTATTCCATTGTGTAAATACTAAATGAAATTAAATCAGGTAGTAAAAAACAAATACTATAGGATCTCACTTATATGTAAAAATCTAATGACCACAATAAAATAATGAACAGAATACATACACAGAAAAAGAGGGGCATATGGAAATATGCCAGGGGGTGGGGCAGGAATGGGTGAAACATGGTGAAGATCCCAAAGAACATTTGTGCATGACCCACAAAGGCCTATTTCCAAACCAATCTGCTAACATCATTCCCCCTGCTCTTTTTTTTCTTGTACACTTATTTCACCCCTTGAGTGAATGCACTACTTCCTGTTACCTAGCTTTGCAAAGCTGAGTTCACTCTCTGAAAGATTCTTCTGCTCTTTTCCCTATTTTATACCCATCTTTCAAGTTGCTCTCTTAGTTTAGATTTTATTCTTCTAGAAAAACTGTCTGAAACTCCAAATAAATGTCTATTACCTCATTTTACATTAGCTTGCCTCCTGCTATAGCTCTATTCAGACCATAACAAATTACTTGTGTAATTGTTTGCTTAATATTGACCTGAATATAGTCTGCAAAGTACATTCAAGTGGGTCCTTCTTGTGCTCTTCACTATGTGTCTTTGTATTTAACAGTGTTGACACAGAATGTGTTCGACACAGAATGTGTTCATAATACATGCTTATTGACTTTGACATAGGTATTAGAGCAAAAGTTAGAGATTTTAGCATCCTTTGGGAAATTCAGAACTTCTTTTTCCTAATCAAACATAAAGATAATCCAGGTCATATTAAATAGGTGGGCTGGTAAAGTGATTATGGACTATGACTAGTGACTGTATTATACTGCTTTATACATAACACATTAATTTAGTCTGAAAAACTAAAATTACAATATCCTAAAGTCTGCTATCATGGAATTAACAAACGTTCCAACTCTCTGAGCAATAATTATGAAACACTAGTCGTTAACAGTTCTTAGTAAATTAGTAATCATTTTAAATGCTATTGTTCAAAATAAAGAGATTAAGCATATTTAAAATGAACTAAATATTCATCTTTTATTAAACAGTCTTAGGATAATTCCCACAACATTGTATTTCTTTTTCAACAGAAAATGAATTGAATACACTAAAAATTCTGTGACATTATCTTAACAGTGCAAATGTTTCACCGAATGTATGCATGGTCAGGCTGATCAAGTGCTCCAAAACATTCATTGCAAGAAATAAGATAACAATAAATTTATGCTCACATACAGTTATTTTTTTTAATGATTGAAAACTACAGATCTTGAGCCTTCTTGGGAAAATAAGGAATACAACAAAAAAGACTTCGGCATCTTGAGATTATCTGTTGAACTGAAAGCTGTCATCTCCTTTCTGCTTTTGCGTGAAGACGCATTAGCATGTTCACTTGGCCACATACCGATGTCTACCCACACACATTCTCCCTAGGATTACCACTTCTTCTCTTACTACCAACCAGCAAGGAGTTTGACCCACCATTGGTGGATCTGTGGTCCTTTCCTAACTGTGTGAATTGTATGACAAGAGACCAAGTGACTTTGGACTGTGCATTCTTGGATGGATCTTTTTTTTGTACATGAGTACTTCAGATCACCACCTTTCCTAGTAAGGATGGGCTAGGTCAGGCTGCAACAACAGATATCACCCTATTCTCAGTGGCTTAATACTACGAATGTTTATATCTCACTCAGTCTAACCATCCAAATGAGTACCATAGGGTTTGGCTCATTGTGGTCACTCAGAGCCTTGGGCTCACAGAGGCTCCATCTCAGCCCTTGCTACTACAATCACCACGTGGGGAAAAAAGAATTTTAAAGCCAATTGCTTACAATTAAATCCTCCTACCAAAAACTGGCACACACCATTTCTGCTCATACTTCCTTGGTCACAGCAGGTCAATGGCCACACCTAAGGTAAGTCTGAGAGGCAGTGAGTCCTCATCAGCCATCCTGCTCACCAAGTCTTTATCCATTCTATGTCCCAGTGAACAAGGCAATTTCTTCCCATGAGCAGTAATGTATTTGTTTCTAGTTTCTAACTTATGTAGATTCACAATAAGTTCTTAAGGAAGTTTTCTAATGGTTATGTATTAAGGGGGTAACATTTGCTGCATCTCTTTTAAAATAAGCCAGAGAAAGACAAATACCATATTATCTCACTCATATGTGGAATCTAATGAACAAAATAAGCTGATAAACAAAATATAACCAGAGGCACGGACACGTGGAATAGTCCGGCAAATCTCAGAGGGGAGAGAGGGAGGGGACTGGAAGAGATTAGCAGAAAAACCTATATGCATGTATGCAAAGCCCATGGGCACAGACAACAGTGTGGTGAAGCCAGGGTGAGGCATTGGTAGAGGAAGGGTAAAGGGGGAAAATGGGGAACCTCTGCAAATACTGTCAACATCAAAAAAGAAAACAAAACAAAACAGGTATTGCACAAAAATATGATTAGGTAATTATATTTTATACTTAGAATATTTTACTCTAACTTAATGCTAAATCTAATTGCAGGCTTTTCTTTGCTATACAGTGCTCAAATGAACTTCACCTATATTCTTATTAGTGTTGTTTTGAAGGTGGCATTAAATCTTTAGAAGGAAGGTCAAAATATCAACACAAGTCATTCCTGATGATTGCTCTTTAATGACTAAATTACCGAGCTGCAGGCATTATAACCTAAATCATAATCCAATTGCACTGATTATAAAGAGGCAGGGATAAATGAGCTGTTTTAATAAGCATTTATTTACGAATTTGTTATCAGAGTCTCTCCCATTGAAGTAAAGCAATTAAGATGCTGAATCAGATGAAGAGGATAGGGCTGCCAAGAAACATGTTTTCCTTAGAAGAAAACACAGGATTGTTTGGAAGAAAGTGAGGCAATGTTTTTAATGATCCTCAAATCCCCTTCGATTTTTTTCACTGCTCAAAGAAAGACTGTTTTTTAATAAAAAAGCTTGGCTGTACGCATCAGTCATGGTTTCATTCCTTATATGCAAAAAGACGATAAGGAGGAGCTGTATATTTTACTTTGGCATTTAGCACTTTTGGTCTGAGGACAGGCCATAAAGTGGAGGGGGTCCTTTGTTATAAGCACCCAAGTGAAAACTGTCATTTGATTACAATGCGTTAATGAGTTATATTACAAGTTGAGCCAGAGAGTGGAAAGGGAAGTCTATAAAGGCACTCCAAGCCCTCGGATCTCCGAGATCTCCAGGACTCTGATCCTCAAAGCTGTGCTACAAAAGTGTGCAGGCATAGTTCCCTGTCAGGTCCGAGTGTCAGGATGACAGCCACCGTGTGATACGCAGATGGCGCTTCGATCTCAACAGGATCTCTCGTTATCCTTCACCTCTTTTCCTGTTCTAACCCATGATCCACAGCTCCGTGAACAGGCTTTCTCCATCTCGTGGTTGTTTCTGCAACTAGTATAAAAGCATTAATATTTGACCAGCATTCTATTGGAAAATAATTATTTTTTTCAAATACTTTTGAAAAGATAAAAAAGTTATCCAGATTTTTAAATATTTATACAGTTCAATACTTTATACATTAAGTATTTATAATAAAATTGAATCATACTTAAAAGGTTGACATTAAAGTTCAGTATCATTAATTGACATAAAATTATATATAATATATAGTCAAGATATAAATATAATATATAAATTCAAAAACTATGAGTTTAGACTCTCCCCCACAGTCAACTTAAAAAAAGACACCTTTAAGTTTCTTTTTTTTAGATTTCTTTTAGGCTTCTTTCAAAGATTTTATTTGTAATTATGGCCCCAGGAGTCACAAATCTTGAAATTTCTCATCCTGTGACTCATTTCATTTAGAGTCAGCATATACTTAAATTTCTCTTCTAACAGAAAAGTGAAAAAACAAATTGCAACTAACAAACAGGAAATATGTTCATTTATTTCATTGGATTCATGTTAGGATTAAAATAAAAATATTTTTAATTCAGACTTTATTTTATCTGTACTTTATCTGTACCACACTATCAACCACTCAACCGATGTCATTAAACACGTATGAATCTCAGTGTGACCTACTGAATCTGCATTTTTTTCAGAGTGAACCCTAATAATGAGACTGATATGATATTAAATTTTTGCAATGAATGGGACTGGGTTTTAACAACAAAAAGGAGACAACTGAGAAGTTACAAGATTTGATTTGACTAAATTGTTGAGAAGAAATGGACTAATCAGCAGAAAGCGGAAATTCAACAAAGCAAAGGTAGGAGATTGTTCCTGAAAAATGTTTCTTACATCTCAATGAGTTGGAATTACTCAATAAGCTGGTTATAATTATAAAAGCGATAGCTATACAATGAAATTTTAAGGCCTCACCAGTTCGCTTAGCTGTATAGCCTATGGGAATCTTGGTTTAAATTATACTAAACAAATTAACAAGAGGGGAAAGACCCCAAACCATTAGAAAGAAATAGAAAACAAAATATCTACCCTTTTGTGTCACATGTCTAATGATTATCCTATTTCCGTGTGTATGTGAGTATGACAAATACAGTATACAGTTCTTCTGCTATATCTTGAAAGGTGAGTAAGATTTCTTTACTAGGCAGCAAAAACCTAAGCCCATTTCTCTTTCATGTTGAATCTTAAAAGAGCAGTCCCTTCAGAGACTGGTTGTCTGAAATTTTCTCGCGCAAGACCATTCAGGCTTAACCGTAATCCAGCTAAAGCTGAGTCATTGATTGACACCAGGCACTGGGGCAGACGGATGAATTTCTCTGGTTTAAAGTGTAATGGAACAGATCTCTTGATCTTTGATTCTGTAAGGAATCTGCCGTTCATTTTCTTCCCCAGGTTTCCTTGGTGCAAATACTTTGTCACATACAGATCTCGTTTTCATGAGTAAAATACAGTATCGTGAGGTCAACATTGCTCCACTAATACAGCATGTACGTGTATATTCATGCTTCACGGGAGAATGCCTCGATCACTGTCGATTCCAAGGGTGCTTAATGCATTCAATACAAATGTCACATATGTTCTTTTAAGATCTAAGGTTGGGTGGGCATGCTGCCTTACGTGAAAGTAAGCTAGAGAGTAATCCTGTAATTAAGCATGTACTCTCCTGTTTCTGAAATGGCCACAACATCATTTTAATAGGAATATCAAAGTCTCAAAAATTAAAAAAATATTATTTCTTATTTTTGTATTGTCCAGTCTTTTTCCCTACTTTAGCTTCCACAAGCTCCAAGCAACACCTGAAAGTGTGGAGGAAGAGAAAATATACCAACTCCCATTCCCTACTGTATAACTCACTTTGTAGTGCTAGTCTCTCAAGGATGAAAGTACAAGGTTCGTGAAACCCAACGGCAGTTTCTCTGATTCTGCTTTTTATTGAGGTCTTTTCTTGACCAGTCTAGAATTATGTACACGTAGGTACGCATGTGCACACACACAGACTTTTAGGTACATCCTGAGGCTGGCTGGACTGCTTTGCTCTTTCGTTATTCAAGGTCCACTCCAGTTCAGAACGGCTTACTCAAAGAGAAAGGCTTGCAAGGTGAAAAAACATGAACAACCAGTTTTGCACTGTGTTTCCTTCTACGTAGGATATTTTCACAAAGATCTACTTTTCCCAGGTCTTTGCCAGCAAATTGAGAAAAAAGGTACATTTGAGTGCTTCTCCCAAATTTCAATTATATTCAAATTAGGCAGTTTTTAATAGAAAAAAACTTAATAAAATTGGTATGAAATATAGCATAACATTTTAAAATGTCGATTTCTCTCTAAGCATCATCTATTTATTCCATTCCTTCTCCTAAAGCATGTAGTAATTTTTTACCAAAATTGATCATGTATTTGTTATAAAAAGAGCTTTTGGAAGAGTGCAAACTGCTGATAAGGCCAATAAAGCTGAGCTTTTAAACTTCTTGCATTTCAATTGCATAATCAAAACCTGATAATAGCACATCACACACTCCGAGGATGCCATGGGCATTGCACAGAAAATGAAAATTAGTTCTAAAAAGCCTTTTCATTCTCTGTGGATACGATGCTCCTCTCCTGGCTGTGTATATGAAAGAGGATCAGACACAAAATGGGAAAAAAAATACAGTGACTGTGAGGGAAAGCAAAACCCAGGGCACAGTGAGAGCACTGAGGACTGAAGTAGGAGAGTGAGCGGCTGTAATTACTACCTTCAGTGCTCTGCAAGAATAAAAAACAAAACCACTTAAAAAAAATATAAACAGGCAGAATGTCAGCTGAGAGAGGGGCTATTGCTATAACAAACCTTGGTAAATAGTGAGCAAAATGAAAGTCAGTAAAGCTTGTGGATGGAAGTTTGACATCCATTCCATTGGCTACATATCTGACAAATTACCATCTGTAATAAAAGTCATTCTGTTATATAACTTTTTAAGTAGGGCAACGTTTAATACCAAAGGTGGTTTTAAATAAAGGCAGGATATCATTACGTATTGCCCCCTGAACAGTGTATAGACGATTTTAATTACCTGCTGCGTTTATAGATATTTTCATTTTAAGAAAATAGTGCAAGGCTAATCAAGATAGTGAGAAGGCCTTTTCCCCAGTGCTCAGCTTTGATTTCTCCCAGCCTGAAATGTGGTTTACCTACTCAATTAAACAACCTGACCTTGTAAAAGTATTAAGTTAAATCAAAACTTGCTTATGAATTTCTTATTTGTGCATGATGAAGGCTATACTTCTTTTATCATGAAGCCATGCATTATTATAGAAGTTTTAATATTTGTTAATTTTATTGAATATAGTTGAAAATATGCCCAAGCTGTGTCAGTAAGAGGCAAGTGCGTGTTATGTTAACGTGGCCCTTAAAATGTTCAAGGCAACTTGTTTTTTAAAAGAAAATTACTTAAATCTCCTTTCAGATCTGTTTAAGACTCTCACTGGGAAAAGGGTGGTTGGGGACTGTCAACATAGTCAGTTTTATTTTGCTTCCCACAGCATCTAAAAAGCTGTTAAATTTTCACAGAAAGGGCTCTTCTTCTTGCGTATTAACTACATGATTAGAGTCCTGTATATTCCAAGGGGTGTGCTCTGTAGGAAGGGTAAGACTAGGGAGTGACCCTTTCCACACTCCACTGGCATTCTGCAATTTTTTAATTGAAGAAATAAGCCTGTGGTCATACATGAGTCTGACTCCATGATGAAACACTGATCACGGAGGGAAGAGAAGCATCTCCTTTTAAGTTGGGGGCGATAAATCCCACAGCTATCCCCATCCTTTCCTCTTTTTATTCCTTATTTATCACCACTTAATATATATTTGTGTGCTGACAGTGTCCCCATTAGAATGTAAGAACCATGAGAGAAGGCATTTTTGCTCGCTGCCATACCCCCAATACCTAAACCTCCTTGCAGGTGCTTCCCAAATATCTGGGAATGACTGATGAGAGAAAAGCCAAAACCGATAACTTGTCATGCCTTAATGATACACGTCCTCCCCTCAGTTCTTCACTTTCTGAAACTGCCCTCTTACAGTCCTCCAGTTGCCTCATAACTATGCACTAGAATTCTTGACTGTCCTCACTTTTGTCTGTCTCTCTGTTGTACCTCATGTAATACCAGCTTTTCTTTTTAAATTTTTATTTAATTCCATTACACTCCATCTCCCTTACTCCTTTCAATTATACGGAAACTCATTCCCTTGTCCTTTTGTGGATTCATTATAGAATTGAAGGTGGGTATGTAGTAAGCATACAGCCTTTACTCTAGGACTCTCCTCACCCTATACAGACTCGGTAAGAAGACTGTCCCTCCCCACTTCAACCTTCATAGCTATACTAACAACTACAAATATTTTCCTTCAGCATCTAAGACTTAGCTCCAAAATGTCACCCTGTAAGAAAAACGATGTGGCCCGGGCTGGTGTGGCTCAGTGGATTGAGTGCTGGATTGAGAAGCAAAGGGTCGCCAGTTCAATTCCCAGTCAGGGCACATGCCTGGGTTGCAGGCCAGGTCCCCAGTAGGGGGTGCATAAGAGGCAAGCACACATTGATATTTCTCTCCTTTCTCCCTCCCTTTCCCTCTCTCTAAAAGTAAGTAAATAAAATCTTAAAATAAAAGAAAGAAAAATGATATGGTGGAAATTTCCGTTTGTATTGCCCTTTCCAGGTTCTCTGTCCAGACTTGTGTATTTTTATTCATGGAGTCTTTATTTTTCTTTGTATTACTCCTAAGTTACAATTTTTATGCAAATAGATCTAACTAAAAGTCACTTGCCCCCATTTCCCTTATACTAATATGTGATGATTAGGCACCTAACAAGCCTCTCCATGAACGTCTTGCTTCGCTGCTGCCCTCTGCAATATGTCTAGAACTATCAGCACTGTTCCAACCACACACCTGCCCTGTAGATTATAGAGGGAGACTCATCCAGTAACAGATACTATAGAGTATTTCCTGTAATGTTCTCCTGCTGTCATCTTCTAAAATTGGTGTGTTTTTGTTTCTATTCAGAGAAATGGAGAACTAGCTTTACTTCTGGATTTACATTGTTGGCACAAGACTCAATGCTCATTATAAACAAGGCCCCAACCTCCCTTAAGGGTTTTCTTGTAACTGTGTGTGAATTCTCAGCTGCAGCCTACCCAGCCAGCCTGCTTGTGTTTTCCTGTGTACATGTCCCCTCATACACCTCTGGGAAAAAGTTTCCCGGGAATTTACATCTATTCCAACCTTACTTATTCTTCAAGAGACAGTTCAAATGTAACTACCTTCATGACCTCCATTAAAAAATAAACAAATAAACAAACAAACAAAAAAGAACCCTGGCTAACAGAGCTGGAAATACTCAGTTTTCTGAGTGTCTTAGCATGATTTTATTACTCAGTGAAGGTCTATAGTTTACTGCACATGGTCTTTGATGTAAGATGTGGTTACATCCTGCTAAACCCACTGTAAATAGAATATACAGTAACTTGAACATGCATTTAATACACCTAACCTCCTAAACATCGTAGCTGAGCCTAGTCTGCCTTAAATGTACTCATAATACTTACATTAACCTCCAGTTGGGCAGTTATCTTGAATTTCATCGCAGGAGTGATTGCCTTCCTCTTCCCACTAGAAACAGGAGACCCAGCTGGGCATTTTGGAGATACGATAAAATGCAAAAAGACAAAACGCAGTATCACACACAAAAAAGAAAGAAACTGGCAACACAGCGCCCAGTGGAGTATCAACTGTTTATCCTCACGATGATGTGGCCGGCAGGAAGCCCCACTCCCTGCCGCTGTCCGCGCCCCCCAACCCCCGACCCTAGAGAGTCTGGTGGCTCACGTTGCTTGTCCAGGGAAAAGATCAAAGTCCAAACGTCGAAGTACGTTTTTGACACAATGAATATTGTTTTTACGCCCCTATAAAGTAGAGAAAGTGTAAGTTGACCCGCTGTCAGAGGAGGACCATCTGTACTTGGAGCATGGTCCGTGTTTTTCCTGAGTGTCTGCTGTCTGTCTCTACTGATTATGCAATTCCTTAAAAGCCGATCCTGTGCGTTCTGTATCTGTTCCTTTCCCTCAGTGCCTTGCACATAGTGGATATGTATTTAATGAACACAGATTATTATTAGTAAGTTGAAAGAAAATGCCTTCAAATTATCATGTTTAACTCAGTGGTTAAACATACATTGAGTCATTCGCTTGGTATTTAGGCATTAGAAATGAGTTGCATACATTTACATAGGAAACTGGGACAGTAACTTTTATGATATCCGATGAAGAGGGGGAAAATACACACCTTTCTTATTCTTTTGGCATATGCATCATCATATGATTCCCACTCTAGTTCTTGGCTTTGACAAATTTAAAAGTTGAGGATATGAGAAGTAGCTCAAGAAGTTATATATATGGCTTTCAATTTGTAACATTTCCAGTGAAACTGAACTGCTTACTAACTCCTAGTATTTCTAAAAATTATTTATATATAGCTCTAATTTCCTTCATATAAACAGGTCACTTGTGGTATACTTTCTGTCATTGAAATATTACCTATAAAGAAGGGAAAGTCATGGAATTTTATCTACACATAAGTCTGAGCAGCTGTCTGCCACAAGTAACTAGATTATTGATTTTTGGAAGAAGGGTTTATCTGTTTTACAAAGTTTTAGTGCATATGATATACTAAAAATTACAAAAAAAATTAGTATGTTACTACAAAAACACATTACTCAACAAATGTGCAAAATTGTACTAATATTTCAAATTACATGGAGAAATTACACACGGCAAAAATCTCAAATATTTTTTAAGATTCAACAAACATGAATTAGCATTTAATTAGTCCTGTGAATCTGTATAAATTTAGTCACACAAGCTAAAACTAAATGAAGGAGAAAATGAACAAAAACAGTATTAATGGATACAGCTACATACTTATTTAGAAATTTTTAACATATGTGTCTTAGGCTGACAGAACAAACACAAAAATACCTAGAAAGATTCAATAATAAAATGTAATTTATTTTTTAATATTTGGAAATTAAACAATATACTTCTAAATAACAAAAATGAGAACTAGAAATTTGAACTTTAGAAATGATGAATATACAACACATTACACAAGAATAAACATAGAAAAGTTATATATTTTAAATGCACTTCTAATAAAAAACCTTTCCATGAAAATTTCCTTCCAATGAGGAATCATATGTTTTATAAAATCAACTTAGCCTAAGAACAAAACATGACATGGCCTTTACAATAAAGGAGAATTACATGCTAAATTTTCCCATGATTGTACAAGCAAAAACCCCATCCAACATTATAGTAAACCGAACCCATCTGAATAGAAAGCATCGACACTGCACGACTCGGTGGAGTTCATTTGGAAAACCATTTGGTTTAGTATTTGAAAAATCAACCAATATGATTCACTATATTACTGGGAAAAAAGAAAAAAAAACATCATAATACATCCAGAAAAAAATATTTGACAAAATTCAAAACTGATTCATGGAAATGTTTTGTTTTGCTTTGTTTTGTAATATAGCAATAAAGTGGGACTTCTAATTCTGACCATGGGCATCCCTGCCCCTCAAAAAAACACATGAATTGCCATAGAAGCCATGACAATTCTTGGATTATTATTTAAAATCTACAACTTTTAAAAGATATTATCATAAAGATGTTCAGGAGAAGACATTTAAGCTTAGCCATTTTGCTAGATAATTTATATCAAAATGTATAAAGTATCTACAAATACAGCAAGGGCATTTGCTGTATTTTTTTCCACAAACGTAAATAACATTTTATATCGCTACATTTTCAAAGGGAGATTTTCATAATGGCCTATTTTCAAAAAAAATTGCACAGAAGTCCAAAAATCTTTAAGAATTTACTTTAGAAAATGTGGTTTTAACATTTCAAATAATAATAAATCTTCAAGTAATCTTACTCTTTAAATAATGTGCTATTTCTCCACATTTCCCATCACTTAGTGATTAAAAATTAAGCATCATACTGTTTAGGGTATTTCCCCTTTTTGCATCTTATATTCAATTTCACTTATTTGCAAATACTTCTATTTCTTTGAAAGTTCACCTAAATTAAACTAACATTCACACCACTTTAAAAATGTATTCATCACTGTAATGTATGTTACAAAGTCTAGAAACTTCTAATTTTCCATCCATTGTTTTGAGTTTTGCTTAAATAAAAAATATAGACTCAATGTAATTTCAAATTTAATAATTTATGAAATAGGGAATTTGCTATTATCACATGAGGTAAAATTTCATTTTTAATAAATTTTATGAATGAAATACATATTTAGATATCAAGTTTTCCTAATTTTCCCTAAATCCCCATAAGACATAGTAATCAACTAATGCATATCACATAAAGTTTAATTCATCTCTAATACATATCATAAAATCTCAAATCAAAGAAGACATCCTGGAAATTTTAGTGACTAATGTGAAATCAGGCAATATTTAGGCATCAGAAAAAATATCATGATCCAGAAGAATCTTCCATTTGTCAGGGGCAGAAAGAAATTGGCTGTGCTAATTTGTATACTTATCGATTGCCAAGATACAATAGCAAACAGCTACAAATGCAATGAGATCAGAGAAAAGTGCCAGTGGGACACTCACTGGAGCAGATGTCACGTGGTTGAGATGTCGTAACCTCCTCATGTCCTGAAACTGATACTTTTACCCTTTTGTTATTTTTGGAAAAAGTTTGCATGCTATCTTAGAACATTTCCAAATAAAATGAGAATTTACTTCATAGAGTCTTATCTGTAGTCAAATTTGTCAGAACATAGTTATTCTATAAAAGCTTCGAAAGCTTTAATGTATTAGGAACCTAGTTTATCGTACATTGTTACCCAAGGTCTGAGGATATCAGACCACCTGTGTATTCATCTTGGCCCCACTGGCCTTGGGTTGGGCCTACCCAAATTGTCCCAATATTACTTATGCATTGATTATTTCTTTCCACGGTTTGAACAATTGACTGTGTCTTAAAGTTTCCCACCATTTAATTAATTAATAACTATTAATTAATAATTTTATAATTAAGTAGTTTGAGAACATTTATAAATGAGTGGATTATATATTAAATTCTCACATATGTTTGGGTTTACTATTAGATCTTTTATTTCTCTTCTATAATGCACCAACTCTACACTAAATATACTACAGATACTAAATGTATACTATCTATGAATCAAAAAATGAGTAAATAAATCTTCCTGCTCTCAGGGAGATAATAATTTAGTTTCTTGTTATAGCTAATATTCAGATGAAATATTACAGAATTATAAACATTGCTTAGTTTAATCCAGGCAGCTTACTTACAAATAAACAAGTAAATACAGCCACTGCCTATGTGTTTGCCTGTAAACACCTTGGGTATTTATCATCAGCTGTTTTTAAAATAAAAGAGGGATCCTCCTTTGAATACACAACAACACAAATGTCAAGAAGAAGACAGAGACTACCTGAGGTGAAAGTATAAAGATACAATGTGTTTCTTCTCTAAAGAACAAAGTACAGGGTCAAGTACTGATCTTCTCAGAGTGGAATCCTTCCCAGGCATTCAACTAAAGTCTGAGCAGAAACTAGAGAGGAAATCAATATTTCACCACTGAGTATTTTTAGAGTTTAAAATTACAGGAGACAGAGGCTCTGACAGAGAGCAAGTGAATGGTGCACAGTGTGTGTGTCTGAAATAGCTAAAAATGTTTCACTGGACAGAGGCGTAGAAGAGGTGGCCCAGAGCAGCCGGCTTTGATAACTGTTTTTACCTTGTCTTCCTTTCGATTTGCACACAGAGACACAATGTTTTGTCCTGTGTAAGCAATGTCTAGTAAGAATTATGGCTTTACTTTGTTCCATTTTTTAAAATATATTCTTAAATTACACACAATGTCTATTACTTATAAGATGATCAGAAAAATGCAAATTGGCTCAAAGAAGAAGCGGTCGATTCCCAACCAGACCTAATCACAGGTAAAATAATGCATGCCTCGAGGCATTCAGGTGTGCTACTCCACAAAATGGACTGAGAGTGCCAACTGACTCTGTGAGGAATGCAATTATGCTAAAGGTTTGAAATTTATTTTATCATATTCTTAACTTCTGATCAAGATGGTAGGCTGAGAGTAAAGGTCCTGATATTTATGGTCAATCATCAGAGAAGTTATTACCGAACAGCAGTTGGGGTCCTGCTGCCCACCACCACCCACTAGGCAGATTCCGGAGACAAAGGTTTAGTGATACAGGAGAGGCATCTTCAAAGCTTCACAATGTTGGAATAAGAGCGTCCCACATGCATTAGTCACTGAAGCCTATCAATTAAGGCTGAACTCTGACACCTGAGTTCTGCTATCATTCTCCCTATTAGTTTTATCTATAGGGTTAGTTTACAAACTAAAACACCATGAGATACAAAAAGTACACAATTTTGGAAAAACAGCAGGCTTGTGCCTCAGGGTTGTCCCCTCTGGAACACCTACAGAAGAATAAACCTGCGACCCTCTGCCAGACCCACCCGACCCTAGGCTGTACCCAGAGTTTCTTCCCCTCCAAAACACCATCCGCTGGGGAACGCAGGCAACTGCAGCATCCAGGCATCCTCAAGAAAGAAGGAGAGCCAGGGAGAACCAGAGAGAGCCAATGGCTCCCTCAACCACCTCACCCCCTTCACCCCACCCCCTCTTCACCCCTGAGGCCTGAGAGTGCTTCTTTTATTTCAAATGTTCTTACCCATAAGTCCATGTGCCCTGGAGGCATTCAGCTTCTCAGTCAATCCTGTCCTTGGCTGTTCACCGTTGCCTTGTGCAACGCCCTCCTACTGCCCCTCCCTACTTCTCCCCAGTGATCTGATAAGATTTCTTTGTATCAAAGTTACAATAATTTATTTTTCCAACTACACCAGGAATTACCATTACGTTATTAATTTGCATTTCTTACTCCTCTGGTTAAATACATGTATCTTGCTAGTCATGCTTATTTATGCCTTTGTGAATTGTCTGTAGCTCTAGTAATAGATTATATGCTTGTTCCCGAATATTTGCTGCACTTCTCTGTATGTGAATTATACAGCTCCACCTAATGCATTATGGTTTTTCAGGGCCTCCTGCAAATGTATATACATCTCTGCCTCACAGGTTTGTCTACTGTGTACTGTGCATATGTTTACTTTTTAAGTGTTATGATGTCTGACATCTGAAAAAACTTTTTGACTAAAGAAAGAGTTTCCATCTTGATGCCAATGAATTTCGGGGGTGGGAAGTAGGCTTAAACAATGAATATTAATTTCTCACAGTTATAGAGGCTGAAAAGTTGAAGATCAAGTCATCAGTTTATCTGAAGTTAGGCGAGAGTCTACTTTCTGGTTAGCAGACAACTGCCTTTATAGCCTCACGTGGTGGAGAGCAGAAAGAGAGGGAGCTCTTTCATGATTCTTCTTATATTGGCACTAATCCCATGAATGAAGATTCCACCCTCACAGCCTAATTACTTCTCAAAGGTCACCTTGAGGATTAGGGCATGCATATGAATTGGGGGATGGTGGGTACAAATATTCAGTTCATAGCAGCCCAATGCACTCTCTCAGTTTCACATTGTTTCAGTAAATATGTATGTCATTTAACACATATTTTTCCAGCTAGAAACTAAAGACTCCTCCTCAATTCTCTCCACTCATTAGACTCAGTCAATAAAGATGCAAGTACTGTTGGCTCTATCTTCAAAATATGCTGGCCAATTCCGGGAGCATGCCTTTGATAAAAAAGTAACAAGTCTAGAGCCACACCTCCTCTATCTGGCCCTTGCACTCTCTATGCACAAAAGAATCTTAGAACTTCAAATATAAAAATTGAAGGAAAAACAATCCCACTCTCCTCTTTTTTAGCACAATACACATTAAATTTAATGAAAAAAGTCTTTTATTTGAAAAAGAATTATTTAAGAACTAAACATGTCACAAGAAAAAAATGAAAATTAGAATCTAAATTCCAATAAATGTCTTCTCTAGTTGATTGAATATTATTCATTGAATCATGTGAGTATATCAGAGTCATCATAATGGCCAAGAGTCTTTAAGAATTTTTGTCTATGTCATAGGATGAAAAGCAAAAAACCTAGAGAAATGTATTATGCATAAGACTCTAGGCACTACTCCAGAGTCTGACCTCAATATACATTATAAGAATATACTTAATTACAATAAATGTGTACTTTTAAAAAATACACATATTTAACATAGAACCAACAAATATAAAAGTCATGATGAATAATTGCAACTAAAGTGGATAATTGGTGGGTGGGAAACCATGACAGTATTTTCTTCTCTCTGGTAGATATTTGTCCCTATTAAACATGAAGAAACAGAAATATCTCCATATGCTTCTCTGTGAATTATCAAAATTTCTTACTACCATGAGCCACATGATGACTCATAAAGCACCTTAATTATGCAATTAAATATCTGAATAATTAGCTTTACACTGGCTTCTCTCTTTTCTTTAGAAATGAACATTGTGTCTTTTGGTCTCATGCCTGATCTTCATAGTTCTGAACAGTCAACTGGGTACTCCAGGAAAATTCTATTCCTGACTTTGCTTGGGAGAAGCAGTGTCCAAATACCCTTGTATGGAGGTGTAGATAAAATGATAGCTGTTTGTCTTGGGTTTCGTTGAGTGTGTGAGGAGAGATGTAGTAAAAGTGAATTTGAAGCAGCAAATTCCAATTAATCACTTGAAGACATCAAACTTCTTGCATCCTATGTCTATGGATGATGAGAGAATAGTGGGCCAGATGCCTGTACTCTTTGAACTTGACTCTTGCTTTCCATATAAAAGCCTACCAGAGGTGGGCTCACTGTGAGTCACCACACGGTAAAGTAAATTACGATGTGTCTATGTACATAGGGCTTGGATCCTGAAAGCTTGGGGAAATGTGACCCCTGCCCCAGTATACATGGAACCCCACAGGCTAAGGGAATGTTTAGATCCATATGTCAAGTCACAACTGCTCTGGGTTGTGAGAAAGGGTGATAAGAAGAGCTTATTACCATCATCTCTCTTCTTGATGCCTTACACCTAGATATTTATCCCACATTCTAAACTGGTTGAAAATACGATTACTTTATTCCAGTTATTGATATTATGTACTGATGGGTTTCACATGTCTTAGAAATTTTCAGCAGTTCCCTTTTTTCCTCAAAACAACAAGCAAGATCCACGTAGACCTATATGTTTTCTTTCTCAGCTTTGTGAAAGCCAATTTTCCTTTTAGTAATTGTGAGAAGAAATATAGTCTCAGAACAAAGACAAAATGAAATGAGAAGATGTACAACAATTATCACTCCCTAGTTTTCCCAGCCACTACGTTCACAGCAGTTAGCAAACTACTACAGAGAAAGGAAAACCACGACATAGGCAAGTATAGTTTCTTCCTTTCTTTATAGAGAAAAATGACAGTCTCATTGACTTTGGTTCACCTGCTAGCACAGCTCAGCGTACTGAAGGTCTAAAAAATCCCGAAGCAACGCTAGTTCTTCATTTCTTCGAATAGAAATAAAAACATACCAATTTTAGAAGATGAGAGCAGGACATTATTACAGGAAACAATTTACAGTGTCTATTATCTTTAAAAAGAAGACTGAATCTGTCTCCGAAATAAAGTTGCTGAACCAGAGAGTTCTGTTTCTTCATTGTTAAAAGATAGATGTAATGAGAGTTTTCTCATCCTTTTATCTCCAGCATCATACTCCAATATGGGATTTACTTTTTTGACTCATAGTTAGTAAGTGACCTCTTTCTTGCTAGTTCATCTTATCTGCCACAATAATGTTTTTCATATTAATAAAAGGAAGTGAATAAAGATATTCTTTCTTGTCAGAAATGAGTTATTACCTCATATATGGAAGTATGAAATACACAAAGTGGATTGCCCTATGATAGTGAGTTGGCAGAATTGATTTTGTTATTCTTCTTTCCCTGAGTTAATGACCGTAAAGTGTTCTTCTGCAATAATGACTATTTCTCATAAATCTTGGATATAGGAGGTATTCCATAATGTTTCTAAATGAATTCATAGATGTGTATGACAATCGTATCCCAACATGAATAATATTTCTATAAAAGTATATTTCAGACAATGTTATGAGATAAAGATAACGAGCAGATATTATTTGCAGTTCAGAGAATTCTTAATGGATATTGGGAAAGACATTATGAGCATATTAAAATTTGCTCAGAATATGCAATTTGTAGTAATTCCACTAAAAACATTAATGATTAAAACCCTATGTGTCAGAAGCTGCTGGCTGATTGTAAAACATTTTCTCTTTTTTCTGAGCCACAGCTAGACTGCATTCTTTAGGTTCCACTTAAATGAGATGCGGCCATGTGACTGGCTTCTATTTTACAGAATGAGAGTGGAAATGATGTGAGCTACACCCCTGCCTGACCATATACCCTTCACGTGTCTGGTGCTCCTCTTCTTTCTCCATCTATTGCTTATGAAGAGAACAGAATCACAAGAGAGAGGGAGTTGAGACATTGAATAATCACATGGGTAGGTGTTTATTAGGAGTCACATTTTAGGAATTTATGTGAGCAGTAAATAATCTGCTGTTGTTTGGGAATAATAAATGAAATTTCATATCTACAATACCTGACTAATCTACCAAACCAGTCTCCTAAAAGATAAAAATGATACACTTCTGACAAAATACAACAAACAAGTATCTAAAGATCATAGAGAATGAACAAAAACAGGCAGAATCGGTTGGGGAGTCAACTATTGAAGAAGCAAACAGAACGAGAAAGCTTGTGCTGAGTTGACACTGTATTGTAGTTAACACTGTGCATGGTGGCTCAAATTCCCAGAGAATCCTCATCTTTCTAGCCTGAATACACAGAGGACAGAATTCTAGAAAGTGATAGGAGGACCTTGGAAGGAAGGAAGACAGAGATGGGGAGTCACAAATTCTGTGTGCAAGTTTCTCACTTCCTCTTGAACTATACACTCAATGGCAGATTAAAAGCAGTCCAGGTATGGATAAAATAACAGAGCTGAGATTTGAAGTGCTACACCAAAGACTGATTATCCAAATCAATAGTCTGCTAAAAAAATTAGCACTCTTTGGATGACTATAACAGAATCAAGAGCCTCCATGACATAACATTTATAATGTTCAGGGTACAAGCTAAGCTTATTCAACATTAAAAAAGAAATAGGGAAATGTGACCCATCCCAAGAGAAAAGAACAATGGAAAAGTAAGTGCAATTGTGTTAAAAATAATAATAATGAATGTAAATCATTAGGTTAATGCTATCTACTGACAGATAAAATGTCAGTATCCAATTTTATCTTACTTAATGCCCAGTATCCATTATCATTAGAGAATAAAAAATAATTTATTTGTAAACAAATGAGATAGAATAATAAAAAATGATTTCCATAAGCTATACTTAAAAAATGAAAAGTGAAGGAAGCAGTCAACAAAGTGAAAAGGCAAAATAAGGAATGGGAAAAATATTTGCAAATCATTAGGGCTTGGAAAAGGATTCATTCCAAAATACAAAAGAAACTTTTACAATTCAAAAACATAAATAAATAAATAAATCTATCAAAAATAGGCTAATTAATTGAATTTCTCAAAAAAGACCCACAAATTGCCGACAAATATATAAAGAGATGCTGAACATCAATAATCATCAGGGAAATGCAAATCAAAACCACAATGAATATCACCTCACATGTGTTATAATGGCTACTACTACAAAAAAAAGAGAAAGATAATTATTGTTAAGGATGTGGAGAAATTATTCTCTTGTACACTGTTGGTGGGAATGTAAAATGTTGCAGCCACTATGGGAAACAGCAGGGAAGTTCCTCAAAAACATTAAAAGTAGAATTCCCATATGATCAAACAATCCCACGTTTGGGTCTCTATCCAAAATAATTGAAATCAGGACCTCGAAGATACATCTGCACTCCCACGGTCATTGCAACATTATTCACAACAGCTAGAACAGGAAAAGAACCCAGTGTCCATTGGCACTACATACAATAGCAGATTATTCAGCCTCCAACTAGAAGGAAATCTTACCCTTGCAACAACATAAATGCATCTAGAAGACATGATGCTCACGGAAATAAGTCAGTCACAGAAGGACAAATGTCGCATGAGTCCACCTATGTAAGATAGCTAACATAGTCAACAGGGCTGCTGTTAGATTTCAAGTCTTGCTACTGTATGTGCAAGAGATCATAAAACTGCTGCTCTTAATCCAGAGGGGAGAAAGCCTCCTGACATAGATGCCAATTTCCCAACAACAGCCCACAGCCCAATATCTGGGCACCAGGCAGTGTGACACTGAGTTTAGCTACCACAAAATCCGAATCTGTGGAAGTCTATGAACCAGTTGCCACCACTGAAGGTGGAAAAATCTTCTGCATCCTTTCTCCTTCCCAATCTTTCCTAAGTAAATCTCAATGGCAAAACCTGCACCACACTCAAAACCTGACAGCGAGAAACTTAAGAGTCTTGGGAATATATTTCTATGCCATCTAGCCCCTGCAATAAAGATAAACATGTGCAGTGATTGAGAAGGGATGGAGGATTAGGCAACAGAAGAAAATCCAGGACGGCATGCTACCTCACAGGTGAGTTGTGAAATGAGATGAAATATATAACTGGCCCTCAAAAATACTAGCTCTTTCTTTTCCCATAATTCCTTCCACAAATATCTAGGTTCCCAGTTGAATCATACAGTCTAGCCTGAAGAATCTGGTTTTATCTACTGAATTTATGGGTCAGTGTCCTTACCTTTTAGCAGAATACTTCTTCAGGGTTCTTCTGAAGAACCCTGAAGAAGAATCAAGTTTTCCTGAAGAACCTGGAAATCAATGTAGAAAAATACAATGTGGTCTCTATCCCCCAGACAGAAAGCAGATTTGAATTATCTGCAGAGGAGCCAAGAACCAAAACAAAATGAGCAGCTTCGGGACATGCATAACACCAAACATTCCAGAAAGCTTTGGGAGTCTTGGAACAACTTCAGTCTCATATTTGGGGAAAGAGATGGTTCTACTGAAATTTGTTCTGGCCTGAAAAGAAACAAAAGAATATAGAGCCATTTGACAACTTGAATGTTTCCCATCTTGGGAAGCTCAAGAGGCAGGACCCTGGAAGAGAACTACTGGCCTCACAGAGCATCCTTGCAGCAAAAGCCACCAATGAAAAGCTTGTCTCCACTCTCACTTAGTCAAGAAATGTGAACAACATAAAGAACATAAGATAACAACATAAGATTCTGGTTACAGTTGAAAGCCCCAGTTTTAGGGAGTTTTAGGGAGCATAGGAGTCAAGGCCTTGTTTTAATTCGAGTGGGAGGAGATGAGCCTGAATATTTTTTATGATCATAAAACATTAATTGTAGCATGACTATTCTTTGTTAGTCACATAAACTCAGGACCTGTGGAGTTCTGGGTTATACACACAGAAGCTCAGCTCGATTTCTGTCTTTTCTGTGATTCAATGTTAGGCACACATCCCTCCATTACGTAGTTGGACCAAGTTCTTGTCCCAGGTGGCATGACCTTCAGCTACAGTATTTAACCTTTCTGAAATTCTTGCTGGAAAGTTAGACAAATTCTTCAACCTCCTGAATAGAAAGTATTCTCTCCCAGTAGGCTTAGGGAAAGGGCCCAACAGAAGCTGCTGTAGAATAATAATTTCTTTTGAACACGTGGAAGAAGAACTGAACATGAAGTTCTGGATGGGAGTCAAAGGCTACCACCACTAATAATCAGTATTTTTTCCATGTCCCCTTTTCTTCTGGAAGAGCTTTCTTGTTCTGATTTAAAAGCCAGTCCGATAGTTTCCTTTGGCATGGCATTTAGTGTGAGTAGTAATTCTCCCATTCGATTTTACTATCTTTGAGGTAGTTATTCTTATCATCTGCATTTTACAAGTGAAGAAAGAGGCTGAGAAAGGATAAGTAAGTTGACTGAGGACTCTTTTTAGGTGGGTTACAAATTACATTCTTCCACAGAAGCATTGAACTGAATATATAAGCCCTTCTGACTCCCAAAGTATTTTTTTTAAGATTTTATTTATTTATCTTTAGAGGGGAAGGGAAGGAGAGAGGGAGAGAAATATCAATGTATGGTTGCCTCTCATGGGTCCCCTGCTGGGAACTGGCCTGCAACCCAGGCATGTGCCCTGACTGGGAATCGAACCGTGGTCTCCTGGTTCCCAGGCCCGCGCTCAATCCACTGAGCTACACCAGCCAGGGCCCAGAGTATTTTTTAAAAACTATATAGATATGGACTTTTTTCCTAGAAAGTTTATCTATATGTATCAGAGGATTTTAATCTGCATTGCTTTTTTATTATTGCTATTATTCAATGAAAATGATGAAACTCTAAGAAGCTGAAATGTATAAAGTAAAATTATTTCATAACTCTAATCCCAAAGCAAAAACACTCTTAATTTGATATATACTCTTCTACATAAATGTGTACGTTTTAATTTACAAAATACTGTATGTATATAGCTATGCCATTTTTCCCTTGACCAATATCCTTATGAACTGAACTATTTCTAATGTTTTGCTATTTCAAACAATGCTGCAATTGATTTTGAAATATATTCTAAAAAAAACCAGTTGATGTATGAAATATTTATTGCATTTTCTATTTAATCTTTAATTATTGTGTATTTTTAAAAGAGTATACACTCCCTCAAACCTCAATGATAAGAGTAAAATATTGGTTATTTAGTAACCAGGATTTTGCCTGCATATAACAAATAAGTACACCCACAGGTCACTGGAGAGAAAGGACAAGATAGAGAGTAAAGGTGCTGAAGAAAGCACTTGTGTGATTGGTTTCTATGTCTCTAAATGGACCAAAATTCTTTACTTAAATTTCTTATAAATACAATTTAATTATTATTTTTACTGAAATTCAACTTACGTAGTTGTTTGAATAATTGTGTAAAGGTACCTACATAAATCTATGGTAACATCAGGGTTAACTTTTTCTTATATGGCAATTCAGGTTAACACATTTCCATGAATTAAATTCCTGTGATAAGTGCAGACATAAGAGAGAAGTTGAAATCCAATAAAGGAGATGTACTAGATATTAGTCTAGCATTTTCTAGACTAAGCTAAAAATAATAAAATAATATTATATATGCCCAGAGAGTTTTTCTATATCTAGTCTTCCATCACTCCTAACAGATCATTAAAGTCTCCATCTTCATGAGGATATTAATTTTCAGAATCTGCTCATACCCACAAGATATACAAATCTCAAAAACTGCAGGACCAAAGGCACATTGGGGCTAATCTAACTACACTAAATTGTTAATATAAAAGAGACAGGTGTGAGAGAGAGAACACAAGGATAAGTAATGCATAGTTGGATGCATGAATGTGATAAATGGATAGGTACATAAACAGAAAGATAGATATATGGATGTGTTGGTATGTAGGAAGGTAGGTAAATAGATGATTAGATGATAGAGAGGCAGATATTTGAAATCAGGTGGTTATGTACTCTATGTGCTTTATAAAGGCCTTCATAAATCATCTTTCTTATCTTCTACAGCAGGGAAACCTCCGGGCCTGCGGACCGGTACCAGTCCAGGCCTGTTAGGAACTGGGCCGCACAGCAAGAGGTGAGCTTGAATGTAATGCACCTGAATCATCTCGAACCATGCTCCGACCGCCGTCTGTGGAAAAATTGTCTTCCACAAAAGCAGTCCCTGGTGCCAAAAAGGTTGGGGACCGCTGCTCTACGGCAGCATTTTCAACCCGTGTGCTGCAAGAATTTTTAAAACAGGCAATACGTGATTAGTCAGGGCGCTGACTTCTTTTTCTTAGATTATCAAATTAAAAAATGACGACAATAGTCAACACAACCATAACCATTGGTGTGAATGAATCAAAATCCCTATGTTTTTGTCAGGTCAGCAAAAAATATATTTATTGGTCTGTCGCAAATTTTTAGTAATTAGTCTATGTGTGCCATAAGATAAAGTCTGAATCACTGCTCTGCAAGAATCCTATGAAATAGGCATCTTAAATGAGACATAGAAATTGAGCCGTAAAGCTGATTGCTCGTGATCTTACACTTAAATGCCCCTCTCATAGTCAAATCTGAAATCTGAAAACAGAAACATTCACTCATTCATTCAATATAATTGAATGACTAGTTATTCACTGGCGCCGTTCTAGGCTCTAGGCTCCACAGATCAAGCCGGGGACAAAGCAGTCCATGTCTCTGTTTTCATAGAGTTTACATTCT
The DNA here is from genome assembly GCA_028533065.1 of Trachops cirrhosus. Classification (NCBI taxonomy): domain Eukaryota; kingdom Metazoa; phylum Chordata; class Mammalia; order Chiroptera; family Phyllostomidae; genus Trachops; species Trachops cirrhosus. Next base: position 10,420,930 of record CM052548.1, on the reverse strand, counting down.
TGAGAGGAGACAATAAATATAAATGTGGAATGCATCAGGAACTAGTGAACATAGGCAAGCGAGTAAAAACAAGGCGAGGGGAGAGATAATGAAGGCAGGCAGCCTACAGTGGTTTTTACAGGAAAGGAAGACCTCTGAGCAGAGACCCGAACAAAGAGCGCCACTGCCGTGGAGCCATCCGGATGAAGGGCAAAAAGAGAAAGATCCAAGATCTCAGGTGGGTGTTTCCTGAATGTGTGAGATAAAAAATGCAAGATCAGTACTCGCTAGGGAAGAGTGTGTTGGCTGTGTTGCAGCAGGCAGGGCGGTAGGAGGTGAAGCGGAGACATCATCAGGGAAAAAGCACAAAGCTCTTCATCGGGCGTTTGATTCTAAGTGACGTGTTAAACCATTTGAAAGCTGTGTGAAGAGAAGTAACAAAGTCTACTCCAGGGTTAATAGGGTAACTGTGGCCGCTGTGGAAAGAGCTGATGGTAGCGAGGCAAAGAAGAGATGAGTTAGGAGAATGATTCTCAACCCTATCAAGCAATTTACTATTGTAAATATATCTAAATTACACATACAGCTGCTGATCAAACTAACTTAACATTTAGAATAATTCAAAATTGCAAAAACCCTATTTATAGTACCAAAGAGCAATAAATGGACAATAATTTATTTTAAAAACCATGTATTTTAATGTCTTTTTCTGCAACCATACATTAGAAAACAATGACTAATGGTCAGATTTTAACACCCCATTTGTATACCTACTGTAAGTGAGGACGCTTAAAGGACCTACCAATGCAGGCGTTTTATACTGGCGACTCAAAGACCAAGAACAGCATAGCCAGTGATGATGGCATTTTCTTAAATGATGAAAATATTCTAAAAAGTTTCAAACAGCAAGTATAACCTTCTTACAACTTACACAAAAAATACATACCTGGAAAAGTCTATGTAAATTAGAAAAAAAACACTTTGTGTTTATAAGTTAAAAAGAATTAGATGCTAGGCTCAAAAATGACTTTGCATGTGGGGCATTTAAAAGTAAAGCAGAAGAAGGGATCATTGTTTTTTCTAGAGGACTGTTCTGTGCACTGAAGGGCATCTAGCATCCCTGGCCCCTAGCTATTAAAGGCCTGATGTCTTCTTCAGCTCATCTGGTTGGTGAATATGACTCCACAAGTTTGAAAACTGCTTCCAAGGGAAGGTATTGCCCACCTTGGGAATGACTCTGAGTCGGGAGACTAAAGCAAAAGGCCAGCTGAAAGAAAGGAGGCCCTAGAGGTGACCTTAAGTAACAGATTCAGGATATGAGGTTAATATCAATGGCAGCATTTGCCAATGACAGGATGCGGGATATGCAGAAAAGACAAGAGCCAAGGATGGCTCCATATCTCCGTGTCCGCTGTCAGCCGAAGAGATAGGGATGCTATCCATCTCGAAAGGATAGCAGGATGAGGCACAAGCTGTTGTGAACCACGACATAGTTGTCCATGAGTCCACAGTGGGTGTCTTTCTCCTTTAGGTCAAGGGGATTTACTAAATACTTTCCTTGACCTTCCAACCTTCTCAAGCCCTAGCAAGTCTTTCTGGGTTATTACACAGTCCATCTTCTGAAGTCATATTTCTCGATATAAATTCGAATTAGGAATCAGAGGGAGAGGTCAGTGTTTCATTTCAATGTTATCTCACTCCCTCCATATGCAGAATACTCTCAAATAATTCACACTATTATTTCTCAGAACAGTTGCAAACAAAATCTGCTTTCCTTTCACTTTGACTAGGTCAGCTTGATTTACATAACAATATTGGCTGCAAAAGAGGACTCCTGGTCTGTGAGACAACTCCAGAGCTTGAAGCAGCTGCAGTGAAAAACAAAACAAAACAAAAAGGATGATATTACCCTCTGTCAAGTGCAGAAAATGTGTGATTTCGCAATGGGTTATATCCTGTGCTACTGTTTGACAAGCGTGATGTTGAACGGCATTAAATATTAATTTGTATAATGTAGCAGTCATATAAAACTAAGCATAAAACACAGCAGGGGAAATTGCATTTTCTTACTGTTAAGACTATTGTTACAGTCTTCTGGTACCTCGTGCTGTCTGCCCGCTTAGAAGATTGATGTTTATTTTCCCAGCGCACGTAGACTGCCATCAAACGTATTACTAACTTGTCTATTGTTATGTTGCCCTCAGAGGTAGTAAATCTTGTAGACTGCAAAGGGGTCTTTAGTTTCAAGAGACTACCTACTCATAATCTGCTGATGTGAATTTAATCAAAATTCAGAAATGGCACGTGAACGCTTGTTTCGAGCAAACACAGTTTATGTAAACCTACGCACAGCTTTGGTTTTGATCTATAGCTTATTTTATGATGGAAGGCCAGGGATAACTTGACTTCAAAGTGTTAGTTTCCTTTGTTTTCACATCTGCAGTCGGTATAAATAAATGTCTTCGCTCCTCTTAAGCTTCACTAAAGAAGGATATTTGCCAGAGGGGCCTATTCACCCTTTTTCCCTACTCATTCCCTGTTTAATCTTCTTGTCATAAGTCATGAAACTATTAGTTTGATTCCATTTTTCCATAACATTCTTCTACAAAAATTACAAGGATTGAAAACATTTTATTGGAAGACATTTTCTCCCTTTTCTATTTGGTTCCACTCCTGTCTCCTTTGCTCTTGGCACTTAATATACATTCATAGTCATAAAACCACCTCTCTCTACTCCCACACCCTCTCCAAAGACTTGCCTTGGGCATTCTTCCCTGGAAGCGCATCTGTAGGCTTTCAGCTGATGAATAGGAAGAAAATGTCACTCAGGAGATTGTTACAAAACTGACCAGACATTGTGTGCTGTTACATTTCTCTACATTCTCCCATCCATCTACCTTTGCCAAAAGTAGCCTTCCTTAATCTCTGCTTCTACTTAAGAAAGAATCTCAAAGTCTGAGGCTCATTCTTAGCTCAAACCTAAAGAGGAAGAATAAAGAACAGGTATAGAATTTCAGAAATTCAGACAAAAGAGGTTCTTTTGATATCTTTGTTTAAGAATATATATTTGTGTTGCAGGGATAGGAAGGAGAACATCAGGAACTGAATTCTGGAAGTAAAGACATTGAAAGTATCTAGTGAGTTATAAACTCCTCACGAATTGCCTAATTCCACCTGGATTTTGAAGGATCAGTGGTGTTTTCTGTCTGTCTCTCTCTCTCCATTTCTCTCTCATTTGAAATCACCAAAACTATACTCATCGTTTTCAAATAACTACAATTATTCCTATGTTTAATTTCCCTAGAGAGAACAAAACCTACCTTATTCCACTGAGTCATTTATATTCTCACCTAGAGTTTTGCATTGATTAAAGATGATGTATTTTGCTTCCTCATCCCAGTTCTGCAGGTGCCTTACTCTCTCACTGAAACATTACGTGCTGGAGAGCACTGGGATTCAAACAATGTGAATCCCAGAACAAGAGTGGCTTTAAAATCTTAAGAGCAACAGAGCCACTCAATCCTAAATTCTCACTGGAACTGTTGAAATCCTTTATGTCTCCAGTTGAAAATTACTGGCATAAACATTTCTATGGTATGCAGATTCAAGAATTTAAAAGCAGATTAAAATATTCCTGCATTTATTGCCATTTTATTGTATCCTTTCCATATGAAAAAAATCCCAAAATACCAACTAAAGACTCTTCTTATTTATTTGAAGTCATCTGCTATTACAATTTCCTAAAAATATGACCCATAACATTGCCCATTTCAATATTATTTCAAATAAAATTCCTCCTAGATATAAAAATAGAGTCAGAAATTCAAAAGCCATTGTGGACGTTTTAATCATCTGCACCGAGGGATTTAGAATTGACTGGTAAATCTTCCTATGATAGCCTGTGAAATATACTAATTGCAGGCCACTGGTTCAGTGGACATCCAATAAATAACAAGAGATGAGGTTGAAAATACATTGCTCTACGTTGATTCCCCAGTTTTAAATAACTGCTTTCAAACTTGCACCTTAAAAATGCCATGAATATAAAGAATATTTATGAGTGACTGGTCTCTTCATCCCTTCCAGACAAGTGATTTAGTTCTGGCAGGCATCTGGGTCTCCAATAGTCAGGCTTTCATTTCTGAAGTACAGTATAAGAGCAGGAAAACAGGACTTCCAGCCAAGATGGAGGCATAGGTACACATGCTTCGTCTTCTTGCACAATCACCGAGAGAATTACAACTAAACCTCAAAACAAATAACATCCTGAGCTGTCAGAAAATCGAACTGTATGGAAGTCTGACAACCAAGGATTTAAGGAAGCCACATTCATCCAGACTGGTAGGAGGCACGGAGATGGGCAGAGAGAAGAGGTGATGCAGTGTGGCGTGGAGAGGCAGCAGCAGTGGTGGAACTGATGGTCCCACATTCACAAGTGTTAGATAAAAATTGGAAGGAATACCTTGGGAACAGGTGATATCAGCCCCAGGCCAGACCAAACAACCGAGGGTTCCAGTGCCAGAAGATAAATCCCCATAACTTCTGGCTGTAAAAACCACTGGGGGTTGGGGCATCAGAAGAAACTGGGCAGAAGGTTTTCAGGAGACTCTGCCTAAATGGCCCACATTGTCTTAGAATGTATGCAAATGCACCCACTCTGGGGTTCGCCACCAGGGCAACAGCTGGAAGGGTGCCAGTCACATATGGGGAGTGGGTTAAATGACTGGAAATGGGGTGAGTGCTAAGCAAACCTCCTGAAGCCAGGGAGTGGCACTGCCCCCTCTCCAAGCTGTCCCCCCACACAGAGCCACAAAGCAATGAAGCAGGTTGCCCCACTCTCGTAACTACCCAAGACTCTGCCCCACACAATTTACAAATGGCTTTTCTACAATAGGCCATGCCACTAAGATAGGGAGTCAAAGCAGCTTTATCTAATACACAGAAACAAACACAGGGAGGCTACCAAATTGATGAGACAAAGACATATGGCCCAAATGAAAGAACAGAACAAAACCCCAGAAAAAGAGCTAAGTAAAATGGAGATAACCAACCTATCAGATGCAGAGTTAAAAACACTGGTGATCAGGATGCTCAAAGAACTCACTGAGTATGGCAACAACATAAAGGAAAAAGTGAAGGTTATACTAAATGAAATTTAAAGGAAAATCTACAGGGAACCAACAGTGAAGGGAAGGAAGTTGAGATTCAAATCAATAATTTGGAACATAAGGAAGAAATAAGCATTCGACCAGAACAGCAAGAAGAAATAAGAATTTTTAAAAAACGAGGATAGCATAAGAAGCCTCTGGGACATCACCAAATGTATCAACATCTGAATCATAGGGATGCCAGAAGGAGAAGAGGAAGAGGAAGAAATTGAAAACTTATTTGAAAAATAATGAAAGAAAACTTTTCTAATTTAGTGAAAGAAATAGACATATAAGTCCAGGAAGCACAGACAGTCCCAAAGAAGTTGGACCCAAAGAGGACCACACCAAGCCACATTACAGTTAAAATGACAAAGGTTCAAGATAAAGAGAGAATCTTAAAAGCAGCGAGAAAAAAGTAGAGAGTTACCTACAAAGGAGTTCCCATAGGACTGTCAGTTGATTTCTCAAAAGAAACTTTGAAGGTTAGAAGGGACTGGCAAGAAGTATTCAAAGTGATGAAAAGCAAGGACATAAAGCTGGATTGCTCTATCCACTATAGATTTCATTTAGAATGGAAGGGAAGATAAAGTGCTTCACAGACAAGGTAAAGCTGAAGGAGTTTATCATCACCAAGCCATTATCACATGAAATGTTAAAGGGCCTTATTTAAGAAAAAAATCAATACTATGAACATTAAAAAGGCAACAATTCACAACTATCAACAACTGAATCTAAAAAAAACAAATGAAGCAAACAACAAGAACAGAGTTATAGATATGGAGATCATTTGGAGGGTTAGCAGCTGGGAAGGGGAAGAAGGAGAATGGGGAAAAGGTGCAGGGATTAAGAAGCACAATTGGTAGGTGCAAAAGAGACAGGGGCAGGTTAAGAATAGTATAGGAAATGGAGAAGCCAAAAACTTATATGTATGACCCATGGACATGAACCAAGGAGCAGGGATTACCGGAGAGAGTGGAGGGCACTGAGTGGAGAGGGCCAAAGGGGAAAAAACTGGGACAACTGTAATAGCATAGTAAATAAAATATATTTTTAAAAAAGAATAGGATAACATCTAAGTGTGCATTGCTACTGTCAATCAGAAGACTAAGTTAATATTTAAGGAATAAAGATGAATTGTTTCTACATTAGAAAAGATTAAAACAAAATTAAAAAAATAAAAATCAAGAGACATGATGTCTTTGAAGAATTTAAATGAATAAAGTTGGAAATACTGAAATTCCTTACATAAACAAATGTAAAATGCTTTTGTAGCATGGCAAAAAAAAGTCACTTTTACTACTGTGTTAGGGACTGCAACTCATAAACATTAATCAGAAAAGCAGGTTGTAGTTAGAGTATAGGAAAGATTACCTAATTTAGCCTGCATAACAAAGTTGGACAGCTTGTAAAACTTATACAATCACTTTATTAAAAATACTTTAAGGTTACATTTAAGAATGATTACAATGAACCAGTTCAGCCAGTTTGTCAGACTCTAAGTCAAGCCTCCTCCTTTAAACTCGGAGTTCCTGAGTCTCCTGCACAGCCACAGCTCATCAGCAGGGCTTCCCTGAAGTCTAGAGAGCCCTCCACAGTTTTTTCTACTAGAAAATTATTATGTCTTTTAAACACCAAAACAAAGTTTTTAAAAAGTTTTTTGGTGAAATCTCTGAGTGTGAATATATGACTTTCCAAGATATTTTGTGTGCCTATTCTTCAACTCAAGTCTGCCATTGTCATAATGATTGAATTAGAAAATAGCGAGCCTGCTATTACATAAGGGGAGAAAGAAAATAAATATTATATGCCTACCAATGAATAACAAAATAATTTAGCTTCTGTTCTACTCCATCATGATTTTTAAATTTCCAAATAGGAATCTTGGAGTAAAATGTTTGTCGTCTCACCCAGATGAAGTTGAGACCTGGTTCACGTCAGTGATTCCCTTCTTGGCACTCCAGTGCAGAATATGGAAGGAATTATTACTTTCACATAGACACTGATCATACAAACAAGCAGTGGCCTCCCCTTAGGGTAGAAAAAGGAAGCACACATATGGACATCTAACACAACATGGCAGCAGTGCTTAGGTCAAAAGATTTCAGCGTCTGGAGGTTTTAAGTATTCAGCCATTATTCAGAAGAGGCTTGAAACACATATGAAACTAGAAATGTATTATTTAGGAAATATTGAGACCATTATTAAGAAACAAACCTATAACAATTATCAGCACAGAGCATAGAAGGCATGCATAGAAACTCACTTGAAAACTAAAACTCTCTGCAGTTAAATAGCATTGCCGAAGGTTAAGAAATAGACTACAAACAACAATCAAAATTAGAACCCTAAAAATATTCCATGATCAAGGTTATCTTTTGACTTCAATATGTCAATTGTAATAAATCTTTGTATTAAAAAATTTCTGTGCTATAAGAGTTTAATAGAATAATATGGTGTTATTATTATAACATCTCATTATGTTGCCAACAAAATTTATTTGAAAGCAAAAGGTTGTCTAATTATACGTCTTTCTAGGGAACTGATTGTTGAAACCTCAGAAAAACTTCATATTGGTAAATCACACAGTATGTTTTCAGATTAATATTCTCCACTACATGTACACACATCACAGAAACCACAGCCTGTACAATGCTCTCTGTGCCTTTGTAAGGCCCTCCCTCTGTTTCCCCAATGCTGAGCTGTCTTGTCTGTAATTATGCAAATAACTGAAATAATCTCCCCATGCCTTGTCCACCGGGTAAAGTCACAGGCATCCTCCCCAAATCAGCTGAAGTGATTCCTCCTCTATTAACCCAAACCTAATCCCTTCCCTACCATGGACGGGAGCATCACCACCCTCAACCACCTTTTCAGTTCCCTATACCCTTGTGGTGATTTCCGTAGGTCACTGAAATTTGTTACATGAGAAGTCATGTAGGGGCAATTGCAAAACTGGTTATCAAATGAAACTCCAGTGAATGTGTTAGCTGTATAAGTTTAATCAAATTGTTTAACACTCTGAAACTACCATTTTCTCATTTTTAAAGTAGAGCTAAATATATTGACCTTACACGTTACACTAAAGGTTGAGTTCATACATGGTAAAGCCCATCACACAGCATCAGCCCCACGTAAACTGGAAAGGATGGTTACCATGACAATGAGGAAGATGAAGATGATGATTGTTACATACCCTTGCTGGACTGTGGGGTTTTTGAATCTTTGAAGGCTTTAAGTAAACTTTAGTAATCTTGTTATCTTCAGATCCTAGAACCTTCTACTTTACAGGTTATCAACAAATCTATGCTGAATTTTAAAAAATCAAGTATAAGTAGCTGCTCAGTTGGTGATATGTAGCATTCAAAATAAATGATAAGAAAAGGATAAATAAAGACAACATATGGAAAATAAACTTAGATTTTTATCTAACATTTGATAGGTTATAACTGACAATTTAAAGCAAGGAAATGCATGATAAATATTACAGTTTTAGAAATACAGGCAGCAGCCTGGAAAACAGATTGAACATATTTTTTCTTCTAAGTATAAATGGGAATATTTATTAGCTTCAGTCACGATTTTTCATTTCTGTTATTATACATTTCAGAAAAAGAGCATTTTAAATTATTATTTTTACAGGACTTTTTGTTTTGTTCTATTAAATATTGTTCAACCTAGAATTTGCACCTTTTTCCCTTATATATTTTATACTCTGCCATATATACATTTTTATGAAGGTGAAAGATGAAAAGAATATATGTGAAGTTAAAAGCTCATTAAAATGCTTGTAACCAAATGTTAAAAGCTAAGTAATTACAGAAAAATATGTAGAATCAGAGTAATTTTCTGGTTGTTATCTACAGGGAAAGAAAAATTTACAAGAATGGAAAGGTCCCTTGATAGATTAGTAGGGCATTAAACAATATTTCATTCTCATTTCTGCATTAGGAGATAAGAGTTATTAACTTTCAGGCTTTTCGATGCATCATAATACTCTGTAGAACTATCCCTGAGCCTCAGGGGCAATTTACCTTTTTTTTGCAAAGTACACATTTATCAATTTTTAAAGACTTAGAAAACTTGAAGAACTGATATTTTAAACAAACAGCTTAGTATTCTTAAGTATATCAGTGAGCTAACATGTATTTAATCATTCTCATTACTATTAGTTCTGCAATCAAAGCAAAATGTCAGCTGAGTTGGGTTTTAAATAACTTTTAAAAATAGAAACACTAATGAGTCATACAGATAAAATGCCATTTTATTCAAATGATGATCATGAAATATTGAATTACTATCCATTGCAGTTGAATGATATAATTTTTCCACTTAATAATATTTCAATCTATCATGACATCAAATAAATGTAACCAATAAGCAAGTCTTTTGGTAAAATACATTTCAATGAATGTACTTTACCAAAAGTACAAAAGTACAATGAATGTGCATTCATTGGAATGTACATTTCAATGAATCTCAGTTACATAGCATTCTTTGGAAAAGAGGGGGCTAATACCAAGAAAATACATCCTTACTTAGCTCTAATGTGATCGTAATAACTAAACAAATCAATTCTAACCTCTTAGAACTTATGAGCTGATTCCACCAAGAATGCAGAAGTCAAAGAAATAGTTTACTTTCTATGAGTCAATGGAAAGAATAAGACGTACCAAGGGTGCAGGGATAGAATCCTACATACTAACCTACATAATTGTGTCAGTTACAGAGCGCTTGTCAGCCAGAGAGCGGAGGGAGAGAGCCGCCAAGGCAGATGTGAATACCCATGTCCCCTCTGTATGGAGGAAGGAAGATTCAAGTGTTGTAGATCCAGTGGTACAGATAAATGTGGGTAATTGTAGCCAATGGAGGTTAAACACTCTAATCCTAAAAATGAAAAATAAAAAGTCATGAGCTGGGTTCAGCAAAATTGATAAATGAAGACAAGCCCTGACCACTGTGGCTCAGTTGGTTGACCATTGTCCCACAAAATAAAAGGTCGCCAGTTTGATTCCTGGTCTGGGCACATGACTGGGTTTCAGGTTGGGTTCCCGGTCAGGGTGTGTAAGAGAGGCAACTGACTGATGTTTCTCTCCTTCTTTTCCTCCCTCCCTTCCCCTGTCTCTAAAAATAAATAAATAAAATCTTTAAAAAACAAGAAAATGAAGATAAAACACAGAGGAGAAGAACATATATGCAAACCATTTATCTGATAAAGGATGCTATTCAAAATATATGAAGAATTCTTACACTTCAATAATTTAAAAAACAATTTAACTTAATGCTTAAAAGACCTGAATAATAAACATTTTACCAAAGAAGATATACAAATGGAAATACGCACATGAAAAGCAGTTTAACATTATTATTATTAGAAAAACACCACTACATACCCACTAGAATGGCTAAATAATACACAGTTTTGGCAAAGATTTGAATAAATTGTAATGCTCGTGTGTTGCCTTTAAGGATGTAAAATATGTCCTGATCGTGTGGCTCAGGGGGTTGGAGCACCGCCCTATACACCAGAAAGGTGGTGGGTTCAATTCCCAATCAGGGCACGTGCCTTGGGTGCAGGTTTGATCCCTTGTCAGGGCCCATATGAGAGAAAACCAAGAGATGTTTCTATCTTTCTCTTCTCTCTCTCTCCTTCCCTTCCTCCTTCCCTGTCTTCCTCTCTCCCTAAAATCAATACACATAGCCTTGGGTGAAGATTAAAAAAATTAAAATGTAAAAAAAAGAATGTAAAATACTATAATCACTTTGGAAAAGAGTTGCGTAGCCTCTTAAAAAGTTAAAACATGCATTTATCATTTGGTCTGTCAGAGAAGAAATTGACTGTTTACAAAAAGATAAACACAAATATTTGTAGCATCTTTATTCATAATAAAATCTGTGGGCAACAATAATACACATCAAATGCTCAGTGAATAAAACAATGGTGGCATCCATCCATTGGAGTAATACCCAGAAATCAGGAGGGAAGAGTCCTGATTCATGCATTCAGTATGGGAGAACCTCAAAAACATGGTGAAGTCAATGTCAGATACAAAAATAAAAAACTATATGTGGTGTCATTTATAAGAAATTTCTAGAAAACATAAAACCTATAGAAACATAAAGTAAATCAGTGGCTGTTGGGGAAGGATGAGAGTGAGAACTGGCAAATAGGCAGGAAGAAGCTTTAGGGAGATGATGGAAATGCTCTAACATTGGGCTGTAATGATGGTTGCACATCTCTATATGTTTAGGAAAACTCATCAAGCTTTATATTTAAAATAGAAAATCTGGGGACTATAAATTATTCCTCAGTAGGATCTCTTCATCTTTCTCTAAAAATAAATAAATAAGAATTAAAAATAATAATAATTTTAGTAAGACATAGAAGCCAAAGAAATCCTTGTTTTGGTCTTATGAAGGAAATAAACATTATCTAGGAACTCGTAGGGCATAAAATAATTGTGGAAAATGGAGAATTCCAGTGACAATATGTGAAACATCTAATTAAAAATCAATGTATATTTCCTAATTCTATCCTCCAACTAGTTCATTTTTAAACTAGGAGACACCACTGAATTAATTGAGATAATGTATGCTTAATTAATCCTAAATTTAAAGCCAAGAATTAATTCTGGTGATATCTGGAAGACTTTGGATGATGTGGCAAATTTATTTTGAAAACAGAACTGTGCAATACTATAAAATTAAGTCATTTTAACAAACAGCAGGACCTAGCCTGATTATTTCACTTGTTCTATTCTTTTGGTATTATTTCCTAAAATGCAAGTTTTGTACAGAAAATATAAATTAATGCAAATTTATGTGATTAATATAAAACATTTAAAGTAAAAAACACAGACTGTCACTGAGATTATACATTTATTTACTCCAAATTTCTCAACCTTTTTATACTACTAGATTAATTTATTAATTGCATAATTTGAAAATCAAACACATATGTGTTTCTAAAGATCAAGAAAACACATTTTAGTGATGCATCAGGGTGGCGTCAATGCCTCCTGGGCACCAAGGTAAATATTTTCATGTATCGCTATAATAAGTCAAGCTGGCGACCCTTTACCCTGGTGCTAGGTTTTCGTAAACAGCCTTTGATCGGAAACAGGGTGGTGGTCAGGGTGAGGACAGTAAGGGACTGGTGGTCATGCAAATGAAGGGTTAGATCCTGTCTGTATTTACAATTTTCATAGCTTGTTCAAAATAAACATTAATTTTGCTTAAAGCAATAATAAATATTGAAAATAAATATAATCTTAGGGAAAGGTAAGATGCATGAAACTAATAATCTTTCTCATAATAATACAAATTTAAAGATATGTCAAAAATGAGTGTTGGGAGTGATGTAATAAAACCACCAATTTATTCTTTGCCTATTTAAACAGCATTATTTTGATAAGCCAAAAGTCTCAAGTGGCGGTCTTCAAACCTGCTGTCAGTGCAGGTGCGCCCCACTCATCTGAGGACTGCTGGCTCAGGGAATTTACTGTGACACGTCCTTAGCAGAACAGTCACTATTAAATCTGGTTTCTGGGCTGGATCAATAGTCATTGATAAAATGCCTCCAATGGGTGCTATGGGATAAAACAAAAGTTTAAAGACAATCCTGAAATCACGAATTATATGATAATAATATCAAATTATCTCTTCCTTAGTACATCTATGTTTTCAATAGAACTATATATTCTATATTATGTATATTATTATTATTATTATTTTGCTTCTCATCCATGAGTGTATGTGCTAAAATACAGTGATGCAGAAATAAAACAAAGTTTTCTATACAGTTTAAAATGTTACATACATTTTTTTTGTCCTGGAAACTATTTACTGACAACAGAAAGCAGCCAGAGAAATTTAAACTCAGTTAATATATAACTACTTTACGTATAACTATATGAATATATGTGTATGTGTGTACATAATTATGAGGTTTAATATATAAAATCAACTGGGGAAGGGAAACTAAAAAAATGTTAGTCTGAATTTTATCACAGTAAGTTCCAGACAAATTATGCTAATGACCCACCTATAACATTGATCCTGTCCTTCCTATGCTATTTTTGAGCATATTTAACTTAACTTCACACACCCTTGATCTGACCCCTTTGTAGTTTAGGAAACTTATTGGATTTTTTTCTTTAGCCCATTTGCCCAAGTTCATTAAAAAGCCAAATGCAGCTGAATTCAATACTGAGGTGATACAAAAGCAATAGGTAAATCAACTACGAAAAACAAATTTTCCTTGGTTTTAAAGTATTGAATTTGATAATTACCTAGACTGGGTTTATGTCAGAATTATAATTCTCCATCTTCAACTAAGTGCTTTCCAACCAGTTCTAGCTAGGAGAGAAAGTGCTAATAGGTCCATTAAATGTAAGCATGACTTCATTTTTAGGAAGGCAATATGGTGTAATGTTTATACATTTCATACAGGGCTTTTTTGTCAAAGACATAAATGGATCTGAATCCCAGCTCTTGAACTCCTTAGCTTTACAAACTGGAAGTTACTTAACTTCTCTGAGCTTCATTGGAAAAAGAAACGATTTAAAATCTATGCCTCCTGTTGGCCCTTCTGCCATTAGGATGTTGTCAGGCTTGGAGAGGCAGAAGCGTCATTCATATCAGAGGGAAAATACGTTTCTAAACTGCTCCATTCAACCTGCATGTGGCTATGGCTGAAAAAGAAATGGGATGAGAAAAGAGTGACCTTTCAAAAGCGTGACCAGTTCTCTGATGCTTCAGGGTGACAATGAGACAACTGTGTTTTCAAGAAGAACTTAAATGCTTTTTTGAATATGCGATCTGAATTCTAGTTAGAGGTAGAAAGGTAGACTGCTGTGGCTGGTAATCTCAAGACAAATTCATAAGAAAGCCCCATTGGAGGGAACCCGGCAGAGATACGGAGTTCTGGGATGAGGAAGCAAGTTGGGAAGAGCACTTTACCTACAAAATAAGACGTCCCATGAGAAATTTGGGGCTGTCAAAAGCCTTTCAAAAATATGAACGTCTAATATTTAATTTTAAGTTGATATCCTAACTTTTCTGCAACATAAATGCTTTCAAAACTAAGATAGGTCCACTTTGCAAACTACCCCATAGATGCATGCCTGTTGCTTTAGCCATACTCCATGAGCCCCACTCCAACTTCAAGCACGTCTGCGGAGGATACTTCTGAGCAAGACTGGACTTGCCAACCAGTGTCCCCGGGGATGCTTGCAGCCCCAGCATTCTGCCCCAGACCTTTTCACTATGTGCCACAGAAGCTGGTTCCCCCTAACACGACCCTGCCTGGAATGCAGGAGGTGTGCACAGCCGTGGCACCCTTCAGTCATGGGGGCAGGAGATGGTGAATAGCTGCTCACACTCCCTTCACGTCCCGGAGAGGGACGCTCTGGGAGGCATCTGAACGCCTCAGGAGGCTCCAGTGGGATGGAGCCCTCAGCGCTCACAGCACCGCGGCCAACAGCACACCTCGCATGCGCTTTGCCTTCTTCCCCGCCTTCCACCCCAGCCCTTCATTCTTACTGCCTGGGAACACCTTCCGAATAGATAATCAAGACTTTACTATCCGTGACTCTGCTTTCAACAGACTCCAAACGAAGATGCTTTGCGGAGCCGGTTTTAAGGGGGAAATGAGGGCAGAGAGGCTGAGTTTTCTATCCCAGCCAGTGTAGAACTGAGAGGGCAGCAGGCTGGGGGAGACAGAAGGCCCAGCAGAAGCAAGGATCTTAAGCCAGGGTCTTGAGGAGCACCGCCATTCCTGCAGGGAGTGTGACGGGAGGCTTGAGTCAATCTTATTTTGATCTCAAATGACAATAAAAGGCAACCAATACCCTGGTTTCTCTTCAGATCGTATAAATCTTTCGCCTTTTTTTTTTACAGTAAAAGACAACCTTATCTCACTTATGGGTTAAGATAGCCTAATGATAATAGGCAGAAAATTCACTTCATAAGTTGATTATGAGGGTAGGAATTTTGCATTCTGAACCAGATTACTACCATCAACATCTTCAGTTTTAGATTCAGCTGATGGATCTCCAACTTCAGTTTGCATTGTCATCAGATATAACTTGCTGTGAGATGTTCACCAATGAGCAGGTGGCACATTTTAAATCTTGAGGCCATCCTCTGGGTTGGTGACAATCTATCTTTCAAAACTTATTATCTCCTGAAACTCCCATCTATGCATAGGTTTGAGCCAAATTATGAACTGTATACATCTTCCACCATACCATTCTATAGTTGGGCTACCTTTCATTCTCTGCTTTTTTTTCAGCAACACCTTTCCAGATCTGGCTGAAACAACATGTCGTCTATGAACTTGTCAAGCCAGATCAGACAGTATCTATAAGTTTCATGGCAGTCCCTCACCTTTTGGCACAGTTATTTATATTTAATGTTTCCCATACCCCAGGACAATGTTTATGTTTCATTTATCTTTTACTTACTTACATATTTCATGTTTCTGCACAGAGTTGAAGGTTAGACTCAATCTTTTCTTAGTCTCCTTTAATACACTGGGTAAATTTTTATTACAGAGAGTGTTGCTACCAGTCTTTCTTAATGACTTTTGAATTACCATGTGCTCCATCCTACAATCCACCATCATATTCTGAAGACTCATTCTGAATATTGTGCCTTAAACAAATACCTACCTGTCACCAACATTGTGCTTTCACCCAGATTCTCCTATTTCCACTTATTACAGGGTAAATATTCATCCCAGTTTGCCCAGGACACCTCCAGTTTAAGCCTGTTGTACCAGCATCATTCATAGCATCACCTATGCTTAAAAGTTCTCAGTTGTGAAGAATACAGTCACCTTACTTATAGAGCTACATGTTGTGTTGCTTTCCCTTTTACTCTCTGCTTCACCTATTCCCACACTGCATTTCATATTAAATATCTTTATTGCAGAATACGTAATATTTTTAAAGTGAGGGAAATTGTCATGTAAAATGATGTAATGTAATCAGTTTGCTCCCGGCATGCAGAAAGACTTTCCTGCGACCAACGTTATAAATGTCTGAGCACTATTAAGTCTGAAAAGCGGACACAAACCAGAATGGGTGGGAAGAGAGATTGCATTTGGCACGGCTTCAAAAACATCATTTCAGGAAGAAAAATCCAATTCAATTTTCAGAATGACCAGTTAAACCAATCCATGACAGGTCTATACAATCAATATCTACTGCCACTTACCTTGGCAGCCTTCCCGGAGAGATCATTTTCCAAAATTGTCCTCTTCTCAGCCACTTGCCATTGTGTTTTATGTAAATTATTTTGGCTTGTGTACTGTAATCCCATTTTTTTTGGCTTCAACTACAATAAAAAACTTAACCAATGTATTGCATTACATATGAAAGAACAGATATTTTCCATTCCTGTATGCATTTCGTTACTTTGTGTAGTAAGCTAGAAGAGACAGGTTAAAATAGTCTCCCATTTTCGGAGTTCTTGTACATAATTCTTACCCACCACCAAACACTTTTATCTGTTATCTACCCCACTTTCACCATATGGCATGCAAACCCTTCCCTACGCCAGGGAGCAGCTCTAGACTTCCCCTTGAAAGAAGTAATGGTTTTTCCCAGTCAGCAAAGGCTGCAGCACCAGGCCTAGCATCAGTTAAGGAAGTGTTTGATTTTTTTCATAATCACATCTAATATGAGCCTTCTGTCAAAGGGCAAGTACTCAGTTCATGTGGACCCACTAAAGACAACTGGATTAGGAACCGCTTTCACTTTCCCTGCTTAAGTACCCCCACAACCCTCCACAGCTTCCCATGGCTAGGAAGGAAGAAGCCTCAACCTGGAGCCCTGGCCAGAGTCCCTGCATGATCCGGCTGCCGCCTTCTTCCCCAGCCCCATCTCATCGGCACTCCCTGTGAGTCAGCATGTTCCAGCCACACTGGTCTCCCTTCTGTTGCTGAAAGAATACACAAGTCCTTTTCCCTTCCTTGCGCACGAAGCAATTCTCTCAGCCCTTTAGGTCACAGGCTTATTCTTGTGCTCCAGTTCTCAGTTCCAGCATCACCCCCTCAGAAAAGCCTCCATTGAATGCATCGTATAAGGGTTCCTCCTTATTTTCTTCCATTGCCCTCTTAAGCATTCCAAAGCTCGTATCACAGTTAACTTTTTTATGTGCGTGCTTACTTTGTTGTTGGCTGTCTACACAATGAGAGCTGTATCTTTTTTACCCCAGTGTCCCCAATGTCTAGCACATAATGGATGATCAATAAATGTCTGTTATATGAATGATGGTCTTAAAGAAAGATGATACAGGCAATGTTTCTCATTATATCATTTTATAGGTATATTTTCTGCTAGTACTTAACACCTCTCCAGAAAGATATCAATTCCCACTAAATCATTGGATTTCAACCGTGGTTGCTGAGAGAAAAGAATTAAAGCGGCCAACCTCTGTCTGGTCCATGGGGGATGGGAGAGGGTGGGATGAAGGAAGGAAGGGGCACCCTGGGGGAATGAAAGAAAACAAATGACATTGTTTAACCCTCATATCTATTAGACTACCAGGTAAATAGACCAATGATCTTTAACACAAAAAACAGACATTTAATCTGAAATATCCTTAGTGGAATATGGCTGGCTACAAATTACCTATTTTAAAAAGAAACTAGGATCTATAAACTGTGAACAATGTTGCATGTGCTCTATAATATACAAAATAGATCTGCTTAATAATTCGATGTCTGCAAACCCCCCATTGAAGTTTCATCTATTATTCTGGGTAAGAACTATAAGCATGAAGAAGGAGGATAGGACCTTAGGATCCACCTGTAAGTCCCCACTCCTATCTTTGTTCCATCTGAGACTCTAAATGGTCTAAATTGTTGAAAAGATCATGGATTTATGAGAGTCTAATTTGACTATTCAATCGCATGTGTTAGCTCAGCCATGAATTACAATCTCATGTGGAGTTTTAAAAATAGCAAGATCTGAGACTTTAATTATGGGGAGAGAGGAAAAGAGTCTGCTGACGTTTGTTTTTATATTATTTAATCCTGGCCTGGAGACACAGAAATTTAAACAAAGAGCTTCAGGTGATACCCCCCAAACAGATTGCACAGTGGCCCCCAAAATATGTGTCTACATCCTAATTCCCCACAACCTGCTGTCTTCATCAGCTAGGGCAGCCATAACAAATTACCTAGACTGGTGGTTTAAACAACAGACTGTATTTTCTCACAGTCCTGGAGGCTAGAAGTTTTAAACGAAGATTCCAGCAGATTAGTTCCTGGCAAGAGCCCTCTTCCTGGTTTGCAGATGGCTGCTTCCTTGCTGTGTCTTCACATGATGGAGAAGGAGGGATGGAAGGAGCAAGCTATGTGATATCTCTCCTTATAAGGACACTGAACCCCTTGGGAGTACCTTCCCCTCATCTCATCTAGCCCTAATTACCTCTCAGAGGCCCCATGTCCACATACCCTAACACTGGAGGTTAGGGTTTCAACACTGAATCTGGGGTGGGGCACACATGATTCAGTCCACAGGACCTGTGAATATGGATGTGACCTGATATGGGAAAAGGTCTTTGCAGATAATAAGGATCTAGAGTTGAGATCTTCTTGGATTATTCAGATGCGCTCCCAATTCAATGGCAGGTGCCTTCATAAGAGAAAGGCAGAGGAAGACGGAACACATGGAGGAAAAGCCATGCAGACACAGGGGCAGAGGGCAGAGCTATGGAGCCTTAAGCCAGGCAGCACCTGTAGCCAACAGAGGCTGGAAGAGACAAGGGCCAGCAAAGACCAGTTCTCCCGGAGAGCCACCAGAGGCAGCACTGCCCACTGCCACCTACCTTGATTTTGAATTCCCAGCGTCTAGAACTGTGAGACAATACATTTCTGTTCCAAGCCAGGAAAAAAAAATGACCAATGCTCAAATTTCACCCCTATCCAATTAAATTAATGTCTTCTGGAAGTGAAATCTTGGCACTGAGGTAGTGACCTTGCCATGTGATCAAGGTTGAGAAGTTCAAACCTAAAGTGTTACCCCTTCCGGAGTTATTTTCATTTTAATAAGGGTTTCTTCATCTGGAAAATCAACAATGTTCTTGACCTTCTAATAAACTCTGCCAATGGCAGCTTGTTTGTACTAGAGGATGTATTGAAGACTAGGGGTTGTGACAAAATAGAGGTTTCTGGATCTTTTAATATCTGTTGCCACTCCTAATATGACTAGAAAATAATTTTTTAAAAGAAATTTGAAAAATAGACTGAGGGGCACTATGGAACAGTGAGCATTTTTATTTCTTGATACTGCACTAAAAACAATAATTCTTGAGGTCTGTAGAGCAGCATTAAAAAAACGGGTGTTTTCTTTCTTTTATGTGATAATTTCCAATTGTTTCCTTCCCAATATATCATGCTGATCAGTAGTGAATAAATCTAGTTCTACGCAGTAAAATAAAGAAGCAAAATAATCATGGCCTTACAGAGCAATAGAGACAGTTCACAGAACCCCAATCTTTCCATTTTAACCTGCCATCAGAAAGCAGTGCAGAAGGCCACCTCTTCCTCTCTGTTTCTTAAGAAAAGGATTACTCATACATATTGTTAAATTGACTTTATCCTCCAAGAAAAAAATGAGAGATGAACTGCATTGAACAAAGGGATATTACTACACTCAGAAAGCCATTTACTTACAACAGGAAATCAATGTAAAGCAGTCTTACAACATTGCATGACATTAAATGTCTATAATCACTTTATTCTGCTTAAGTTGTACAGATGTATTCTGCCAGCATCCTCCCTCCATAATCTCTCCCCAGGAAAACTCATCTCCTTTCACAGCCACAGGCATCGCTTATGTACTAATAGCTCTCAAATCCCCGTCTCAATTCCTGACACTCCTTCTAAGCCACAGAGGCTGTATGGTGCAGGGGCTAAAGATGTGTACACAGGCTTTGGAACCAGAGTGTCTATGTTCGAGTCCCAGCCACCACTCATAGGCCAAATTATTTATCTTCCAGAAGGCTCACTTTTATCATGCTTAAATTGAGAAAAAAATGCATTCTTTCCAGTGTTTGGCAAGAGGTAAGTACTTGATAAATGTTATATTTGCTTTATTATAACATTTACTTTATTATCAAACCTATCCACATAAATATCCCAGGAATATGTTAAGTACAAAATTGTACAGAAATGAATTCATTTTTCTAAGATTTTATTCATTTACTTCTAGAGAGAGGCAAAGAAGGGAGAAAGAGAAATGTCAATGTGTGAGAGACACAGCAATCGGCCACTTTGTCCCCAACTGGGGACCCAGTCCACAACCTGGGCATGTGCCCCAACTGGAAACAAAACTGTTGACCTTTCCATCCACAGGTGAGGGCTAATCCCCTGAGTTACACCAGCCATGGCTGAACTCATTATTTTTCCCTAATACTTGATTCATCTCTCTGAGCTCAACTATACTCAATATCATCATCCTACCAATCCTGTGACCACCCCAAGTTTTTTACTCCTCCGTCTTCCTAATTTTCCACGTACATTTAGTTGCCATATTTTGTTGCTCTGCCTCTGCAGTAATTCATTGATTCATTTTCCTCCATCCCCATTGACATGACCTGAATCAGGTCATCATCACTTCAGTATCACAACCTCCCTAAAACTGACCTCCTAGATGCCAATCTCTTGCCCTCACATTGCTACCTGATTTCTTCCAGCAACAGGGATGTGAACTGGAAACGACTCTCTAGTGCATGCAAATGCTTTGCTTAACATGCCATTCAAGAACTTTCAAAATCGGGATGCAACCTTATCATCCTTACAGTCTGCTCAGGAGGGTCTCAATGATACTCTGCTCATGATACGTGATACTAGTAAGAGTCACCTGATCCCATGGGCATTCTCAGAGACAAAAATAATTGTCCGATCACTCACTATAAACCTACCCCTCAAGCACATAATCTGGAATGCAAGTGAGAAAAATGTGTATGTGTGTATGTATGCATATATAGATATATATATAGACATATATATAATTTTCATGTGATTCTAATTTACACTTCTTAAAGAAAATTAAGTGTAAACTTTGGTACTCTGTAATTACTTTTAAAGGATTACCAGGTTTTTATCTCTCATTCTGTCCTAATACGCTTCTGGATGATTATTTTATGGGTGAGTAATAATGGCCAATGGCATAAAATTCAAATTAAGTCTAAAATGATGTGGAGACACCTCCTAGTACACTCTTCTCCTTCAGCAGTCTCCTCAAGACACCTGATG
This sequence comes from Trachops cirrhosus, assembly GCA_028533065.1. NCBI lineage: Eukaryota > Metazoa > Chordata > Mammalia > Chiroptera > Phyllostomidae > Trachops > Trachops cirrhosus. The sequence continues at coordinate 10,399,534 of CM052548.1, read as the reverse complement.
CCATCACCAGGTCCCATCTCTTGAATATCTGAGTATATGGTGGTGCCTCTCCCACTCATGCTAAGTTGGCCTTCTTTATCCTTACTATTTATTCTTACTCATCATTCTGTTCTCAGTAACATTAATATCCTCTTTTTGAAGATTCTGTGACTCCCTGTAGGTGTAGGTAAACATTTTTCCATGTTTCTGAACTCTGGCCTGTGCCAACATTCGGAGGACAGGTCTCAGCTCAAGATGAACTGACCCCTAAACAGCAGATTGCAACACTTAGGGTGATCCAAAATAAAGGGTTTAGAAAAGGAACTGGTTTTCAAAATTAGAATAATGTGCAACTGAAGTGACTGCAGGGAGACAGTCTAGGAATAAGACAATTGGATAGAAATCACAATTTCAAATCAGAGAAGTACTGAACAGATGATACCTAGGAAGACTGAGTTCTTCCAGATTATCTCAGAAGCTAGATTGTAGTCGTTAGTTCTTCTCACTTAGTAATAGACCCTTAGCCTATTGTAGACCCCTAGTAATAGAATGGAGACAAAGTCCTCAGGGGCCAGTCTGGTGTACCAATGCAATTTATACATTCCCTTTCTCTTTTTTATCCTACTTGAGTTTCTTTTTTAAATTATTTTATTGTTGTTCAATTATAGTTGTCTGCATTCCGCCCCCCACCGCTTCTCCCCGACCCCGTCCAGAATCCCCTCCCTCCCTTGCTTCCACCCTCCCCCTGGGTTTTGTCCATGTGTCCTTCACAGTAGTTCCTGAAAACCCTGCCCCCTATTATCCCCTCCCACCTCCCCTCTGGTTACTGTCAGATTGTTCTTACTTTCCGTGTGTCTGGTTATATTTTGCTTGCTTTTTTCTGTAATTGATTATGTTCCAGTTAAAGGTGAGATCATATGGTATTTGTCCCTCACCACCTGGCTTATTTACATTCCCTTTCTTATTGGAACTTACAATATTTTTTTCTGAGACAAACTGATGATAGAAAAAAATTATCTAGATATAGAAGCTAAATATGAATATATGAACAGAAAAAAGAAAAATAAAACTTTACATTAATACAAAAATATATATGAGATGTCTTTAATTACTAATGTAATTTAGGTATACTAATGTATGCAAAATTGTAAAACAGAATCAAGGACCACCTCATTTTTCTAATTCGAGGCTAGAATATATTACTTTAAAATTTTCTAGGTAAAAATTCTTTATTTTATTACAGAGGTTGTCCAAATTTTTTTCTGCTGATTCAAAATAAAATAAAAAATTCACAAAACCAGATTATAATGAAGCAAATTTTAATTAAAACACCAAAAAACACTCTGATTTCCACTGGCAAAGGTAAAATTTCAAGAAAATTTTCATTGATTTTAAATGCAGTGATCTCTGCTGAATTATTCTTTGTAATATTTTCAATAAGTGGAAAGGGTTTACATAAAACTTATTGCTATGAAATAAATAATATCAACCTCTTTAGAATAGATGAAGAAAAATTAGAATTCTATGCTTGATATGGATATATTGATTGAATAGATACTTAGGTAGGCAATAGATAGATATTTACAAATCAATTTTTAGGTTTTTAAAAATATTGTAATTCATCATATTATTGACCCTCTCAATAAAAAGAAACTAACACTTCCAGATATAAAGGCAGTAGCCTGAAATCGATCCTCTGTCTCCCAACATGTCACATGCCCTAGCTCAGGGCTACATCCTGGGAAAAGTGACATCTTTTTCTAATTCAGCAAGGCTCACAGCAGATTTTACAGCTCTATAAACCTTCAAGCGTCTGCAACGTTTTTATACGAAACGAAGATATCACATAACATCTGATATGTGTCCCCTCCTTACATTGAGGGGAAGTGCTCATATGTGCCTGCAGGGAACAAATATTGATGAAGCACCTACTATGTACCAGGGCTCCTCTAGGTGTAGGGGACACAGCCCAGGGGAAAATGGAAAGAATTCTCTGTTCTCACAGAGTTTATATTCTAGTGAAGAGAGACAGATTCTACACAGGACAAATCAGTAAAACACAGAACATCTAAAAAACACAAAGCAGCAGAAGAAACGTTAAGGAGACATGTGCAAAGATACACTAATAAGAAAAAAATAAAGCAAGGAAAGGGGATCAAGAGTATATGGAGGTTGGGGGTGGCATTACAGTTTTAGAGAGTCTGGCCAGTGAAGGCCTACACTAAACTATAGCAGTTAACTAAAACCCTCAAGGAAAAGAGTAATGAGGCGTGCACTCCACTGGGGGAGAGAGTGGTTCAGGCAGAAACTGGAGCACAAGCAAAGGCCCTGAGGTGGGATTATACCTGGTGAGTGGGAGAGTTAGTACTATCAGACATCTATAATAACACAATTTACAAGATAGTGCTCTAATTATTTTATGTAGAAAAAACCATTTAGTCTTTACAGAAACCCCAGGATACAGGGGCTACTAGTATTGCTGGTACATAGGTAAGGTGGAGCATGGGTAGTTTAGTCAAGGAGCTCAAGATCACACAACTATTTGGTGGAAAGTCAAATCCAGATTGTTTGGCATGAGGGCTGATGTTCATAACCCCTGTACTAAAGTATGTCTCAATAATTTTGTCATTTTAGTGCTGGCTGGTGTGGCTCAGTGGATTGAGTGCCGGCCTACAAACCAAGGGGTCGCTGGTTCCATTCCCAGTCAGGGCACATGCCTGGGTTGCAGGCCAGGTCCCCAGTAGGGGGCACACAAGAGGAAACCACACATTGCCTCTTGTGTGGCATCTTGAAACAACTTGAAAAGATGTTTCTCTCCCTCTCTTCCTCCCTTCCCCCTCTCTAAAAATAAACAAATAAAATCTTTTCAAAAGTAATTTAGTGATTTTAATCACCAGTGAATGCAGATTATGACTATATGTACATTAAAAAATAAAAAGAAGAAAAAAATTAATAATCCAGTAAAGCTAATCAACCTAATGGACCAACCCAGAAAATCCATAGCAAAGTAGATAGAGTTATGCACCAATTGCATTGCTCCTTGCATAGCATAAGGTTTTCTCATTGGTTCAAGCCTTATAAATGACATAAAATTTAACAAGGAGCAACCTTAACGAACCACTAAATTTTGGTTATGATGATTTTAAATAATTGCCTATTCTAAAAAATAGACAGGTAAATAGCAAAATACTTAGTAGATTCTCCAACTACAGTTGAATCACATATGAATCACAGCTTCTTTATTTATTAGCTGTGATGTTAACAAGCCACTTACCCTATCTGGGTCTCACAGATTTTGTCTGAGAAATATGGATAGTAATGATACCTACCCCATAGGGTTTTTGTGAAGACTAATGTGTTAGCAATACCAATAGTAGGGAAGGTATGAAAGTGTTAGTTTTACTATTACTTTAGCAGTAATGGAGTTAAGCAAAGGATTCCCTTGGTATGCTGTACAAATTGGAATCTCAGATTAACCACTTCCTGCTTTGTTACTTGAGTAACTTAACCCCTCATTACCTCAGTTTCCAATCTGTAAAATGAGGATAATTATACTAACAGTGTCACAGTGTTGTTGGAAGGATTAAATGAGTTAATATGTGTTAAATGATTAGATCAGTGCTGGGCCCATTATAAGCATTATCTTTTCTCTGATATTAACATTATCATTATGTGTCATTTAGGTTTCTCAAGAAAGTTAATTCGTTTCCTCTTCCATCTTGGTTCAAGAAGCCTTGAACAAGCTCTGCTTCTTAAATACTTTTGTTTTTATTGTGATCCAGCACAAAATATATTTATAATATGCTTCTCTCTGTCATTTAAAGAGAATCCGACAAATTAAAAAGTATAACCTAGGAGTTTAGGCATTTTACTTAAAATAGAGAAAATGTTGAGTGTTGTGCTAAATTATTTAGCCTCTTCCCTAAAAACTATTGTCCTGCAAATTTCTTCCCTCCATTCAGTAGTAACATGAAAATTCTGGTAGATTTAATTTTGTATCCCTATCTGTAATTACTGTCACCGTACTGAGAGAATGTTTTCAGAACTCGCTCTTACGTGACAGTAAAATCCTGATGGCACATAAAGATCTATGACACAGGTGATTTTCCCCTCATTATAGGATAGTTTGGGGCCTCTATTTAATTATATCTGAGAGAAAAGAAATTTAGCCATAGCTGTAGTGAGCCAAACCGATGACAATTACTGTTTGCAGCGACCCTGTCCTTACCAAGATTTCATCTCCATGCTCCAATGTCTAAACTGCCTAAGAGTGCTCTTCAGACATATTAACCAAGGTGCTTTATACAAAGTATATCACCTTTACCCTTACACAAATGGTAGGAAAACCTGCCAAAAACTAAATTGCTGTGTAATCAGCTTGGCTGGCACGCTCAGCTGTGTTGGCATGCCAGAACAAACGTTATGATAAATACCCACTCCTGATGCTGCCCTGTAGAGGAGAACCCACTGGCTGTATCCCATATTTACCATGAACTTGGGGGAAGGGGCGGAGGTCTGTGCAGAAAATACCTGATCATGTACAGAGTACCTTGAAATGTCACCATCGAACTATTAAACTAAGGAATTCTAAATATGGAAATTCCATCTCAAATTTCATAACAGTTTTAGTTCCCATAATGATCTTATTATGAGTGACTTTACCCAATAGTAATCTATTCTGTGAATCCAAAGCTAATGTGCTTATTTTGCCTCATTTTCATTTTTCTTTATTTTGAGTATATTTTATTGAGTATGCTATTACAGTTATCCCATTTTTTTCTCCCTTTTACCCCCTTCTACCCTGCACCTCCCCTCCCTTCAGCATTCTCCCACATTAGCTCATGTCCATGGGTCATACATGTAAGTTCTCTGGCTTCTCCATTTCCCATACTATTCTTAACCTCCCCCTGTCTATTTTGTACCTACCATTTATGCTTTTTATTCCCTGTAGTTTTCCCCCATTCTTCCCCTTCCTCCTCCCCGCTAATATCTCTCCATGTGATCTCAATTTTTGTGATTCTGTTCCTGTTCTAGTTGTTTGCTTTTAAAAACTTCAGTAAAGATTGTCATTTCCTACCCCTACAGATACCTTTTAAAATCTGAAATTTAACTATTCTGAGTTAAAGCATCAAACCAAATACCGATTGATACTATTGTTTAAACTAATATGGAAAACACTTGATAAAATGATTTAAGTATAAAATCCCTCTCTGATGTTTGAGAAACATCAAACATCTTTCTCTCTCTCTTTCTTTCTTTCTTTCTTTTATTTTATTTTATTTTTTTATTTTTATAACCAGGAGAACACAGCTTTTAAGCTATCATTACTTATTTCTGAAGGTGTTTCTGAGAAATTCTACAAATTTTCTATAGAATCTATTTAGAGCAATGGTACTTCCATAGTCTTTTAAAATTTCAAAAATCTTAAAACTATAGATCCAAAATATGGATAATATACATACAGAAATACTGCCCATATGGTAAGAGGAGTTGATTCCAGATATCAGGAAAAAAAGAATTCTCTACACAGAGTCATGGATTTTCCTTCCAATATTAAATATTCTGAAAACAATACTCAGAAGACATTTTCTATGGGTTCCATTTTGTCAAATTTTGGCTCCAAAAAGTGATGAGTCTACTGCAATTCATAATAGTTTTTAAATCACCTCATCATTTCTGAAGTTCCACTGATTATAATAAGACACTTTCTGACACCAATTAAAAAAAATTAGAGATTCACTGTGACAATTCTGTCATGGAAAAAGTTTAAGGTTTATAAATTATTCTAGAAAGGCACTTCATCTATTCTCAATTCACTACCTTTGCTTTCATCCTTAATAATTAACACCTGGAAATTAGCAGCTCTGTATTCAAAGAAAGGGCCTGAAATGTAGCATTTCTGGAGACATGAGGAAACTGGCAAAATCCAGAAGATGCACCATTTCCAGGCCCTCTCCAATATATTTAATATAGAAATACAGCCAGTTATTTTAAGACTGAAACAGCACATAATTAATTTTATTGCAAGCATGAAATGTCACATGATGTAGGGTTGAGATAAAAAAAGAATTTCAACTTTTTGCTATAGGTTAGGAACTTATGTAAGAATAATTGCCTCCAAGGTTTCTAGGCAGAAACTGGAGTAAAATTTACTTCTGCTCATGGATCTTCTAACTTATTGGGAGAACTGATAGTGCCCAGCTCCCCAGAGATTCAAATGCAGGCAGCGTCCAAGGCCAGGGTCCTCCTGGAAATACTTGCCTGTTTTTAATTCTTATTCTCTCTGCTCCGTATCTTCCCCTTTGAATCAACCAGTTAAACCATTTCATCATTTCAGTCTGACAGACTGCTATCAGAATGGGCTGAAATTCAGACAGCCTTTTTCTCTTGAGTCTAATCCATACACATAAAAGTTTGACTTTCAAGACTAATTCTTTCTATTGTGCTTTTTAGACATGATGTGCTATAATACAAAAATATATTTGATCTTTGTCTCCAATCCTTGGAACAAAGCTCCTAAAACCCTTAAAATTTCTTGAACAAAAGGAGTAATTTTGTTATTCATAACTAGCCCTTCTGGACCACATCCTAGTTTATAAGTATGAGGTGACTTGTGGTAGGACACCTATTTAATCTCAGGATGGGGGATGGTGACAAGAAAGACCAAGAGATTAGCAAATTGAAGCTTTCACCCTTGACCTCTGGGGACTGAAAAGAGGATGGGATTAAACTCTCTGAAAACTCCCAAACAATGAGATTCTTGAGAGAGCTTCCAGCTTGGTAAACATTTCAAGGTGCTGAGAGGGAGGATGGATTCCCAGAGGAGGTCCACTACAGAAGCTCCACGCACCTTCTCCCCATAACTTGAATTATGCATCTCTCCAATTCGGCACTTCCTCCGTTGTTTCCTATATCAGAAATGAGTAAATGTAAATAAAATGTGTTTCTGAGTTTTGAGAGTCTTTCTACAAATTGTTGAACCTGTGGATGAAAAAAAGGGGTTCTGCGGAAAGTAACTTTCATAAATTCTGATCATAAATGCCTAACTTGGTGGGTCATGATGGGTAGTCATGTCCTAGGCTTGTAACTTCTCCAGTGAAAGGTTCTAAGCCAGCCCTGTCCATTGTCCTTATGCACCTGGTTGACACACTTTTGAAATACCAGAAGTAATAATCCTCAAAGAGAGCGCATTATTTTGTTAACTACCCTGTAATCCAATCATTCCACCTTGCTTTCTCCCACCTTCATGTAACCTTCCTTACTTTCTCTCCTTAATTTCAAATCTATAAAACAAACTGTAAATTTGTCATTCTCCCGAGCATTTGAGATCTTGCTTCCTGGCATTGTCATCAGTTTTAGCTTAAATAAACTCTTGTAAAAATTCTCTGCAGGTTTGGATGTTCTTATACTGACACCATTAACCTGTCTGTGTTCATTCTGTGTGGCGTTAAAAAAAAAAGGAACAAGAGGCTGAAATGGAGTCAGTCTCGCTAAGCCACCTCACTCAACCAAAATTTAATAACCAACCTAATTGCAGTTTCAGCTTCTCCCAGGAGCAGAATTTTAAACCAATCAGCCAGGAATTTCCAGGACAACACCAGTGAAGTAATCTGTCTGATAAGACTCCCTGACCTCCCCAAAGGGAAGGTGCCCTGCCTGACATAATATACTCTTTTTAAATTTATTAACCCCGCCCTCTTTTCTGCTTATAAAAACCTTCCATTTGGTAGAACTCATTAAAATACCCTTCTACTTGCTAGATTGGATGTTGCCAGATTCATGAATCATTTAATAAAGCCAATCAAATCTTCAAATTTACTTTGTGGACAAAAACGGGGCCACACACTAAACCTGAAAGTTCCGGAGGGGCCTGCGTGGTAGCCTTACAATCTCAGAGACACAAAGTAAGCACGTAGTGTGGTCTGAACGTAAAGATTTCTAAGTAAAATTCAGTTGTGTCAGGCAGCCATGTCCTGGTCCTGTAGCTGTAGCTTCCTTGAAAGATGTCAGTCCTTACCTTAAGTCAGCTTGTCTGCAATCTTTTTGCATCTAAGATAGCATACCCTTGAAAGGGCAGAGTAATCCCCTTTTCCTGGACCCCGTAGGGAGGAACCTCACACCAGAGCATGAGACCACAGAATACCTCGTTTTTATCTTGTTCCCCACATATCATCTCTATGTGCTCTAAATGTTACTTAATCATCCTCTGTTTTACTTGTTATCCAGTCCCAGAGAGTTCCTCCTTTGCTTCTCCAGCCCCCTTAATCTACCACCAGTGGAGTTCATGTGACCCTCCCAAGTATCTTCCTTTGATTCTAGTGTATAAAATAAGCTGCAAAACTGCCATTCTCTGGAGCATTTTCTCAGTTCATTGAGATTTTGCTTCATGCGAATTGTCATCAGTTTGGCTCAAATAAACTTATAAAAGTTCTCCACAGGTGTGGATGTTTCATGTGTTGACAACTAGGTTGAATTTTGTTCTTTAAGCAGTTAACGTCAGAATGGAATTGAATTGTTGGACACCAGTTGGTATTTGGAGAATCACGAAATGGGTTACTGGTATCAGAAAACACCTCGGAACATGGTGAGTTTTAAAGTCTAAACTATACAAAACTAAGCAATGCCTCGTTGTTCTTTGCTGTATCAGCACTGCACCCCTCAGCCATTCCTCTCCCAAGCATGGATGTTTCAGCATCAGTTAATGAAGCACCATAAAGTGAGGACTATAACTGGAAATGGAAACTAAATCGGTGTCATGAACAGAATTGTATCCCTCTAAATTTCATGAGTTAAAACCCTACCTTCCAATGGGACTATAATTGAGGATGGGGACTTTTAGGTGGTAATTAAGGTTAAATGAGGTGACAAGGGTGAGATCCACAATCAATAGGGCTGGTGACTTTATAAGAAGAGGAAGAGACGTGAGAGATCCCTCTGCTTCTGTACACACGCACACAAGCAGAGGAAAGGCCAAGTGGACACAGCAGCTAGTCTGCTCTCCAAAAGGCGGGGAAAGAGCCCTCAGCAGAAACCAGCTTTTCCACCAACCTGACTTCAGACAGGTAGCCCAAAGAACTGTGAGAAAATAAATCTGTTGTTTACGCTGTGGTATCCTGAAATGACTATCTTCGCTAACACAATCAGATAAAATTTAAAAAAATATTAACATATCCTAGTCAATAGCTAAATCTTTTTCAGCCTAAAGACTGACAGTACTTTCCTACAATATAAAACAATATTGTAACATCAAGGGTTTGGGGCAGGTAACTTAATTACTTCAACCCAAGTACTTCTGTTAACAGGCTGGTACAATACTCCTAGAATCCCAGTTTTAGAAATACTGATTCTTTTTCACTTTAAGTCATAACACTATAAACTAGAGTTTCCAACTCAAAATTCAATCGTTTATTCCCATTTCAATATATGTATTACTGTGAAAACAAGAAAATAGACATAGTTCCTGCCTTTGAGTTGTTTGCAGTTTTTGAGAAGGCAGACATTGACCAAATAATCCCATGACCATCTGAGGTTCAAGTACCATGCTACCCCACAGTTAGTGCTACCAGGTTGATGCATGAAGGTAAGTAGGAGAGCCCCATGAGAACCTCCTTTCTTTTCATAAAATGCACTGAAGTATAATATTGTCAGACATACGTGATGCTGCAGAATGCATTGAGGTTATGTAGTTTGTAATTAACATTTTACATGAGAATTCAAGAATGACTAATGAAAAGGCCAACAGAAGTAGAAAAATTAATATGTGAAAAAAGATTGAAAAGGATATATGTCTATAGCTTAACCAAATAAAATCTGAAAGGAGATATGGCCACAGAAACAAATGCAAAATGTTTAGAAAAGAAAGGAATGTCCATACTGAGATAAAAGTAAGAATTTTTTTACATTATAGACAATGAACACCAGCTTTATTCATTAAACCAGAGTTGTAGTTAAAAGCTTTTTAAAATAGCGGGTGAGCGAAATGAAGGGGAAACACCCCCAGTCTGGTCTGTGTGGTCACTAAAAGCAGGTCGCCGTGGGAAAATTGACTGCTTCATGATCATCGAGCTCAAAGCATTTATGGTGATAGAGACATTGGGAGATGTTCTAACAATTTGGGAAATAACTTAATGGGGAAAAAAATCAAGAAAAAGTTAGACTGAGAATTCTCAAAACCTAGGAGTGTAGTATATTCCTGCTACAATTTGTCATTCTTTCTTAGAAACGTCAGGGAAGAGTAAAAAAAGCATCTTATTTGTAGTGTGAGAATAAGCCCCAGGACCTTATTAACAATGGTGCCAGAAATGGCACAGGATGCCTTCCTGCTTCATGTAAAATAATCTTCTAGCTATTTGATTCGGGGAACAGTAAAGAGCTATGTTTTTGCATGGAGCTCTAAGAAATACTCTACCAAGGAGTCCCCAATGCATTTAGCATTTTCAATAAATAAAGTGAATTTATCTCGAATTAAGAACTGTTGGGATGAATCATAATATTTTTTCTATTTTTTCATACACAATTTTAAATCAAGCCTATCTATAGGTCTACTGGATCAGTTAAGAAAACCAAAACCCTTTTTAAAATTACACATAAGGAAGAAAAATATTTCAATAAATATTTAAATAGTACCCAAATATTAACAGTACAGTGCAATATTTTTTCCTCCTGCAATAAGCTCATTTTGAAAGATGCTTCAAAGAGAAACATGCTGGAGGAAGCCAGGCAAGCACACTGATCTCGCCCAAAGCTAACCCAGGGCTTAATGCCTAGAACATTCTATGCCTAAATAACAAAGGTAAGATAGCTGACCTTTTTGCTAGACTTACAAAGGAAGTTCCTGAGAATATGAATTAATACATCTAAGTAAACTATCTATTATTAATGTCAGAGGTATTTCCTGACATCTTCAAATACCAAGATAAACTGTATCAGTGAACTTGAAGATACGGCTTTAACATATCCTCTTACATTCTCTCCCTGTAGCTACATTTGTCCAGATGGGATATCCCACAGACTTTAAAATTCTCCTACTTCACCATCTGCCTCTTAAACAGAAAGACCACCCAAAAGAAGGCTTTGATCTAAGAGTAATGTACTTTTAAAAATTGAAGAATAGATAACAGCAATGGTCAGTGTGGAAGCCTTTGATCCTTGTGAATTAGTCCCTTTGGAATGTCCAAAACATAGAAAACAGGGTTTACATTCAGTGAGAAAGAAATACGGAAGAATTTTGATTCGTAATCTCCTCAAAGTTTGTAATTCCATGATGTCCCTTTCCACATTGTGAGTTTCTAATTTAATTTAGAAATTCTTTCAGTTTAGCAAACAGTTCTGAATTGCCACTAAACTATAGAATATATAATAATTTGTAGAGAAAAATTTCTCCCACCATTGTTTATCATTTATTAATTTTGAATTAAAACATTCATTTCAATAAAGAACAATTCAAAATAAAGAGTATCCCAGGAAATGCTATACATCATCATTAGAAATATTTAACCAGAATTAGTGGAAGTAAATACAAAAGTTATTGGTTGATTTTTCCTCGAGTGATTTCCTAGGGACAGATAGATTGATCTTGTTTATTGTTAACATAGGATAGATGTGGTGGTTAAAATTTTAGGCTCTGCAGTGGTTTTTAAACCTTGTTTCAAGAAACCATTGGGGTCGAGTTCCACAGAGAATCAATCATAGGTCTCACAAATTTGGACAAATTTGGAGGTTTAATTAGAATTGAAAATCTCCATTACACAATTTTTAAACTAAATGCACAGTCGTGTACACTCATACTCCAGAAGAAACTGGATACAGGCAGATAGACATTTGGTTGGAAGTTGAGTGCCTGAATCTCAGCGTCACTGACAGGACTGAGCGAGATGCTGCCGGAAGGCAGTGGAGGCAGTACAGTGCAGCAGCTCAGACCCAGGTCCTAAACCTGGACCAGCAGCATCGGCTGCCCCTGGGAACCTGTCAGAAACGCAAGTTCTTAGACTTTCTAAGGGTGGAGCTAGCAATTTGTATTTTAACCAGCCCTACAGGTTATTTTGATATGACTATATGTGAGGACTAACCCCCTAGACCCCCTTTTTCTGGGTTTAATCCCAGCTTCAAATGAACATGGGAAAGTTACGAGGTTTCTACAATCCACGTAAAATGTTTGAAACTCAGTTAAAAATGTTAGCTATTATTAAAGTACTTAAAACAGTGTTGGATTATAAGTATCTCAGTAAACATTAGCCACTAGCATAATAATTATTTTAATCATGAATATTTTATTATTATTATCATTTTGAAACAGAAACAATAAAATGTTAAATACATTCAAGTTCAAGGTAAGGAAAAAATTGAAAGCTATGGCTACATATGGGAATTTCTGTGAATTATTAAAAGACCTACGGAAAGGTATTCGATATACTTATTTTGAAGTTCTAAAGAACTCTTACGGCCTTCCTTATGATCGAACTTGGAAGCAGACACACTAAAAATAAAATTGATTCACCATGATCATTCACAGAGGTTTTCAAATCCGAAGATTAGAAGGAACGTCTGTGTCTTTCTGATCTGCTGATTTTATTCCTTTTGTGGTCCCAATGTCCACACAGAGCCAGGCTTGCATGCTAAGCGTGATGCATCAGTACCTTTTCTATCCTTTGTATCTCGTAAAGGTTCAAAGCAAGGCAAACGTGCCAGTATGCATATGGCCTGGCATTTAGTTCTCGAACGCTGTGACAAAGGAGAATGATTGAGGATTAAGATGCAGGGAACGGGATGGTCATGCCCCGGTGAGATGGTCATAGCAGGACCGCAAGCATCTGCTTCTTCGCAGCCCGAGGCCCTGGAACTTCACCGCAATCTGATCATACCATCTGTGAGGATAGGAAATGCCTTTTAAGTGTCTTGATTTGTAGTTCATCATATTAATTATACTTTGTCATTATTATGTCTTTCTGCAATAAGAGCATATTTTAAGTCCATAGAGCCTGGAATTTTCTGTGTGGAAAGATTTTTGACTATTAATTGGAGCTCTCTCTTTGATTTGGTAAGCTACTTCTTTCCCACAACCTTGCCCATTTTATATAAATTTTCAGATGTGTTGGCCTAAAGATTGTTCATAAATTCTTCACACTGTCTTTTTAAAATCTCTGTAACATTAGGAATTAGGCCTCCTTTTTTATTCTGGTATTAGATATTTTTGCCTTATACTTTATTGATTAATATAATTAATAAAATTGTGTCTATTTCATTACCTTTTCAAAGAACCATCTTCTGGCTTTATTCAAACTTCTTAGTTTTTATTTCTGTAACATTAATCTCTGCTTTTATCTACATTATTGTGTTGCTATTTGTATTGGTTTTAGATTTCTTCTTATCATATGAGATTGATATTTAGCTCATTACTTTTCAACCTTTTCCTACATAAGGTTTAGCTGTTTTCTAATAGTTTAAGACATAGTAGTATTGTCTGTATAATTTTCTTCATCTTTGTATCATTTTCTGTGCCTGTGATGATTTATTTCTTAACACATAAATTATTTTAGTTAACATCTTAGTTACTTACCAAAGATATGAAAATATTCTACTTAATATCATGATGGTTAATTAAAGTCTAGATTAATCATACAGTTATCATGAGAACAATCCACTGAAATGTGTGGAAACTTGCCTAATGGTTTACGCTTTGTAGGGTCCATTGTTGTAAATGTTCTATGCATGCCTGGAAAGCAGTCACATTCTATGGTTATGGCATGTGGTATCTACCCACTAAGTAATATTTGTTAATCAGGTCCTATAAATAATCTGTATTTTTACTGATTTTGTTTGCTTTCTATCAATTACTGAGGGATACTTATTAAATTCTACTACTATGATTGAGGATTTGCGTGCATCCTTTTTATTTCTATATTTTCTTCATGCATTTTGGGACTTCGTGTTTCGAAGAAATTGAAACTGTTAGCATTATAAAATGACTGCTTTCATCTCTAGTAATTCTATTTTGCTTGATATTCAAATAGATACAACAGCTTTGTTTTAGATTTTAGTTGGATGGTTGTCTTTTTCACCCTTTGCTTCTAACTTTTTATTTTATCTTAAAATTTTGATGCATCTTTCATAACGTTTTCCATTCAGATGATTTTGTTTAATGATCTTTTTGTCTAAATTGGGTCAGACAATTCATATTGAATGTAAATCATCATCTACTTGTATTCAGTCTACCATCTTATTTTGAGCTGATTGCCCTGCTTCTTAAATGTTTCTTTTTTAACCCTTTCTTTTCTTCTTTTGGATGATCAATAGTAATAATGTCATCATGAATTAAAGTAAAGAATTAAAACAAGAGGGGAAGGGTTTTCAGGAACAATTATGAAGGACACATGGACAAACCCAAGGGGGGGTGGGATCAGGGGAGGGAGGTGAGAATGGCTGGGTGGGGGGAGTGGTGGCAGGAAAATGCAGACAACTGTACTTGAGCAACAATACAGTAAAATAAAAGAATTGAAACACATGACAACATTAATGCACAAACTGGATGAGAATAAATGTAAAGTCCTCATATTATCCAAGAAGGGGCAAAATGTTGTTGATTGATATTGGAAAATGAAAGATGGATGTGATGATTTGTAAGTAAACTGATAAAAGGAATCGAGCACAATCATCCCAGACCATTGGAAGGAAAACATGGAGCGATTAAACGTGTGCATTATCCTTTATGTCTGTGTGGAACCTGCACCTCCATGATCCCTCACACCCTGTCACACCATTTCATTTGTCTCTCTACAAAGTGGGCTCCGGGTAATTTATTTCTTCTCATTTTTTTCTAATTTTCTTTCAGCTGTATAAAATCAGTTGTGTAACCCATCCACTGAGTTTTCAATGTTTGTTATTATAATTTTCATTTTTAGAAGTTACATTTCATGCTTTTACGAATCTGCTTGGTCAGTTTTTATACTTCATGTATGTACAAGTTTGTCTTCCCTTTCTTTTTTCCAGTTTTTTATTAAATTATTGGAGTTACATTGGCCAATAAGATCACATAGCTGTTGTGTGCAAATATCATCACCCGTTCAGTTGGCCTTTTTGTTTTGTTGTTGGTTTCTTTTGCTGTGCAAAACCTTCTTAGTATGATATAATCGCATTTCTTTCTCTTTTGTATTTATTCCCTTTGCCTTTTGGGTCAAATTCATAAAATGTCTAGTCACTTTTACTTGTTCCAGCCATTGTTATGTGACACTAAAATAGGTA
Source organism: Trachops cirrhosus (assembly GCA_028533065.1). Classification (NCBI taxonomy): domain Eukaryota; kingdom Metazoa; phylum Chordata; class Mammalia; order Chiroptera; family Phyllostomidae; genus Trachops; species Trachops cirrhosus. The sequence continues at coordinate 10,384,318 of CM052548.1, read as the reverse complement.
TAACCAGTATCATTTCTGCCTTATATTGACATCATCCATGTACTCATTCAACTAAATGCTTATTGTCTGCTGTCTTCCACTACTGCTCTTACAATGTGAGTTGAATCACTTAGGGAACTTCTTAGAAATACTGAGGAATTAGGTCAGTTTCAAATTTCTTAAAAATTGAAATGGATATTAAAATATGATTTTAGGTCATGGTGAATATGATGTAAAACTCAACAATAAATGTATTATGAAATAAAAAATAAAAATACTGTATCCTAAATTTTTTAGGAATCTATATGAATTTCTTAAATTTTTCAATATTGTTCAAACATATTCTGTTCTGAAAAGAAAAAAATATTTAAAAGAAGACATTCAAATCAAAGTTAAGCTCTTGCCAGTACACCTAAAAATATTGTGTGATGACAAATAAAATATCCACCTTAGTGTTTAAAAATGCCACATTTTTGTGCCTTACAATCTTGGTATTAGTTTGAGACATAGAAGTAATATTAATATTACTGTAAAGGGATTTCCTCAAAACTTATTTTTAAAGCATATGGAGTACTTTATAAACTTTTGGATAAATGAAAACCTCGATGAACAAATGGTTACCTAAACATAAACTCTCCTGAAAACCACTGTAGGACCTATTTTCAAAGCATTCTGTAACATAATTGAAGCAGTAATTATCTGACTTTAGGATGAACAGTAGGAGGCATTCACTTCTTTTTTAGTATATCACATAATTTTACCTTAGAAAATACGCCCTTTACATTTCTAACAACAGTTTTGATGGATAGGAACAAGAAGCATTTGCACTATAATTTTTCAGTGCATTATAATGAAGTGAATGTTTTCTAAATGTCATAGTTTAAATTTCATGGGGCATGAAATCTTCTTTGAAATGAAATTTAAAGCCTTTTTCAAATAAGAAGACTAATCTCTCAGTCAAAAACACTTTATATTCCCAGACATTATTAACCTTGGAGTACTGCATGCAAGATGATAATACTTTCTGACACATTAAGATTAAATTTGTCTTTATATAATTATGTTAAAGAATACATTTAAAATATATAAGATTGCAAGAGAAGTGTTGTATGCAATAGTAGGATTTTCATTTAATAATAATAAACTTAACTACTCATCATTTATATGGTAATGTTCACACATATGTGAGCAGATCACTTCTGAAGAAAACTATTTTTGTACTAATGATGGTGCTTAATGTCAAAAATAGTAACATTGAACAATAATCTAAAAGAGACATGGCATTAACTTTCTATACTACTTTTAAATATTAAAAAGCACAGTATTTTTATCAATAAAGCACAAAATCCTCATATAATCAATTGCTATTTTAGTGCATCCAAAAATGTTTTAAAATATGATTTTAAAATGCATTAGTTATACTTTGAACAGCTTGCTTGCACTTGGTTTTTAATTACAAGTAGCTGTACCTGAAATTGTTTGCACAAAGAATGTTTGGTGATGGCCATCTTTTTCAGACATGAGCTGTCAATGCCAAAAACTATTTCAACTGTGAAAGGTAGAGATGCAATCACATGTTTATCTGATTGAAGACTTTGGAATCTTAATGACAAGGGAAAGTATTATGTACCTTTTATTATCCCTTCATAATAGACTAAGAGCAATTGCCATTTTCATGACCCTCATGTTTTAAAACATGATCAAAGATAAGTAGTCAGATGAAAAAGATAATAAAGCCTGGCCCATCAACCTTCTTCTTTTCTGTGGGCAAGAAAACTCAGCCTCTTTTAGAGTAATGACTATCCAGTGCTGATTACTGACTTCTGCTCCTCTTCCCAGGCTTTTTCACCTTAAACATTCTCCTCTGCATCCTGACAGTTGCCAATAATTCTGGGCCATTGGTCCACCTGCTGGGTGATCAACAGAGTTGATGACCAATGCTCCCAACTTCTCTCTCAGAAATCTATGCTCAGGCATAGCTTCTTTTATTTATGTTTGTTTTTGCTTGTCTAATATCAATTGTCCATAATTTAGATACCTTTGACATTGTAAATATGTGTGTTGCCCAGAAATACAGCTCCCAGTAAGTCCCTTTTGTTCTTCCTCTTGCTTCCTCTGTGCTGCCCCCTTGCCCCACAGAAGCCTCTTTTCTTCTTAACCATCAGTCTCATCACCAGCTTCTCAGGGTCAATCTCTCAGTCTCCCCAACTTTTACGTGAGAATAAAAAAACAACTTGATGATAAAACATCAATTTTACTGATAACCCAAATCATGGAAATGATAAACCATAGAGAGCATTTAAGCTCTTTAAGGAATTGAACATTTCTCCATTCCTCACAAAACTGTTCAACTGCTTTTTCAAACTTTTTTATTTTAATTGTTGTTCAAGTGCAGTTTTCTGCCTTTCACTCTCATCCTAGCCCAACCCCCCAGCCCCTAGCCCAACCCCCCAGATCCCTCCCATTTCCACCACCCCCTTGTTTTTGTCCATGTGTCCTTTATACTTGTATAAAGGCTTCCCTTTAGGGTGCAAAACCCTTCCCCTCAACTGCTTTTTTAAAATAAATGAATATTCCTCAGTATCAGGATCCAAGATGCAGAGAAATCTTTTCCTTCCTATCTTTGGTTCACATTATTTATGTTCAATTCTTCAGTTGTATTAGGGGGAAATTTGTGTAGCGTGTGCATGCATTACATGAATGCTCATATACATCACCTGTGTGTGTTTGTGAACTGGCTTTATCCTCTTATTTAATATTCAGAGCATAACTCTTCTGAGCAAACACTCTCCAAGTTACAGTAAACCAACTTAAATAACCTATTTCTACATTGGATACTGCTTATATTAAAGTCTTTTATCTTTATTCTCAGTTTAATTTCTCCCCAGTAAGAGAACATTCTGTTTAATACTCCAAGTACAAGAATACAAGCAGCAATCGGTAATAAAAAAGTTTATGCGAACTTCTCCCAAAGAGCCACTTGCACATTTTTAATGTTTTAATTTTTCCTCACCCTCCCTTGAGGACATTTTTATTTGCTTTTTTGAGAGAGAGAGAGAGAGAGAGAGAGAGGAAGGGAGGGAGGGAAAGAGAGAAACATCAATGCGAGAGAAGCATCGATCAGTTGCCTCCATTAGCACCCAGTCAGGGGATACTGGTCGCCTTGGGGACCCTAGCATCAAGACCAGGGGACAAACCTGGAACCTAGGCATACGCAGTGACCAAGAATGGACCCTGCAACTTGTAGGCTACCAGATGACACTCCAACTACTGAGCCACACCGGCCTGGCCTAATCTTTCAATACATATTATAAGGTTTAATTCTTCACAGAGGAATTAATACCACATCATGGACCACCTTTGCTCAGGTCAAAGAACACCCACGAACAAGAGGTATTTGCATCCTTTAAAATATGTCTGTATACTTGGCAACTGCACTAAAGGCTACCATTATTTCAATATCATTCACATTTTAATTACTTGAACAAACTGTATGTCCAACTAAATTCTTGAACCAAAGAGCAAAATCCTGACCTTAATCGTCTAAACTTCAGTGAACATTTTAAATTTTGTTGCTTAGAAATGCTTCATTGAGATTATTTGTGGTAGAATTCCATCAGGATTCTCAAACGATCACTCACAACAATGAAATATTCTGGAGTAGAGAGGAGACGATCCAGATACTTGTGCTCCAGTTTCAGTTTTCAGCATAGTGACAGAAGTTTTAACTAACTGTAGGAACAAAGCGCTCTGCTTTACTTAATTTATTCCAATAGAAGGATCTCAGAACTAAGAGGGATAAGATTTTAACTGTTCATTGTTTAGGCGGTTTGTTCAACCAACATGTTACATTTTATAAAGCGTTTTGTTTTATTTTATTAGATACATTTATAAGTTTAACCTCTTTAATGGACATGAATACATCAATAAAACTTCTTTACTTTTTAATTTCCATCTCTAAATCTATATATCTTTGAGTCAAGGTAATAAAAAATATTTTTTATTTTTTTCTGAAAACTTTTTTAAAGAATATAAATTTGCTCTATTCTGGGACCTTTTTTTACTTTTTGTTTTTTTGGTTGGGTCTACTCAAATCTCAAATATTTTGTCTCATTGCTTCATAGTATTGATGTAGAAAATACAGTTTAATTGTATAAAATAAAATTTGCCCAATATAGAGAAATGGATTTCCAGGAGGATGAAAGTATTTCTAGTTTTAAATTGTACATTCTGAAACTTATTACATATTATGTAATTTTAACTAAAAATATTTTTGTAGGAATAACTGTCACTATCATCAAATAATATCTCTTCAAAATTGTCACGATAATTGTTTGTTTCTTCATTAGCCATGTAGTTATATAAAACAGTGATAGAAAACCCTAATGTAGCACTCTGTGAGGGCCATAAGCTATTTAAAGTGCTGTTTATAAATGTTGAAACATACAGTACAAAGTTCATATTTGACAGCCATTTCAAAGCATATTGCAGAAACACCGACATTTGTTTTAAATAAAGATAAGGTGATTTTGGTATTTGCAACATGTGAAATGACTCTGATGGAACTATTGAAAAGTTATTTTAGTCACCTGAATGCTTCAGAAAATGTACAAACCTCTACTACACTTACTAGCTCTGGAAAAATACCATAGAGACGTGACTTATGCTGGCATGCCCCACCACACACTTGTCACTTGTAAGCTTCATGCTCAGCCAAATTTAGAAGTGAATCATATCATTGGAGCACAAAGACTGTGAGGCAGACTTTTAAACTATGAACCATTCAAGGTGAGCTGCTTTTCTTTTCCAGGGCATCTTCCCTGCAAAATCAAATAGAAACATTCTCCTCATCACTGCCTACCATATGGCAATGAACTCTTCTCATAGAATAGGCATACTACTGTTTTACTTATCAGTTCTAGACACTAGAAGTTCAAGATCAAAGTGCTATGCTGATTGTTTTTGTTACTGGTGAGGTCTCTCTCTTCCTGGCTTCTTGCATCCTCACATGGTGAAGAGAGAGAGAGGAGAAGAGGGCTCCACCCTCATGACCTAATTACCTCCCAGAACCCCATCACATGTGCGGCTAGGGCTTCCACAGATAAATTTTAGTGGGACACAGTTCAGTCCATAGAAAAACTGGTTCTTAGTTGTGACACACCAGCAAGAAAATTGATAGACTTCATTACTAGCTGCTGCAGTCTCTCCATCCCTAACCAGCCCTTCCTGAATATACCCAAAATGTGTATATTGTATTTTTAAGACAAGTGATTTTTTAGATTTCTATTAAAGTCATAGGAAAAAATAAAATGTTAATAGGTCTCTCTTGTAAAATTACTAAATACCTATAACATATTCTCTGTCTTACCAGAATAGAGAAGGCTCTCTAGCCGATGAATAGAGTAAAAACCAAACAGGATGTCAAGAACACATCTCTAAATGTTCTGCCTAATATCATATCTATTTTAAGCTCTTGAAAATATACATACTAATTAATGAAACCAAGTAACAGACCAAGGAGATGTTTAAAAGCCTATGACAGCCAGATGTGATTGGGACCTCATTAAGATTAAGATTATGCATTAATGACTCTAAGGAATGCTCTCATTGGTAATGGCATGCAATTTCAGTTCTACTGGAAGTCACATACACTTCTAAGGAATTACTTGAGTAACATCTTTTTCCACAAAGTAATTATCTCTTTTAATGTTTTGACATGGATGATACGTTAATGGCAAAGTCTCAAGTTGTTACAAATGCATGAATCACAGTCAAACACTCTCAATTACATAATGTGGGGTATTTTTATACCAACAACATCATCCAGGAAGTGCTTAAGTTACTCCACTAAGAGAGTTATATGTATGCCTTTTAGTAAGAGAGGTTTCCATGTTCAAAATAATAACACATTTGTGAACTTGTGAATAGACAATGGGAGAAGGTACAAAATTAAGAGGATGTTGCAGAGGAAGTCAGAATTAAGTGTATTTTGAAACTGAGAGTGACATATTTGATGATGAGGTGAAATTGTGGTGAAACTCAATGATCTAGAAAAGTTGTATTTAGTTCTATAGAAACCTGAATATGATATCTTATGTGGATGCTATTATATCAGGTTCATGTTCATAAGTTACCCTGGCCCATCAATGTGTATGAACAGAAGATAGATTGGCTTATGTACACTAATGACTGATGATAACATGGTACAGGTACCAAAACATACATCTGGAATATAAAATGCATTATTATTATCAGGAGAAGAGGGTTACTTTTCTAATTATATGTTAATAAACTGGCATTTTGCAAACATATACTGCATATTGAAGAGAAAGGCATTTTATGCCATCCAAATATGGAAGGCACAGTGGGATTCTGTTTGTCATTACACACACACCCCTGAACAATTTGGATTGTGAATCCACTCCCCCATCACAAAGGCTTCCTCACACAGAATGTACCTACACCTTTCCTTTGGTACTACCTGCTCTGAACTGTCTATAGCAACCTGTCAGTCGATTTGCAGGCTCACATGGTCAAGGTGAGGATACAATGGTTTTCATATAATCAACCACCATTTTCCTCTCACGTTCCAGAGAAATAGATTGCAGGATTGAAACTTCATTATTATTCATGATCTGGTCACGGTGTTCATTCACTGGACCCTGTAGGCTCCTCCACAAGTCTGAAGGACCACCAGAAGTCGCTGGGTGGGCAGAGGGTCAATCCTGAGCAGTCGGAGATGGAAGACAGATGGAGAAAGGGGAACCTTAAAATGGAGATAAGATAATCGGAAGAAAAAGGAAACAGACAGTGGAAACCTAAAGGGAAAAAGATAAAAGCAAAAGAGGCAGGAGAAATGTGTACTTTGCACTTTGCAGAAATTTTTTTTAATGCTATGAAGTGAGAAAAATAACTTTCACAGTCACAGGCTGAGTACTCAGATGGAGGTTGTATTGCTGTAAGTTCAGGAAAACTGCTTTTACTGCAATATTCTACAGGAACAACAATTAACACCGAAGTCTTCCATCGTCTGAGTGCTTACTGTGTACTAGATACTGAAGGCAGTATGCAGATATGTTTTCCAGTTTCCAGTTTTGAAACAAAACTATAATTCAGGTGTCGGTGCTCTCTTCACAGATAGACACTCAGAGGATCAGGTCATTGAAATGACCTGCCAAAAGGCACAGAGCCCATAGATGGAAAAGTGCAACACTCCCACTGCACAGATTTATTTACAATATTCTATATTTGCATTATTTCCGATACATTAAAGCACCATTTGGTAGTCGCTTTTAGGGTATAGATGCCTGTAAAATGTCATTGATTGATATTCACTGCTTAATCTACATAAAATAGTAGGGTCCACTTTGGGGAAGCTGCTTGTCTTCTTCTCCAGCCATGGGGGACTGCTAAGGGCAGATGAGTGTGTTCAATTGTAGACTTTCTAAGGTCCAAGAATTGATGCACACATGGCCACATGGGTCAGCATGATTTAGCCAATGTTTTTTTTTCAATTATTTCTCTAATAAAAACCAGTAGAAGGGGGCTGTTGATTGTAAGACTGTGAAGTCTAGATTATGAGACTATAAATTCTCAAGTTGCCTGGTTAAGTGTCTGGGACTTAACCAAGGAGAAGACCTCAGGCACTAGATGAGATGTGGAAAGAGGTAGATTCCTGGCAGTATTTGGGCATCTGATTCCCAGCATCTATAATACTGTAAATGCCCTTCTTAGACTTTTGCACATTGACCAATTTTTTTTCTATTTTACCTGTTAGCAATAGTGAATTTAGGTCAATTAAAATAAGAATGCTGACATATATAAATGTCCTGATCTAGAAAAAAATCCAGGAAAACTTTAAAAGTGACAAAAATTCATTTCATGCACAGAGACTTGATTTGTTTTCCTAGAATATTTTTAAAAATCTATATATTAATTTTTAGGTGGCTATGTTTTTTCATACAAAACCAAATTCTATCCATTTCTTATGAAAATAAAGATAAAGTGAGAAAGGGGAAAATGAGGAGGGAAGGATGGAAGATTCAAATCAAGCAAATAAAATTAATTACAAGTGAATTTTTTTTAATTCTATGAGAAAACATCAAGTGTCAATTCCAAATTTGTGACTGGTGCAAAAAAGTTTTGCTAGCTATGACCCTCAAATGTAGATAAAAGGAAATGTACTCAAATCTGTCATTCTCTCTTATTCCACACGAGGGTAAGCTTGTTTAAAGGAATAACAGAGTTCTGAAGTTCTCTCAAGATTAAATTCTGCTCACATTTTTCTTTGTCCCTTCAGTCAATGAGGTCATCTTTGGCTGGGTGTGCAAATTGATATTGATATGTTATATCACCATGAAAAGACCAGAAATCCACATTTCACTTAAATTAAGGGACATGGATTCTTGCCCACCCTATTGTCTACCCTCAGTCCACATTCGTGGGGCAAGTCCAAGGACACCAAGGAAATGAGGTAAAGTCATTAACCAGGAAGGCGTGTTGTGTGTACAATGCAGCCCCTTATACAGAGGAGTAGAATTTCTAGTATAAAACACCAAGGGTGAATATGGACCAAGCAATAGTTCTGCTGTATGCAAAGCATAACTATGTTTCTTTAAAGACAATATATATACTAAAGAGACGAGGTCTCTGTAGTAGAGGTGAACTATGGAAATATTGTGCAATGTGATTCCTACAGTAACGTGAGTTGTCCACTGCTATAGGCATGAAGAAATTGGCAAATTATTTGGAGTATTAGAATTAAAATTGGCACCCATTAAAAAAATTTAAACACACCATGTTCAAATTATGTTTCAGCATGTTTATTTTTTAAATATTAGTTTGTTCTAATTATTTAGTGTAATATTTCTATTTATGCTACTTCAAATTATGTAAAAAAATTATGTTGTCATATGAGAATGAATTACAGCCAAGTAAAGTTAAATTCTACCCAGAAGTCACAAAGACAATGACTTATTGAAGAATACCAAGATTTGCAAATTGCTTTATGAAAAGTTCATTCTTCAGAGGACATTTTGATTTCCTACAAGCTTCCTTTTTATCAATTGTTGGGAAGTTGAATTGTTGTCATGTATAAAGATTGGTGAAGGAAGTGGCTACACCAATTTTATTTGCATTTAATTACTTTTGTCATAGTTATACTGTTACATTACAGTTTGCATTCTATTACAGTTATACAATAGTTATACTATTATGATTATCAGGATAATTCCTTTGTGAGGAGAAACAAAATAATTTTGAACAGGTTCTTCCCAGAAGAATAAATGCAAATTTTCAATAAATGTATAAAACTATATGTATCCTCAAAAATCGAGAAATCCAAATTAAAATGAGATGGTGCTTTAAATGAAATTTTAAGAAAATTTTAATGAAGTTAAACAAACATATCTAAGTGAAACAGGCCATAAATTATAAAACACTCACTAATTCATTCAATAAATACATACTTAGTACATACCATATGTCAGACATTCAGACCCTGTAGAAGTGGGTAAGAAATCATATGTCTCTATCTTTATAAAGTCTATATTCTAAAATGGAAGGTTAACAACAAACAAGGAAACAAACAAATAAACGATATAAATTTTGACAGTTTTCAGTGCACTCCTGACTGCTGTGGCTCAGTGGATTGAGTGCCATCTTGCGAACCAAAGGGTCGCTGGTTCAATTCCCAGTCAGGGCACATGCCTGGGCGGCAGGACAGGTCCTCAGTTGGGAATGTATGAGAGGCAGCCAATTAATGTTTCTCTCCCTTTCTTTCTCCCTTCTTTCACTTTTCTCTAAAAAGATAAATAAATAAAATCTTTTTAAAAAATTTTAAAAAGAAAGTTTTTAGTTCTATGAACGTAATAAGGAATAAGGAGTAGCTAAAGGGATAGGCAGAAAATGAGGTGTGTATGTTACATAAGAAGAAAGGTGACATTGGAGCAAAAACTTGAATGATGACGATGCAACAGCTGTAAGAATGCTCAGGATAGGTCATTCTAGACAGAAGCAGCAACACAGATAAAGACCCGGGAGACAGACTAAGACTGGCATATCCAAGGAGCAAAGATCTGGGCAAGAACCAGATTATTTACAGCTTTCCAGACTGAAGTAAGACTTGAGATACTATCTTACATAAAATGGGAGGTCGTTGGATCCTTTTTATTGGGCGATCTTTACATAATCTTTACATAATCTGATGTACATTGAGAAAAAACACTCTGGCATCTGTGTGGGTACTGGACTGTATAATGTGGCATCATGGAGGCTGGGAGGTTCAGTGAGGACGGCCTTACTGAGTCCTCAATGGTGGGTGATGGTGGCTTAGATTAGGGCAATAGAAGAGAAGTTGTGAGATGTGGCCAGATTAGAGACAGAGTCTGAAGTTTGAATTTTTAGGATTTTCAATGGGTTAAATGTGAGTGGTAATAAGTATGTGATTGTAAGTCGGTGGAATGCAGGTACTTAAGTTAGATGGAAAACACTGAATGGAGACAAGGTCGGGGGAAATAGAGGCAAGAGTTCTATTTTGAATTGTTAGGTTGATACATTGAGAAGAAATGTTGGACATCTGAGTGGAAATTTTAGGGAGAAACATAGCTGTATCTGCAGTGTGTTGTTCAACTAAGGGATTGTGGTTGGTGATATACATTTGGGGGGATGTGTAGATGGTATTTAAAATCATGACATTGGAAAAAATCAGCAAAGGAGAAAGTCTGCTTATCAAAGAAAATCTAGTAGTGAGTGTGATGACTTCAATATTTAAGAAGACAGCAAAAGGAGACACCTATAAAAGTTGGGATGTGAATGAGAAACAAAGGAAAAAATAAAAACAAGAAATATTTTTAAAGCCCAAAGTAAGGAAATATTCCTGTGCAGTGTAATTATGAGAGAAGACTTCCTTCTTTGTAAAAAAGAACCTGAGTGAAATTTTGAATTCCTATAATTTTGTTTTTAAAGATTTTATTTATTTATTTTTAGAGGGGGGGGAGGTGGGAGGAAAAGAGGGGAAACAATATCAATGTGTGGTTGCCTCTTGAGCACCCTCTACTGGAGATCTGGCCCACAACCCAGGTATCGATACACTGACCTCTTGGTTCCCAGGCTGGCACTCAACCCACTGAGCCACACCAGCCAGGGCTGGAATGCCTATCACTTTGGCCTCAGATATTCATAAGTGCAGATTTTAACCCACATAATTTTTAATCAAGTACGTTGGGCACTTTGTGATTCCTTATGGAGAACTCCTTCCCATTTCTTCTTTCGTATCTCAGGTACATCTGGGAGTGACCAAGGGATGGTAACTTTGTTGGGGTAGGCCATATCGAGTTTCAGATTCACTCAAAGTCTCTTTGGATTTTCTAACTAATTCTTCAAAGATAAGAAAAGAAAATTCTCTTGTTTATTTCAGGCCTTGCCATCTTATTTTTATCTTCTCATATGCCAGATGTCTGAAGGAATCTTTTAAAAGTCTTTCAAGAATCGTGTTAAAAGAATGCTTTCAATCTGATACTAGACTCCAAGCTCAGACTTCTCTTTAAGCTCAGGGTGCAGTTGTTCTGAGCCTTTCAGCACCATAGAGAGAGAAGCAAGTAGGTTCAACCCCATGGGCAAATGAAGCTGGAAGGCCCAAAAATTCACACACACTCGGTTTCAATATCTGCCCAGTGGCTACAAAAGGGAGCTTTTAGAGCACGCCCCTACAGTTAAAGCTTTATTTCCAAAACACCAACAGTACCAGATGAAAATGTAACACACGGAAGTGAAATGAACAGAGAAAAAGCCATACAGTGAAGACAAAAATCCATTAAAGGCGAGGATGCTAGCCCACCACCTGTTGTTGCAAATAAAACTTTGTTGGCTATTGTTTACGTAGCATGCAAAATGACAGTGTTGAGTAGTGGCAACAGAGAACATGTGGTCCCAGAGCCTAAAATATTTACTACTTTGCTCTTCTCAGAAAATGGCTGCCAACCTGTCTTAAAACCTTTCTTAGTGCCTATATCCTTTATGTTACATACAGCTCTAATGAGTGGTATTGTTTTCTGTCTCCGAAAAAACTGAAAGGGAAATGAACATCCCTGACAGACACTGAGCATAATCATGGCCATTGGCTAAGACTTTAATGGAAACTTTATTAGAACAGTTACTCCAAATTTTCATTTTTTGAAACAAAAGGCAGAGCAATAAGGAGGGATGTGATTCTTTTCTAATTCTCAGAAGGCTCAAGAGTCCCCAGCGCAAACAGGGAAAGAACCAAAAACCATCACATGTGATACAGTGACTGACTGACTCTATGGACACACTAGTGCCTGAAAAATTATGAAGCAATCTGAAATTCATTCACTTTTCTCCTCACAGTAGACCTAGCCTACTGTCTGTGTTAGTGAGTATTATTCTTGGCACATACGTGTAAGCGTGCCCAACAATTCTGATCTTCTGTCTTTGAAAACACGAGAGCAGAAACAGACAAGCTGAAACTGAGGGAGGTAGAGAAGGAACAATGGAGACAGGACCTGGACTAGACCACGTGGCTCACGAGTAGCACAGCCCCCTCCCGGCTCTGTTCCTTATGCAGACTTTGGGAAGTTTATAGCCTACACCAATGATGCGGCTAAAGGCTCATGGCATTGGTTCAGTGTTAGTGGCTCAGCTTAGACTAATACATTATGAGAAGAGGAAGCTGGATCATTTAGGTAAGTCTTGGACACTGTGAAGGATGGATAGGAATCTTTTTTAAAAAACATAGGAAAATCTTGGGTAGAGATCAGAAAGAGTGAAAAGGAAGAGTCAGCAAATGAATTGGGGTGGTTTCTTAGGTAGTTTTCCTTTGTAATCTGGAGAATATCATATTTCACACACAGCTTCACTATTTCCTTTCTTTGTTGTGTAGGGAGATACGGTAAAAGACCAAAAATCTTGCCAGTGATTTCAATGGAAGAGGAAGATTTGTCTCGCATTCCTTTCAGGATAATCTGAAAATATGAGGCCGTTTTGCCTTTTGTCTGATATTAACCCTCCTACCATTGCTCTGTGTAACACAGTCTTCTCTGCACTAGGTGGGAATTGCAAGTTCATACACCAACCAGGGAAATTACTCAGTGAGTCTGCCAGGGTGGAAGTTCTGGAGAAGTTCTGCGCATGCGTGGCACCACCTCCCGTGAACACCCATGAGAAGTCCTGCCTGACCTCTACTTCTACAGTAGGTTTTGTAAATTGTAAAATCTATGGATTGTAAAGAGATGGTAAAGATTGTAAAAAGATTGTAAAAGGAGGAGCAGATGCTTGCTGAAAAGTTTGTGAGCAAAGTGGAATTTCAGAGTGCATGGAGGGCCCTAGCCCTTGAGTTTACTGCTGCTCAACCTGAGCTCTGGGATGGGTGTCCTCTGCAGCTCTCCACAGTTCCCCGCTGGAGACGGGTCTGCAGATCCCACTGCTCAGGCTACTGCAGGGTAAGGAACAACCACTGAGCGGTCTTAATATGTTTTTCCATAGACTCTTAAACAGAAAGAGGAAATAAGGTTGAGAGAAAATATGCAGTTTTTTAAATTTGTCCTTTAAAAAACTGTAACAATATGTACCTGGCAGTTCTTATCCAGCCCCAACTTGCCAGGGCCATACCCTACAACAAATATGCCCTTCCCAGAGTTTCTAAGACTCCATGGACACACCCACAGACCCAGCGGCAGCTGGTCCTTGAGGTCCATGGAGATCCATGTCTTCAGAACCTTTGGTACCAGCAATGACATATCCATCTCTGGGGCCACGTGCTGCTCCTCCTGTTCCCCAAGCAACAGGGGCAGCACTACCTGCTCCTGGGGTACTGTTCCAGGGGTACTGTTACAGAGCCTGGGGACCACCAGCACCATACGCTGCTCCTGCAGGATCAAATTCCACACCAGGGCTCTATCTCACTCCCCAAAATCCTTTTCACCTGCCTTCAGGACCTTTTGGTGCTTCACGGAGACCTGGTGGCCCCCATTCTTACCATTAAGTTAATAATGGATCGAGAGATGACCCTTTGTTGTTTGAAGTATATTTGTATGCACATGAATGTTTATACAAAATTGCTGGGTTGGCTATTCTTAGAGGGCATTCATGAAAGAAAAAGTCTGCACCTCTCAGAGAAGTTATGTGCCTCTTGTACTTGAATGTATAATACATCAGGTGGATGCAATCACATAAAAATGTTAACGTAAAGGAAAAGCTATTTACAAATCTGTAAAACGTAGATAACTGACACCAATTCAAGTGACTTGCCTATATATATGCAAATAACTTCTGTGGAGAGGAAAGACATTGATTTCTCTCCTCCCCGAATCCTTACTTCTACCCTCTTATTAAAAAAAAAAGTTTTCCATCAATTTGTAAATCCATCTTAGCATTCATGATCACTCTGAATATACGTGGCACTTAACATTTTCCTTTACATGAATTGTAACATCTTACTGGGTTCTTTTTTTAATGGGATTAAAGAATAAACTGACACACATTCATTTTGTATTTTAATAAGTGGCATAGTTGTTAAACAATAAGCTGAGGAATATTAAAAATGTTGAAAGTTTATTGGAGCAAAACTTGATTCAAAGCAGGTAGTGCCAAATTGCAAGTGGTTAGAAGCTCTCCACCAAAGGCGAAGGCTAGATTTTTATGGAGAAAAGGTGGAAGTGAAGCAAGAAAATTATTTATTGGCTATAGCTTAAAGCCCAGCTGGCTGTGATCAGCTGTTCTTAGACTTTCATTTCATAACCTTGAGGCATTTATAGGGTTAGATTTTTTTTTGCTTACATAGGCCATCACAACATTATAGCCACATCAGTTTAATGTCCTCCTTGTTTAATTAACGTAGTTTTATCATTAAAAAAAACACTTTAATGATTGTAATCTCATTTTAATAATTCCAGCTCTACGGGAAAAACATCCCCTTTGCCTGTCTAGCCTGTGGCAATGATGGTGGGAAGATGATTAAAAGGATAAGACAGGAAAAGCAAAAGTGGCCTCTGTATGTTCCCCTCTCAACTTGCCCTGTAAAAAGAAAATGCCCTTTCCTACACCTAGAGCACTGAGTGGCGGAGGGGCAGTTAGAGGGACAGGCTGGTCCACAGCAAGAAAGAACACACCTTGATGAGAACCAGCAGTCCAGGGGGCGGCTCTGGGAGTCCGTTCAGGAAAAAGCTCAGATCGTTCCTTACACACTAGAGACACAGAAGCCTCCAAGAGAGGAGCACACAGGGAAGGCCAATACTTGAATTACACATGTATTGAGAATTATACATGTACTCTACTGAGTCATTCACGAACCTCATGTAATCTTCATTACAGCACATAGAGTAAATCTGTTTACCCCCTTCCGCAGACTTGGAAACCGGTGCTCAAAAACATGTAACACAAATTGAATAAGAATTTGGACATAAAAATAAAGTTACAGTTTCACGCATTAATAGCATGCCTCTCATTGTGGTACCTGGTACTCACTATGTGGAACCGCTAGCAGACTTCCTCCGGGGGTTCAGCCAGATCAGCCTCACGTGTACTTCTGGGTCGCTGCCCTGTCACAGTCACGCAATGCCAACAGTTCTGCTGGCCCGCTCCCTGTGGCTTCAACTCTCTGTGGCAATCCCTCCTGCAATGGCGTCCAAACCTCCAGTAACTCCGTGACGTATCTTCTGCTGCCACCACTGCCATTACTGCTGACTTCTTGGTTAAGCCTCACTGTGCGAGTGTTATGTTGCACTCAAGGGGGCCCACTGTGTGAAGACACTGCACTAAACGCAATGTCTAGTGCCAGCCCTGGTGATGACACCGTGACTGGTGCTGCGGCCTTCGGGGCCACTCAAATTGCAGCTGCTGCTGGCACCGTGGCTTCCCAACAAAGGAGGATCAGTCACTCCTCGGAAAGTGTTTTCTGAAGGAGGGAAAGGCCTTTCACTTACTTTCCTGCCATGCTTAGGTAAGAAGTCCAAAACTGCATCCTTGTCTCTCTCACAGATATTTTGAATGAAAATTATTCATTAGTGTATCTAGCTAGATTCAGCTTATTCTTTGCACACGTCACTTTCCTCACAGTTAAAGTTGGGCACAGTCCTGGGGGAAGCTGAGCTGGGGAACCAATGATCTGACTGGCATAAATCACGCCGTACTCAAAAACATAACTCTCTTGAGTTCTTTAATATAAAAGAAAATACCCTAATGTAGCTCACCATCTCCTGAGAGTATAAGTGAATTACAGTTCACTGTATTAATATTGGTTCGTTTTATACTTCTATGGCATTAAAAGTGTACGGTCTGGTCAGTAGACTGTTGAAAATAATGAGATAGTATGTAATTTTTCAAACTTTAATTCAAAATGGTTTTCATAAACTAAAGTCTTGGTACTTAAAACAATGAGCTTTTGTTATTGGGAAATCAGTCAGATGGAACACCTTTCACTAAAGATTCTGGATAATGAGGCGTCATTAGAAAATAGGAACAGTATCATATTTATCTTTGCACTGTTCACTGCAACATAGAAATTCAATAACCAATTGATTCCTGGATTTGGAGAAGGAATATGAGTGCAATCCAAATAACTGAGGGGAAAATAATTAAATATAAGTAGTCGATATGTGCTACAACAAACCTTCTCTACCCAAGCCACAGTATAGTAGAAATTATCTCAATGGACAGACGCCAAATTCTAAGGAATATTGGAAAGAAAGAAGTAAGTGCTTGCACAGGAAAAGCAAGTCTTACTTCCAGAGGGGATAGTAAAAAAATTTTTTTTTCAAAGTTCAATAATCTATGGCCAGTGAGCCAGATTTTGCCTGTGGAGGGTTACAGTTCTTTACAAAGAAAATTTAATTATAACACAGCCACTCCCATTCATTTGCATATTTTCTATGGCTGCAAAGACGGTGGAATTGATTAAAGAGTCCTGCTCAGACCTATACAGAAAGTGCGTGCTGATCCCTGCCGTGGGATACCCAGCACCAGTGTGAACCTCGCATCATGAAGGACACCTGAAAACATCTGCACTGACAAACCTTGGCAGGGGTGACTGTGTACAGACCTTGACCTTGGAAACACATAACTAGATTTTGGGGAAAGTAAATTCCTGAATGACTTCACTCTGCATCCTCCCTTATCCCGACAGGTACCCGAAGTTTCCTTGCTTTCTTCTCTACTGTAGATCAAGTGTTCTTGGTACATGTTATCTTCTACTGAAATCTATTTGAATTAAGGGAGAGACTACTGCTCTGGAAGTTATTTCAGTTGAATATATTAATGCTGTTCACTTGAGTATTCCTCGCAGAAGAAGATAGTTGCCAAAGTTAAAATGGGTAGCACATTAATCAGCTCGGTCTGCCATAACAAAATACTATCAACTCGGTGGCTTAAGTAGCAGAAATGTATTTCCTGGGGTCTGGAAGGTCCAAGGTCAGAGCCCTGGCCAATTCAAGACCCAGAGAAAGCTGTCTTCCTCATTGGTACACGGAGGGCTCTCTTGTCACTGTGTGCTCACGGAACTTCTTCTCTGTGCCCACGCGTTGCAAGAGGGAGCCAGCAAGCTCTCGGATGCCTCTTCTTATAAAGACTCTAATCTCAGGAGGCCCTTGCCTTCTTCACCTCAGAAAATGGCGTGTGCTGAACTCTTTCACCAATAAGACAAAGTCATAGTTCAAGGCTGCTTTTTAAAGGCAGCTACAACAAAGTTTGCTTCCTCTGTTCTTTGAGGTTGCTGATAATCACTGACTATCAGTTTGGCTGGCAGACACCCTGCACTAACACAGGTTTTTTCATGATTCCTTTAACACACAGATTTCTTCAACTTGCAGGCTTCTTATTCAACTGAGCATTTGAATTCGTTCTGGATGTAAAAGAGAGGTTGCCAGTGTTGAAGCACCTTTGGCTTAATATTAAAAATGTACATTTATTTACTTATTTTACCAGGGTTCTACCTTTTGGGTAATGTTAAAACTGTTTTCAAATGATAATTACAGGCAGAATTTTAACTGGTTTCTAAAAGTCGCTTCACTTAATCTAATTTTTGTAGGGGTGGTTCATTATAAATATGATGAAATCTTTTTAATAAGTGGAAGTGTGGCAGACTTTCTACTGCAGCCTCACCAGAAAGGACAATGGACAGCCCAGGAATTGCTACCCATTTCTCTAATTTAATCCAGGGGACACTGAGATAGGGAATCGATGAGCTACAGGAAGCCCAGTGGCAAGGCAAAGCTGAGTAAGACTTGTGGAGAGTTGAACGGGCCAGACTGACGAACAAAGGCTAAAGGAGACCATTTTGCCTGAAGGATACTGAGAGAACAAACCTGGTTCCAGACAGAAGCCTTTATTCCTGTGACAGTTCCCATAAGACCCGACTATATTTATTCAAACCTTTAAAATAAAACGCCCTTTTGTTTAAGGAATCTCGAGTGCGTTTCAGTTCCGTGTAACAAATAATCCCTGTCTTGAATAGAAATTGGTGCCAAGGACACAGGAGAAAGGTAGAGATTCTCAAAATACGAGTTTGTCTATCGTTTTGAGAAACAAGATGTTTTTTCAGGTAGGGGAGGGGAAATGCTGGGAGGTCTAGGATGTTATTTCCTAGGATACATTGGGGATTAATAATAATTAACTTATTAACTGTGAACTGGTGGGATCTAGATCAGATTACTGAAAGAAAACTTGGGGGGATGAGGTTTTGGAATATGAGGTGAATGCAGATATTCCTTGTTGCACTAAATTAGTTTTAGTCAGAAAAACATTGCCGTAGTCCCAGGTGACCTTGCCAAGTGTCATCAGTAAAAAGCAAAGGGCTCACGCTAGTGTGAATGCTCCTACGTTTGTCACTAGGAGAAAGGAGAAGGGGCCAGCAGCAAGGCTGACTCAGGAACAGGGGGAGAAGGTTTGGTGATATGTCCTGTGGGAAAAATATGTTTGAGATTCCCAGAAGAATCAGGGACTTAGGCAGTCCAGGAGTCAGATGCATCAGGGAGTCAGTAAAAAGCCATTTAAAACGTAAATCTGGTTTACATGGTGAACCCGGATGTAGCTCCCAAGAGGACACACTAAGATTTCTTGTGACTTTATAACACCCTCATTTGTGAATTTCCTTGACCCATAATAGATGTCTTCTTATACTTAGTAAGAGTAAATTCTTTAAGAATATAAACGGAGTTAAGTACTTTTTTTAAGAAAAATTGAGTTCAGGAATCCTGTGTTCTATTCTACGGTGTCTCAGAGAGACAGAGAGAGAAGAGAAGTAAATCACAGGGAACAAACACTGAAAAAGTAGATCAAAACCTGGGCTACGGAAGAGGAAAAGGAGATGAGAAAGGTACCAGATTAGATCTCATAAACCATCCTGAGATATTACCTGGCAAGAAACTCCTATTTTCCCTTCAAGAACTGTGTAGCAGGAGGCAAAGAGACAGAGGGCTGGGGAGAGCATGAAAGAGTTGAGGGGTACAAGAAAATTGTATTAAAGCAATTCAGAAGATAGAAATATGAGGCAAAACAGCATTCATTGCTTTCTGAAGTATGCTTTGAGAAAGCATTGTTCTCTACTTTGGGACAATTCTAAATACCTGACACCCGAGAGAGACACCTGCACTGTTTGAATCTGCGCTTCTGTCTCTCACTAAAGTGAAACTTGGAAGAATTCACTTTTTCCCCCTCTGAAAATTCAAGTGAAATAACTAAAGCCTATTTACATTGTTACTTTGTACTAACAAAATCTATCCTCAAGAATTTAGGGTTTTTCTATTCTTTTCATTGTGTAAGATAATCTCTCAGTTGATAACGCCAACATTGGGGCAGAAGATAAAACTTGCGGGAAAAAAAGGAGAGTACTTTTATTTTGGCTCAGACACAATTCATTCTGGGTGCAACTCTATGTAAGAGGAAGAAAGATGAAACTCAAATGTATAAATGCACTTTTATATGGTTATCAAAAAACCAAACCCAGCCACTATGTATCTGATCACACTGGGGAGAAAAGTAGTTCCCAAATGATGTGAAGTTCAATCTACAAAGATGCTGGTCAGTTATAGCATTCAGCTGGTGAAACTGACAAGCAATCAAGACAACATTGTCATTTTTTCTTCCTCAATCAAAGGTTTAGACTGTTGGGCTTTGGGGACAAAGTATCTTAAGAATTCCCTCAAACATATGCTTCAATTTGCCTGTCTACCCATCACTAAGTCACTATATGACATGAATCTGATTGTCCATGATTCTAAGATAGCTCCAATCTTACTTCTCTTTATACTAACAATCACACTGTATTGTTAGTACCTGTTCACTCACGTGTCTCGCCCACCTATCTATAAACTCATGGAGGACAGGGATATACCGAATGCAGTGGTTCTCAAAAGCAGGGTTCTGGGACCAGAAGCATTAGCATCAGCATTACTTAGAAAATGGTTAAAAATGCAAATGCTTGGGCCCCTTCCCCAGGCCTGGAGCCTAGCACTCGACGGCAGGGGGTCGTCCTGGTTCAAACACTCACTCCTGGTCTGGAGAACCACGGATGATGAGCCCCATTCAGGCACTAAGCACAATACCTGACGCAGTGCAGAGCCTAGCAGGGAAAATTCTACCTGTGCTGGTACCTGTCTTGGGTGCTTTCTCACACTCTGTATACACAGTGTCCCACTGTCCTAGATCCTACCCATTATACAGAAAAGTGAAGGATTAGCTCATTCACACTGCAGAACCGTATTACTCCTTTCTGAGATATTTTTGATATGAAGAGAGAAAATGCTACGGACAGCGACACCTACTGTCTTGTGTGGACTTCAGTTCGCGTTGACTTCCTGTAGACCAGGGGCATCGGGGAAAGCTTCCGATTCAGGGAACAGTCGTTTCTACTCTCTTAACACCCTGAACTGCGAGCGGGCCGTTCTAGACTCTTCGTTCTTTCACTGTGTTCTCCTTAATGTCAATTACTGCGCTCCTTTCTCAGAGCTCAAGAGCCTAGAGCCGTCGCAGGTGGTACAACAGGTATTCGACATATGTTAAACAAATGAATGAATGAACCCTGTAGAAAATCAGCTTTCCATTTACCATTTCCTAGTACTGGAATTTATACATAATTACCACAGTGATAAGTTTGAACTTCAGAATTTCCCTTATACTGATGTAAATTGAAAAATATTGAACCTGTTCACATTAAATAATGCTTTTTGCCAAAGTGCTTGGTCACTTTTTGCTAAGAAAATCCAATGTTCCGGGGCCCTGGGGGGTAAAATTCCTTTATTAACAGGGTTATTATTTGTAATTATTCAATTCTTTTCAAAATAATCAGCTAGTTGAATACGAAACATCAGGAGTCAAGAAACAACACATATTAACAGAAGTATAACTTTAGGGTGATATTCTCAGGTCACTAAGGAACATGACAAGTTAGCCAGAGACATCTAGGCGGCCACTGAATTTTGTCCAGATTTCAGTGAAGATGCCCACACCACCTCCACCAGCTAGCTGGCCAAATATGCCAACCACAGCCACCCGCAGAGCTGGGTGGCACACTGCTCTACCTCCCCTCTCTTCCCACCTGTTCATGGTCCAAGGGATAGAGAAGGGCTTCGAAGGCACACATGTGTGCTTCTCGAAACCACCCTTCTGCACTGCAGATTATGGGAAATATTGCCTCCCAGAGAAAAGTTATGGATCCATAGAGTCCCACTGAGCATGATTTCAGAATTCAGTCTCACAAATTTGGGTAACTGGTTCTCATTGTTCACCTTTACTCTAAACATAATATTACTTTTTACTATCTAGAGTGCATCTCTTCATTTTACCATACATAAAACTAAACCTATGTAAAACAATGGCTTTCTTTCCCATTTAAAACATTATTCTTCACTATTGACTAAGTTAGTATTTTCCAGCCTTAAAACCATGAATTTTTTCATGTGCTGTAGAAATGGTCCCTGCAAAGGGAATCTTCACAGCCAAACTATGTCCAAAAGCCCACCCATTTTACCTCTAATTGTATTTCAGTCCATCCTATAAAGACATGACCCCTGCCCTGAGGAGTTCAAAATGTAAGAAAAATCAAATTTCTTTTCCCAAGTCACTTTTCTTTTCTGTTTGATGAAATTCTGCTTATTCTTTAAATAACCTAGTTTGTGACAATGCTTCCCTTTTATTGACACCGGTTCTGGTCTGATCATGGCTGCAGGTGCCACTCACACACTGAAGATTCACAGATAAGTGTTTCCTCCCCTGAGTCCCAGGCCCACCTGACCCACTTACCACTGGCCATCTGAGCATAGCTTTCACAACACTTAAAACTCAGTATCTCTAAAACATAACTCATGACCTCCTCCCCACAAAACCTATTCCTGAAACTCAAGTCATTCCATATATACAGCTTCCTAAGAAAAACACCTGGAAAATATTTTCAAATCTGACCCCCTACTTTCCCTCTAGGTAAACCATTTCCCAATCATGCCCATTCCAACAAATTCTATTTCAGATCTTCCTACTTGACTCTATCTTCATGGCCACCACTGTAGTTTAAATCACTTTTATTTCTTACCTGGTTCACTGCAATTATCACTTAACTGATCCCAGTGCCTATGCTTGTATCTTGCATTCTGGCAGCATAGTATCTATAATCACAAATCTTGCCCTGGCTGGTGTGGCTCAGTGGATTGAGCACCAGCCTGGGAGCAAAAGGGTCACTGATTCAATTCCTAGTCAGGGCACATGCCTGGGCTGTGGGTCAGGTCTGTGGTGGGGGGTAGGCAAGAGGCAACCATACATTGATGTTTCTCTCCTTCTCTTTCTCTCTCCCCCCTCTAAAAATAAATAGATAAACTCTAAAATACACACACACACACACACACAAATCTGACCATGTCATTCATTCTCAAATTATAATCTGTCCATGGTCTTCCATGGCTTTACAATGAGGTTTATAGATCTTTAACAAGCTCTGGAAGGCCTTGTTTGAAGTCTGAACTCTTCACCAAGGCCCACAAGGCTTTAACTGTCTACTTTTATCTCCCCCTGATGCCTCTTCACTATCTATGACCCAGTCAAACTAGCTCTCATTTTTTCAGTTAGGACACTTGTTTGCCCCATCTCAAGATCCTTGCTCACACTGCTTCCTCCAACTACAATGCCTTTTCAAATTATTCCCTTTCAAACTGCATGAACTTAAATATCGCTTTCTCGAAGACTCTGTGTTGGGTTGTATTTTTCCAACCATGGCCACAGCAGAGACATCTTTATGGTCTTATGTGCTTTCCCAGAACCTTGTCCTTTGTCCATCAACAACTACAGTGTATTGAATCTTGAATCTTGAACCTTGGCTGTGGCTTCTCCAACCGATAGAATATGGCAGAAGTGATGCTATATGATTCACAAGACTAGGTAAAAAAAGGGATGCAGCTTCTACCTGGCTCTTTCTTGGGATCCTTGCCTTTGGAACTCATCCAGAGTGATGTGAGGAACTCCAAGAAAATGCAGAGGCCTATGCAGGCATTCTGGCCAGTAATAATTCTAGCTAAGATTTTAGCCAATGACCAGCAGAGCATCAAGTACCAGACACGTGAATGAATGTTTTTCAGATGATCCCGGCCTCTGTGCTCTGAGCTGAGGCTTCTAGCTGAGCCCCAGATACCAAGGGGAAGAGACCAGTCAACGCCCTGTGCCCTGCATGCATGCTTGACTCACTGAAACCCAGAGTATAATAGTGGGTGTTTGATACACTAAATTTGAAATTAACTGTAATGCCTCCCTGGTAACTGGAAGAGATGCCTCCCCTGGTTCTTCTCTGAGACTAGGTCCTGTTCTCACAGATAATCCGTAACTCTCCTGGTATTTTATCTGTGTCTCTAATGCCCATCTTGTCTTTTACCCCAGAAGTTTGATAAGGATATGGATTGTATCAGCTTTGTTCACTACTATATTCACAGTATATTTGATAATATTTGTCAAATACTTGAATGAAATTGGTAGAGATAATTAAAGGAAACAGAGAAGTTTGACATTCAGAAATTGAAAACTAAGATGAGAAGCAGAGAAATAATGTGCTCTGTGTGTGTGTGTGTTTTGAACAAATCCTTTAGAAACAAATGAAGGTATAAGACTAAAGCTTTGCTCTGGAATTACCTGTTGGTGTCATTTGTATTTGTGAGATAGGAGGAAGTTAAGGCATTAGTAAGATGGGTTGATGGCATATATTTTGATATAAAACAGAAATCATAAAACCATGGGAATCGGGAGGAGAGGAGACATACTTTAGTAAGTTAAAAAAAAGTCACATAAGGCTTTTTAAAAGTCAGATTTCCAAGTGATGGTGTCACTCAAGAAATGAGAAAAGGGATGAAAGGAAATGAAGGCAGGAACCGGTATCAGACCCCTATTGTCAGCAGCTCTAAGTAACGAAATCAAAGAAGTATTTACCGCTAGATTGAGGCCAAGACACAGAAACAAGCATCAAAGGGCTTCTCTGCCTAACAGCTGTCTTCAACCAAGAAAACATAAATATTTCACTGAAACTGACATGGATAGAGACCTTAACGCTCTCCTTCAGAGCAAATGTAGTAGATCAAAATTAATAATACATCTGTCTTTTCTAATAATGTCAGATGTGAAAACCACACAGGTAAGTTCTCTAATGTTATTTTCTCTCCGAGGTCTTAAGTTCTTTAGACCTGATTTTTCCTTTTGCTGAAATGCTTAAGATCCTAATTCTCAACCTATCCTTATTGTAAGCTATTTGTGTTGAGATAAACAATGATGCATTTGCAAAATTGATTTAATACAGCTCCTACACTGAAGGAAAATATGCATACTGTAAAAAAAGAGATAGATGGGTATGCATACTTAATTTATGTTATCAAAGCCTTGATTAAAACTAGTTTCATAGCCATTTTAAAAAACTCTATGGGATTTTAAAATGGATACATAGACATCATAGATACGTAAAAAATGTGTTAAGGGAAATCAACATTTCTTCTGGAGAAGGGAAACAATAAGGTACTCCAAGGATTAGTGCTAAAATAGATTCAAGTTTTAACTAATGAGGAAGAGAAGACAGTAAATTTGCTAAAACTCTACTGCAAAACCACACACTTTGAGATAATAAACCGCCCAGTCAAGTGGGTTGTCTTGAAAGAAGTCTACAGTGGATAGAAAATGCCAGCAAAGCTTTACTGTAAGCATATGTAAGATAATGTATTAAGCAATATAATTGGGTCTGAGCTATCAGCAGAACTCAGAAAACAGTCAGTGAGGACTTTGTAGATTGACAGTCCCTGAAGGCATCGATGTAATGCACTCCTTTTAGCTAGTTTCTTTAAACAGAAAGTCTTTCAAAACGCCACACTGCAGAAGTACCCAGGCCGATAGCCTCTATTCAAAAACTAATTCCTGAAGTGCCCAAATCAATCTCACAGCTCATCCAGTCTTGCTCTAATTTCCCAGCTATGATCCTCAGTGTGCTTTTACCTTTCTGTGACTGCTGCAGCCCTCAGATTTGACAACCTCAGTTAGATCCAGCTAAAACCCCGCGGGTCTTCCCACTGCAAAGCATCACCAGCAAATCTCCTGCTGTCTATCTGGATGGAGGCGGCCTGTCCCGAGGAGAGCCCCTCCATAGGGGAAGGAGCTTTTCAGAGGGACTGGACATAATGTTCTCCTGAATCCAAAAGAACCAAGAAAGCAATGGGCATTATCATCAATATGTATTGTGAAGATCTCTATTTTTTTCTTTCTTCCATTCTTCCAGAGAACGCATCTCATCTTCTATATAATGGAAACAAAAACTATTATTTGCCTTGCTGAATTTTGGTTGTGTGCATCCTTTCCCTGACAGCATCAGTGCCAAAAAACTTATCTGAATTTTGCCTAATTTGTGTTTATTTTGCATGTATGTAAATTTCACTCTTATTCCTCAGTGCCTATGATCACATCACTGCATAATGGTCTTGGTTTAAATTACAGTATTGTCAAGCTTTGCAAGAATATAAACAGACAAACACTGCAACAGAAGTGTTAAGCAGGCATGCTTTCTGAATTACAATAGGTGCAATGACAGGTACATCCTTTGAAAAACACTGGTACACATAACTGAAAAACAGCATGTCTTTCTGTGTCTTTTAATTCCCATTGCAGAACACCACTATCTAAATAACTCATCTTCGTGGTTTATAATTGCAAAGTGCCACACGCCTTCCTTTTAATTAAAATAATTTCCATATTATACCCAGTTTGTTTTTTTAAAAAAGAAAAAGAAAAAAAAAGACTGATTGAATTGGCTACAAGATTAACACACAGGCATGATTTAATTCTGCATGAGATCACTTGTTCTTATGAACTATTTTCTTTGAGTTCTGTAGAATATCAGCAATTCCTGTCTGAATCAGAGGTGTCTGTGATGGAATGTTACAATTCCCTTTACATTCATGGTGTCCCAAACACAACAAAGGCAGATTTTGAAAACTTGTTGAGACCTTTGTTGATGCCTTCAATATGCAGTTTTTTAACTTATTCCAATTTGGTGCGTAGTATGCTTCTGCCATCTACTGGAATAATGACATACTGCAGTTGCAGTAATTTTTGTAGCCCTGAGTGTAAACAATGGTGATTAAACTGGATTAACCAGACGCTTTAAAGATCATTTCTCAGGATCCTAATACATATATTAAGCAGTCACTTTCAACATTGCTATGGAAGGGATCTTCCAAAATTGGAGACCTCCAGGGATGCCTGGGAACCACTGCTTTGTTCTGAAATTACTTTCTCTTTCCAAATGTTCTTTTAAAGAAGCAAGTATATCTGTTTTAGACATGCAACATCTCAGTGAGACAAGAGAAAAAAGTCTGAATTTCCAAAGCCAGAACCTTAGATAATAAAGGAGGAAATACATAAACAAAATGTTCATTTCTAGTAAACTTCAATTTTTGTTGAAGATTAATTCTGGCTTTTTCCATGAATATGATCCATCTAATAATCTCTCCTTTATTTGACAGAAAAGGGTTTCCCATGATCTTATATTTAGAGACCACTTTTAACATTCCACAACATCTTGAATGTATAAAAACATTTCCATCTTGCAATTCCGTGCATCTGGCAGATTTGACATACTCAACATCATCTGAGGGGTCTGCAAATTGAAGCAGAGAATTGGAGCAAGCAGACCCTCAAATGGCCCCCAGAACTCCCACCTCCTGGTCCTCACGCACAACCTCGTGCATTCTCTTCTTTTGACTGTGGGAGGGACTTGGAGACTTGCCCTTAACAAAGAGACCTCAGCAAAAGCAATGGAATGTGGCTTCTGAGATTGGATTGTTGGACTTGATCTCTCGCTCTCACTCTCTGCCTCTCCTGTCTCTTCTCACTTGCTCACTGACTCTGATGAAGCAAACTGCCATGTTATGAGCTCCCTGTGGGGAAGCCACAGGAATGGAGGAAGACCTCTGACCAATAACCAGTGAGAACACAAGGCTCTCAGTACAGCAACCCGCAGGAAACCGAATCTTACCAAAATCACGTGAGTGAGGTTAGCAGGTGGTCTTTCCCCAGATGAACCTGCAGGTGACCACAGTCCGGGCATTATCTTCACAGGAACACTGCAGGGGACCATGCGCCAGACTTCAGCTCAGCCACACCCAGACCTCTCACATGCAGAAACCACTAAGTCATAAGTTCGTTTTTCATTTTAAGCTCATAAATTTGGGGGGTAATTGGATATGCAGAATAGATAACTAATATAAGAATGTTAGGCAAATTCCCATAGCTATTATCCTGGCTAATTTTATAAAGGGAACAAACACTTTGAAGTTATTCTTAGTGAGTGAATAACACGTGTTATTTCAGCAAATTAAAATTTATGCAGAAACAAAAGAAGAAATAAGTGACACAACAGCAAAAGTTTGCTGAGCACCTAATCTTCGAAAAACCTAGATTAGGTATGTAAGGAAAAACTCCAGTATCAAATGGGAAGTGCTGTAAACAAGGTGTGTATACCCCTAACATTCATATGTTGAAACTTAATCTCCAATGTAATGGCATTTAGAGGTGGGCCTTTGGGAGGTGGTTAGGTCATGAGGGTAGAGCCCTTATGAATGGGGTTAGTGCCCTGATGAAAGAGACCCCATAAGATGCTCTTGTTCCATCCACCAGGTGAGATTATGGTGAAAAGTCGGACTTCTATAAATCAGAAAGCAAGTCCTTTGCTGACACAGAAGCAGCCTCCACAACTGTAAGAAATAAATGTTTGTCGTTTATAAAGCCACCAGTCTGTGGTGTTTTTGTTACAGCAAAACAGACTAAGACGGGGAGTCATATATAGGTAAAGAAGAATTACTAGAGTGAAGTGTGGAGAGGAGGATATGAATAAGGATGCTAATGTTAGGAGGACTCAAAGAAGAACATCCTCCCTAGATGAAGATCCGGGAGGGCATCGTTGGGCAGAGAGAGCCTCTGAAATAGGCCTTGTAAAGCAGGCTACGATTCCAAAAGGGGAAAACAGTTAACAGTTAACAGTTCGAGTAACAGTTAAAACATACAAAGATGTACGGAAGTGAGAGAACTGGGCACACTTAAGTCAGAGCGAGTGGTTCATACAAGGGGAGAAACAAGAATAAATCTGCAGCAGTCAAATGAGCGAGCAGAGAGCCCTGCAGGCCGGGTCCGAGAAGTCCGCACGGAACTAACCCTGAAAGGACCCATTGCAATTATTTGACGGGAGAAGGCTTTGACCAAGGGAGCACCTTCGAAGAATTATTTTGCAGCAAAGGGAAGGAGGGGTCCAAATTCTGTCAAGAAAAACTGTGAAAAACCTTGAAATGAACCAAAAAGGTTACTGGGTAACTTGGATCATAAACTACACATATTGAGTCCAGGAATCAGGTGCAGTAGGGTCCAGGGACCAAACTGGGTCAGGGACCTATTTTTCTACATTTGAGGGTTTGTTTTTTTTTAAGAGCGGGGAAGGTAGGGAGAAAAAGAGGGAGAGAATCATCTGAAAGATACGTTGATCAGTTGCCTCTTGCGCATGCGGCAACCTGGGACCAGGCCCGGGAACCAAACCGCCCACCTTTCACTTTGGGGGATGACACCCAACCCACCGAGCCACACCAGCCAGGGCATGAACATCTGAGTTTTGATTGATGTTTAAGTTTTTAAAGGTTTTAAGAAAAAAAACAAGATGAATAAGTGACAGCAACCATTACTCTCTCATTCTCTACAAAAAATGTTTGTCAACCACTGGTCTAAAGAACATCTTTCTGAGTTCTGAATCTAAGGGATTTGCACTCTTTCAAAGAGTCCTTTGAGCTATTTTACAAGTCTGTAAGTTGTAGAAAACTGATAGCACTGCAAATAACTTGTCCATTAGCATGCAAATAAATTCTGTCTGATGGAAAGAGAGTTTATTTCTCTTTCCCATACCTATCCCTGTGGAAAAGAGTTGGTTTTGCTTCCAACTGTAAAATCATTTCATGGCCTATATGTTTTCTGCTCTTTGAATTATCTTTTGAAGTGGATGTAACACTTAACTGGTTACCTCATAAATTCATGAGTTAAATAAAATCCTTGACATGTGTTCATTTTCTATTTTTTATGGCAGTCAGGATTCGGCCTTTTTATACATGTATCCTTTCACAATGGGAAAAGTAAAAGATGATAAAGCAGAGACGATCAAAGCTGTCTCTAAGACCTACTCGTGGCCCAATGTATCATTAAATGCCGCTGAGCTCTGGGTGTCTCCAGTTGATTAGCTACTGGAGTTCAGCTGCTCCCCAAGTGTATATGGAGGTTAGAGACTAGGCAGGTAACTCAGCCCACTTTTGATCTGAAGGCTGGTCTGGGGGTTAAGGGATGGAGGCTAAATGGGAGCCTGTGACGTCACTACTATCAGACAGTCACCTGGGGAGAGGCTAGATGAGGAGAAGACGCCTTTCAGTAAAAATATAGTCATGTGCTGCTTACCAATGGGGATATGTCCTGCAATGTGTTGTTAGGTGATTTCATTGTCGTGTGCACATCACAGAGTGCGCCTGCGCAAACCCGGGTGGAAGGGCACACTACGCACAGAAGCTGTAGGGTACAGCCTGCTGCTCGCAGGCTGCAAGCCCGTGCAGCGTGCTTCCGTGCAAAACAACACACACTTAAATCACACTCCAGAGAAAATAATGCTGTTGGGAGACACGAGAGGCATGAGGCCGCTGTCCACATAACGTAACACAGCAAACTTTTTTATACGTAAAAGAGTACTCTCTAAAATAATAATACAAGTGCAGTACATACATGAGCCAGTAACGTGATTTTTGCTTTTCATTTGTGGCCAGAAAGTGGTGTTCATAATCATAAATTTTCCAGTACCTCTAAAAACAAATGGGTTAAAAAATTTAAACCCATTTGAACCCTGATTCTTCTTTAATATTAAAAAAGTTGTTTCAGAGTCAAATATTCCTCATTTCTCCCTTGTCTCTCTTTATTTTGTACAGAACTCAACTTCGTTTGTACATGAGAGGTATTATGAAGGTTTTTTTTTTAAGAAAATGGATTGTAGTCTGACCCTTGGCAAACCTGTGGATATCAGCACTCAGTTAAATGAATAATATGGATCCTGGTTTCAGGACTTGCTTTAGTCAAAATACCTCCAATAGGCAATCTCTTCCCATCTCCTTGGAGACCAGGCAGGGTAGAAACCAGAAAACACGTTACCCTCAAACTGAAATATTGTTGAGGCGATAGTCATCTCCCACTCCCTTAAAGAAAACTGAGACCCACACACTGTGTGACAGTTAATTCCTTTCAAATATATTTGTTTTTGTACAGATCCAGTGGCAAACAGAAGGTTAATCCTCAAGTAAAATACTGAGAAAAAGCATAAACATGTTTTTTCTACCTGTTCTTATGAATTAAACACTCCTTTCTTTAGGTAAAACAAAGGCTTAGCGGCTTTTAAATGGCCTAGAGCTAATATGGTGACACGCATCCAAAAAAATTGTTAGAACTGATTCATTTCAGTCCTTCAGCGTGACCAGCAGCCTACTCCAAACAAAATCATTTCACTGCCATCAGAACTAGTTTACCCAATGGGATTTAATATACAGAATAATATTCTAAAGGAAACCTTAATGAGTTATAACTTTTTTTTAACAGAAACTTTGCATGCTGAAGGAAAGTACTGAGGTTCTCGTGGGGGTGTTGCCTGCAATTAATCATAAAGATTTTTTAATGGAAAAATAAATCTATGTATATTTTTAAATTATAGTATTAAGCAATCTTTTTCTCATGTGCCCTAGCAATTAAAATTGAAATTTGTAAGTAGAGCACGCAAGTCTTTGGAATACTAAATCTGGTTATTTCACATGTAACTACACAGGTCGGGACCCCGTAAGATTTATGCTGGTAAATCGTCACTAACCATGCTGAGCTCTTCCCTTGTGCAAAATGTGATTTCATTCTCCAAAGGTAGCTGGTGCAGTGTATCAGAGCATGCCTGGCCTCCAAATCAATCTTACATTAAGCATGGGGTATAAATTATCTGTAATTATGTAAGATAGTCTGACACTATCAAAAATGAGTTAACATTTTGACTCTATATTTTATCCCTTTTTTCCCTTAAACTCTTCTATTTATTCAGACAAATAAAATGTTGCCCAATGTACTTACAAATTGATTATCTGTTTAGGATAAGATTTGCTGAAATACAATACAAACATAGAGATTATAGAAATTGGAGACAATTGGTTTTTGAAGGAAGGTTGTTTGGGAGAATAAAAAAAGCATATGTTTTGGGTTGAGAACACTTTATTCAAATTCGAGTTCTGCCATTACTGGGAGTTGATCTCTTTGGGCCTCAGGGGGACATGATACAGATTTCACAGATTTGACAGGTTTGAAGGAGCTGATCTTAGAAAGGAATGAGTACATACAGTTAGGTGTTCAGTGAACGGCAATTCCATTTTTGCTGATCAATAGCTACACCATGAAAGTCTGACAAGAACTAACTTGGATGCACATGCTTTTCTTTGAGAGAAATATGTCTCCTGGCTTTGAACTTAGATTCTTGGGAGTAGAATAATTCATCAACAAGGCAGGGAAC
The DNA here is from genome assembly GCA_028533065.1 of Trachops cirrhosus. Lineage (NCBI taxonomy): Eukaryota > Metazoa > Chordata > Mammalia > Chiroptera > Phyllostomidae > Trachops > Trachops cirrhosus. The sequence goes on along the minus strand of CM052548.1, from coordinate 10,352,274 downwards.
ATTTCAACTTTATTTGCATCATTATTTTTGTTTAGATCAGAACCCAATTACAAAACTCTGATGCATTCAAGTCCTGTCATGTTGCATTGCCTGACACAGCTGGTGTGGCCCAGGACAAACCCATTCACCAGATGAATAATTCTAAGCAATCGCACCTGCCAGTGAGTGAGCAGATATCAATTACTGTGCGAGAGCTAAAGCTAGAATTACAAGTTCACCTCTCTTATAATTCACTACAATGGTTAGTACAAAAAAATCAAACAGCCCTATGATTTGACATGTCAGAATTAATATAAATGACAACATATTCCCAATTGTTCTGACATAAAGTCAGTTTGTGTTTAGTTGAGCTATAATTAAAGAGGCATGTTGATTTAGCAGACAAATCGGAGAGCCACAGGGCCAAAGACTGGTTTCCAGCCCACCTTCGAGCTACTATATTCTGGATTAAGCATTTAGAATTTTTGATTTTTAGTTTCTTTATCTACACAATAGCAACAAACCACCTAATAATGTCTCTTTTGCACAGTTAAAATTAAGAATATAAAACATGAAAGCACTTTTAAGGTTCCAAAGTGCTCAGTATGAAAATTTACTATAGAGAATATGTGAATCTATTTCCATGCTACAACTGAGAACAATAGAATGCCTGGCCTACGTGGCCAAAATTACAGAACAAAGCACGTTTTGCCAAAAAGACAAATTTGCATGGGAATAAAATGAATATCTCCTTGCACGCATTGCTTAGTAGATTTATGCTTTAGAATAAACACATTTGCCTCACAATGAAAGTAAGATTGAAGCAAAATGAACCTGTTAGAAAGAGGGGGAAAGATTTGCTGCCAAAAAATAATAAAGTGCAAAATGAACCACGAAGAAACAAACAGACAAACTTTGCCTTTTTGCCAAGCACTGGCCTTGGTTATTAGCACATCGTGATCAGAAGGATTTGATTCCTGAAAAGTACTCGCCGCCTTTTTGCCTTGCCAGCAGGATCTAGGTCTAGAGTTTAGCCACCCAGCAGTAGGTGGGACGATCCAGTCCATTTGGCTAGTAGCAAAAACAGAGGCTTGATGCTGACACAAATTAAAAATAACAAACTTAAATTCTACAACGAGAAGCTTCTTATCTAAGAGTGAATTAATAACAGTTTGTTCATCCTATAAGTGTAGAAACCCTGCACATGTATTTTTCTTTTTTGAAATAAAACAACTTTTTATTCATAGCAAAAACTATCAAAGTCAAAAGACAAAGTGCGAGAAAATATTTGACATTTTTATTACGAATGAAAGACTTACAGCCCGGTGTAAGGGCTAGCTTGCTGGAGGCTGGGGCATGTGACACAGAACCAGTGTTGCCCCAGGCATTCCCAGCTGGGACCACCCCAAGGGTAGAAGAGATAAGGGATTGAATACCTCCAGAAGTCAGAGGGAAACAGTCATATAGCAAAGCTATCTTGAGGGTAGGAGTAATATTTTTTTAGGATACACTTAACCTGAAGCGATGATTTAGAAAGAAAAATAGGAACAACTAAATATTCTGAACTCACTCTAGGATTTCCTCTGGGTGACAGGTGTCTCCATGGGCTGAAACCAGCTGGACCCCAGAGCTTGAGACAGTCCTTTGATGGACCATCTCCTGGGGCAGGCTGAAGGAAGATCTGGAGGGCCAAGTACAGAACATCCAGAGCACCATGAAGAATGGGTGCTGAGTTTAATAAAACACTATCTCACCATCCATGGACAATGATCTTTCCAGTTCATAGTTGGTTTGTTAATGGGACAAAAGCTGCCTGAAACTGAACTGTCCTTAAGTTTCTGGGAAGAAGCTCACTGGGTAATGGTGCATTGTTCCATGTGCTGCTGGACGCTACTGCATTCTGCTGGCTAACTTTCAGGATGTTTGCATAAGTACGCCTAGGAAAGATGCCTCTGAATTTTTCTTGTTCCTGATATCTTCCATTCACATAAAGAAGGACTCATTAAAGTGTTTCTCAAACATGAATACAAAGAATACCAAACAAAAAGGTGAAAACCGTAGTGTTCACCTGTAGCAATATAAGAAAAGAAATCTCGCAAGTTCTTTGAACTCAGGCTTTCCTCCCCCACCAGCCATGGCATTAAGAGATACGGTAATGGTAGAGATTCCACTGCGACCATGACTTTTTTTAAGCCTTGTCCTTATACCCGTATCTTAGAAATGTCAGAGAAGGTCGCTCTTTGACTGGTCCATGTTAGGGTCCAATAAACACTGCCTTTTTTATAGAATGATTTCAATGATAAACTCTAGAAAGGGAAATTCAGTTAGTCTACAATTTTAGTCACTCTGGCCATCGCAAATATGAGTATATATACATGACCAATTCTGGTAACTGTAAGATCGTAAAGAACAAGAGTGTGTGCGTGTGAACACACACTATCCCAACTGTCTTCTGATGTCATTAGACCATCTCACTCTTTTTTCTCTTAAGCCTTCAAGATCAACGCTTAATAAAAAAATTAGTTAAAATAACTATCGGTCCATTCCTCTCTTTGCGCAAAAGGACTATCTCTAATTTTTAGCTCACTGCTAAAAATATGCAGATGGCATTTGAGTAGTTAATTTCCAAATAGTGCTAAGACAGATTCAAAGGGGGATTTCACTAGCAAGTGGGACTGATTTTGTTTTCTTCTCTCTAATCCAAAATTTTAATCACAGAGGTCAGATGCCTCCAAAATAAACGGTTTGACATTTTATAAGTATATTCATACAAATCAGTAAAAAATATTTTTCAGTTTTCCTACTGGGATATTTCAACATAGCAATGCATATTTCAAAATATCTTTTATGTTAAATTTTATTTTTAGGGATATGAAATCTTTTTGCAAAATAAAGTTGGTCAGAAATATTCAGGACCATTCAATAAGGAAATGGACAATGACATGCTTTGCTATAAAACCATTTAAAATATTGCAGCATTTGCCACTTAAAACCACTGCCATATCCACTTCTTCTTCATCCTCTTTAAATGTTCTGCTTACCCTTTATTTGGGGGTATTGGCAGGAATGTTAAAAAATACAACTAGCATATAGATCAGCATTGACTCTCCTACATGTTCAGAGAGACTCTTCCAAAAGACCTGTGCCTATTGCAAAAGCCTATGTGCTTATAATTTACGATAACTCAAATGCCAGGCTGTATATTCTTGGTGCCAGTCAAACACTATAGAAATATTTAATGGCAAAGGTAAACCAAGTATGTCTAGTCAGCAGCTTTCAACTGAGATCAATACAATGTAATGATGATTTAGGATGCTTCTCAGTTTAACTTAAGTAATTTTCCCTTCTCTACTTTGAGCTTGTAAATCTGACTAATTGCTTCACACTCCCTAGAACTGCTACTTTTTGCTACGTATAATTGTTGCATCTAGATTCTCCTACACTCCAAGTAATTTCATGGAGCACTTACGTACGGATCTCATTATGCTTCCAACTCGGATGCACCAGGCTCCACGCTGTTACTTACCTCCTCCGGTATACTTAATAAATTAAATTCAGGTCTGGTTAAATTTACCCCTTTAAGGCACAAACATTACTATTTAATATGGATTAAATTCAACTAATAGGCATTTTGCTTCTTGCTCCGTGGAATATACATTAGTTAATTTTAACTTGACCAACGAAACACCAACACCAAGGAAAAGTAATAAGGCTATTTGTGAAATAGGTGCGTTTGGGGAGACAAAAGTATTCAAAGATAATTTTTGAAGTGGAAAATGAAACTATTCTATCATGGCTTAATGAGCTCTTAACTATACAAGTGGAAGATGAAAGATAAAAAGAAAAATAAGGATAAGAGTAGCAAAGAAGTGAGGAATAATTGCTACAAGGCTAGCAGCATCTGATGGTAAAGCCAGTTCTTTTGATAACCAGAAACAACTGCCCTTCTAACCTCAGCCCTCACAAACAGGGTGTAATTCCTCACTAGCACTAGATTACGCAGTCCCATTAAGAGAACCAATCCGACTTGATGAACTTCCGTGTTGCTTTGCTCCTGAATTCATGGCTAGGGGGAGGGTCAATCTACAGGCTCTCTGTCAGTGGGTGTTAGGGTGTTAGGGTGTTAGGGTGATAGTTCCCTGTGCAGGTTTTCTCTTTTGGGTGTTTTCTCTGAGTCCAGCTTTTGAGCAAATTCATCAGCATCGGCTCTGAGGCTTCACTCACCTGTGAACCTCAAGACAAGTGTTCTCATCCTTCTTACTTTATCTTTGGAATATTTCTCAGCAGAAAATGTGCTGTTCCATCTACAGCATACAGTCCTTTTAACATGCAGTGGAAAAGGTTTAAGGCAGCTCGGAGATTTGAATGTTAAATTAAGCACAGCCTGTTCTAGGAGAAATTACCCCTCTAATCACAGCTTTAGGACATAGCATGGACATTTTGTTCTTCCTACAAAGACGTCTTAGATGCTGACAGACCTGCACATTTCTCTCTTGAGTTGGTGTCACTTTAAGGGGGGGAATAAAACACAACCCTTAGAGGGTTTTTAAAACTATAAAATGCAATCTCTCAGAAACAAAGTTGCCGTAACCTAGAGTAAGGAGGTTCCTTGATGAATGTGAAACCAGACAATAAGCTACCTTGTGTCTCTATTAGTTATCTATTACTGAGTAACAAAATTCGTGGATGTTACTTATTCTGTGGGTTAGGAATTCGGGAGTGGCTCTGCTGAGTTGTCCAGCTCAGCCTCTCTCCGCAGGGGCTATTGATCGGGGCTGCAGAAATCTAATGTCTTGACTGGGGCCAGAGACACTTGCTCCGAAATTGCTGACTCATGTGGCTCTTAGCAGAAGGTCAATACTCACATAGTTAGTTGTTGGCAGAAACCCGTGGCTGGCTTTTGATGGGAGCCCTCTGTTTCTTGACACATATCCTGCTCAGCAGGACCGCTTTCATGTCCTCATGACATGGCCACTGGTGTCTTCAGAGTGAGTAATCCAAGAAAGATAGCACAGAGAAGGTCAGAACGCCTTCTGTCTCAGAAGTCACACACCTCCATGTCACCAAATTCTCTTTGTTAGAAATGAATCACTATATCCAGTCCAGGTTCAAGGGAGTGCACTTGAAGAGGAGAACATAAAAAAGAGTATAGACATATTTTAAAGCGACAACGGTGTCCTTCTTGCCTACTAATCTTTTGACAGTTGAAATAACATTGCACTTTGGTGAGCGGATTTTAAGATGGCCTCCAAGACGCCACCTTTAGCCTTCGGGCCTTTGTGTGATCCTCTTCCCTGAATGTGCACAGAAACTGTGACTGGCTTTTAATCGATGGAATGTGGGAAGTGTGGTGGGAGGCACATGATTCCACGAGAGTGTAGCACCTGCCTTGCCTGGGTTGCTCTCTGCCTGGTGCTGGCTTTGGAGAAGCAAGCTGGCCTGAATCCCATGGCCATAAAGAAATGAATTTTGCCATAACCGGAGTGAGCTTGGAAGCAGCCCTTCCTCCCATTGAGCCTCCAAATGAGGATGCAGCCTTGAATGGCGCCTTGATTGCGGCTTCGCTGGCCACCCCGCCAAGCTATTCCTGGATGTCTGCCTCGCAGACACTTTGAAACAGTGTGTGCTGCTTTAAGCCATTAAGGGCGTTGCAGTTTGTTAGGCAGCAAAACTACTCAGTACGGTGGGGGGGGGGACATGGACTGGGATGGGGGTAAAGGACAGAAAACTGTACTTGAACAACAATTAAAATAAAATAATAAATTTAAAAAAAACTACTCAGTACAGAAGCCAGGAAACCCAAATCTGACCTGTATTTTTTTGTTTTAATTTAAGCCATAATACCTTGTAGAAATAAGTCATTTCACATCTCAGGGCTTCATTTTCCTCATCTGTTTAAAAAGGGAATAATTTTAGTAAGATGAAGGATACTCAGACCATTTCATTTCATGAAACATTACATGAGAAGTAAACAGACAAAACAGATAAATTGATCTCTTCTTACTAAGTAGGGGAAAGATACTCAAATATCTGACCACCCACTTTATAACCCAAGAATTAAGAGGAGCAAGGATTGAATATTTTTGGAATGGATCACTTTTAAATTGCCTAGATTCTTCTAGCTTAATCATGCAATGATTTTATGATGGCCTCAAAAAAAAGTGAGGAAGGATTATGCATATTTATTGACCAAGTAGAGAAGACAAATTACAGGCATAGAGTGTAAAATTTTGTTTACTACTAGATAGCAGAGCCCTTCCCATTGCCCACCTTTCCCAGTTATGCTTGTCTCTCTGAACTCTGTATCAAACAAAAAATAGTTTCCCGAGGTGATATAGCAGACATATCTGATGCCCGCCGGTCCACTGGAAAGATTATCAATACCACTAGTGCAATTTCTCTTGAAGAGATGGTTCTGTGCATTGTCGTCAACCTATGTGGGAGATATATTGGTATTAAAAATAAAATTATTATTTTCTGGTTGAGGAATTGGTTTTGTGTTTTTAAGAATGGATCTATGGTATACACAATTCAGTGGAAAATTTTTTGTTACCCAGATAATTTAGAAGTATAGACCTCAAATGGTTTATGATGAACTAATCAATCAATTTAACTAATATAGTTCCTATCTCTTAAAGTATGTGTTGCACAGTCAGAATCAAAATTTCCATACTATTGCATTTGCTTAATATAGCAGGCCTATGAGTAGTTCATAATCAGGTACCCAATTGGTTAAGTCAATCAATTAATCAGCAATCATCAGCTCAGGTATCAATATTTAGAATTATCAACTCATTCAAGTAGCCATAGATTCAACGGTCCTATATTACATTTTGACTATACTGTGTCATCAAAAAGCAGAAGATGCATTATTACATTTCCTTAAAATTGGTGAGAAGTTGATGTTGAAACCATTAAACAAGGTGTTAATGCTCTAATTAAAAATTCTTCAGCTTTGGAGTATCAGATGGTAATTTCTAACAGTATAAAAGTTTTTTTCTCGGTAATTTTCTATTCCATTACCATATATGGTTCACAAGAGTATAACTACACTTCAAGTTGGCTTTGGGGCTGATAGGGTTTTTGACTGAGTATTTATAAAGCATATTATTCCATGTTGCAAGGCTTAGCACATCATTCAGATCTTTTCAAATTTATTATTATGACTTCCCTGCAAGAGGCACATCCATCTTAACAATGAGAAAACTTTGACCTTTTGACCCAGAGAATCAAAGTTCTGAACCAGGAAGTCCGACCTGCAATGCATTTTCCCATAAAGCCTAATCAGGTTGTCTTCCGAGTGCCAGTCCGAGAGACAATAACTCTCCAACAAACTTCGATTTCATGGGCAACTTGCATTAATATACTGTCTGGCAGGAAGAAATGGCAGCTTGGTGGTAACATATATAAGCTTTTATTGGTTTAAAAACAGTCTTACAATTTTCATGTGACATTTCACTATAGACATCATTCAAACATTCTTGCGATGGTTAAATGCACAGGCTACAGTCTGAAGTCACACTGCCTGGTTTAAAATCCTGGCCTGGCCTCTTACTGGGCATTTACACTTAGATAATTCACTTATTGATTAGACCTCTGTTTCTTCCTTTGTAAAATGGAGCTAGTTTAATACCAACCCTCTTATATTTGAGAAATTGACTAAATGAGATTATTCACATATAGAGTTTAGCAGAATATCTAGCATTTAGGGCACAACAAGTGTTAGAAATTATCATGGTTTTGATACTTATAAACTGATAACACAGGACTGTCAGACTTGCTAGTCAACTTTCACAATAATCGCAACAGAATACGTGATCAAAGATTAATTGAGGAAAAAGTTGAAGAGAAAAATCAAAATAAAGCAATTCCAGCCCTGGCTGGGTGGCTTAGTTGATTAGAACATCGTTCAGTACACCAAAATGTTGAGGATTCAATCCCCAGTCAGGGTACATATGTAGTTGGCAGGTTCAATCCTTGGTTCTAGCGTGTACAGGAGGCAACCAATCCATGTTTCTCTCCCATCGATGTTTCTCTTCCTCTCTCACCCTTACTCCCTCACTCTCACTCCCTCACTCTTCCTCTCTCTCTCTCTAAAATCAATAAACATGTCCTTGGGTGAAGATAAAAAACAAAAAAGAAATTGCAAATGCTAAAAATCATGTGAGATCTGTAGTTTTATGTGCTTGGATATTGATGTTGTAAAAGTATAATACTCAAAAGCCCACACAATGTATAAAGAAACACGAAATAGCTATTCCATCTTTTTAAATAGACAGGTAATTCTAGGCAGTAAACTCATACGATAAACACTAAAGGGAACTTTAGAAACAAACATTTAAATCTTCATTCTCAAGTTAACATTTTCCAAAAATGCATCCTTTTATTTGTCTTAAAATAAAATGCACCTTACTAAACGTGCCTTATTTCTATCTCTCTGGATGCCATTATGTTTGCTTATTGAGCCACTTCTTGGATTTAAGAAATAAAGCACACATATTGCTTTCCAGAGTTCAAAATCACATTGTCTCTTTAAATGAACACCCATCTCTCCAACAGAGGAAGCAAATGAATTTTTATATTTTCATCTCTACCAAAAAGAACCCTGAATTTCAATGTGCTATTGGATAAAACATTTGGACTAAGAGACAATATTAAAGAATAAATTTGTAATAAAAATGTATTAAAGTGAATGTTACAGACTATATTAAATGATGATAAAATATTCATGTGTGTAGGGCCTAAGCTTTTCATTTTTCTAGAGGCACTATATCTGTGAAAATTGAATTCAAAATATTGAAATTTAAATCCAAACGAATAAAAAATATTTTAAACCTCTGGAAATACTGAAGTATATATAGTGTATTTTCAACAATCTGTTGCAGTTTTTTGGTTTTGTGGGGTTTTTTACATGCCTTTAGAAAACTACTAATAGTAGAGGCATGCCAAGTTAAGAGTGGAAAAAAATGTTACACATACTGCGTGTGTGTGGAGTAATTGTGTAATATCAAATTCACATTAAAATTTCATGAGTTAATTACTTAGGTTTCAAAATCACAATTTTTTGGTTGTAATTTCTCTTAAATTTATCCAAATCATTTCAATAATTTTTAAATGGCTTTAAACTTCGAAGTTAATGAAATAAAAATTCTTCAGTGAGTTTAAAAATTTTTAAGCCTATCTTATCTGGTTTATCCATCATAGTGCTTGGAATAATGAATTAATAGTCTTAAGAATTAATGACTATTTATTGTAAGAGATTTTAATAGAGCCTGAAATTTCCTATAGATCTTGGGGATGGGTTTTCATTCTTACAGGAGAGTTATTTTTATGTGTACCAAATACATTTAACATTTACAAATTCTTAGTATGTATCCTCAAAGTAGGATTGATAGGCTGGGTTTCTTTAGTTAGCTGATCCATATTTTTATATATTTTTTAAAGTTTTAAAATGAAAATATTTTTAAGTATAACTCTCAAATTTAACTTTGATTCTGTCATTGACATAGAAGCACTTGGAGACCTTTTGAAAGTTGCCTACTGTTGCTAAGATGTTTTTAATCATAGCAACTCGATACACCAGTAGTACTTCTTACTATTGTTATTTTTTAATTACAAAGATAAAGGACAAGATCACATACCCCAGTCTGACATCACTCTCAGCATGACAGAGCATACCCACAACGAGACAAAAGTGGTCACCTTAACTAAGACCTTAGTTTCTAATGTTTGTTCTTCAGAGTTTGTTTGTTTCACTAAATATGAAAAATAATGCCTCCCTCCCCAGTTCCTACTACCCATAGGACCCTGGTGATGATGTCATTGAGTTTATTGCTAAGCCTTTGCCTCTTAACTGGTGTCTTCTCTAAGCCAGAAAAAAATAAGTAGTAAAGGAAAGATTTTCTCACTGAATGTCGCCTCTGTGCCTCTTATCCAAAGAGGAAAATACAGTCAGCCATGAATTCTCTCTCTCCATCAATAACATATTAAAACAATCACCAAATACTTTCCTTCTGCCACCAAAAGTCTCCTGACTCTGACAGCTGCTTTCTCCTTTCCTAGCCAGGGACACCATATCTCAGGTTGGGATGAATTGCCCCTAGACCAGCTCATTCCAGTTCACTCTGCACACTGCAGCCAAATTTACGACATTAGAATGCAAATCCTATCATGTTAAACTCCTGCTTCAATCCTGATTTCTAGCTGTCCTTAGTATGAAGTCTAAACTCCTTCACGTGGCTTAAAAGAACCTTAACAATTTGGACCTGTCTGATTTCCCAGTTTTCTTTCTGCTATTGCTCTATGCTCCAGGCCAACTAATCTTTTCTTTCAATTTGGGTCCCTTTTTAACTTTATCAACACTTTCCTAAGTCAAGGTTTCTCAAGCTTGGAATTAGTGACATTTTGGGTCAAGTAATTCTTTGTAGTGGGGCTCTCCTGTACATTGTACCATATTTATCAGCATTGTTACTTCTACCCACCTCCTGACAGCAGCACCTCACCCCCAGACAACCGAAAATGTCTCCAGATCTTACCAAGTGTTGCAGGGGTGGGGGAGCAGAGTAGGGGGGCAGGCAACATCATCTCACATTGAGAATCACTGCCTTCAGTGAACTAACTCAATCCGTGAATTTATATACCAAATATGACATTAGTTTTAAAAGATAGATCTCTTTTGACTCTCTTTCGCCCTCCCTCCTTTTCTCTCTTCCTTTCCCTCTCTTCCACCTTCTCCCTCTCCATCTCCCTTCTCCGCCTTCTTCTCTCATTGTAGTCAAGGGGTAAAGTCATCCAGTGTTGATATAATGACTCCAAGATTGTTGGGAATCCAGTTTCTTTCTTTGGCTTTATAAAACTAAGAGTTTTTCCTTCAGCCACATAGCCCAAGATGGCTCACCACCATTGTGTCCACATTCAAGCCAACAGAATGGTTAAAACCAGCCCTGGCTGGTGTGGGTCAGTGGACTGAGTGCCAGCCTGAGAACCAAGGGGTCACTGATTTGATTCCCACTCTAGGGCACATGCCTGCATTGCAGGCCAGGTCCTCAGTAGGGGGCGCGGGAGAGGCAACCACACACTGATATATCTCTCCCTCTCTTTTTCCCTCCCTCCGCCTCTCTAAAAATAAACAAATAAAATCGCTTTTTAAAAAAAGAAAGATTAAAACCAAAAGGAAGAGAAACTCCCCTTTTTAAAGGCATAATCTAATGCTTACTTCACCCTGGCCAAGTACCGCAGATGGCTGGAGTGTCATTCCCATAGGCCAAGGAAGCACATTTGATTCCTCAGTCAAGGCACATACAGGAAGCAACCAATGAGTACACAGCTGGGTGGAACAACAAATCAACATTTCTCAAAAAAAATTAATGAATTAAAAATAATAATAAATAAATGCATATATCACTTCTAATAGCTTTAAAGGAAGCTGGGAAGTGTAAAGATGACGTTTCTGTTGCAAAGATAATATTAATAGAAAAAAGGAGGAAAAGAAGGAAGGAAAGAGAAAGAGAAAAAGAGAGAGAGAAAGAGAGGAAGGAAGGAAGGAAGGAAGGAAGGAAGGAAGGAAGGAAGGAAGGAAGGAGAAAATGCCTCTCAGGGAACAAATAGCTGTTTTTGCCATAAACTGTCCTTTTGACCACCAAAATATCCATTTTCCTTTTCTTAAGAAAAATATGGTCATCACTTGTCCAAGGAAAACAACTACAAAATTCCAGTCAGTTCCTGCACCCAGGTCAAAGCCCAGGATCTCTGAGAGATGGTCTTCACAATTCCACATGATGCTTGCCCAGATCAGAAAACCACGAATTAGAAGGCAAGTAATAGTAGAATGTTCCCCATCGCTATCTACACACACAGGCTTGCAAACTCAATACCTGATGATGTCATAGGGACAGGCTAACTGTAATTTTTAAAATAATAAATAAAAATAACTTTCTCCCAAAGAAGGAACAATAGAAAATGCACAGTAATGTCTGCTCCATAGGATTTATCAACTGCTTCCTGCACCCCTAATTTTACTATGAGGAGTTTCTTTGTTCTTATTCTCTGTGACCACATCAAAAGTAAGAAAGAAGGGAAAGAGTGCCCTTTCTCATTTTTATAAGTATATTGATTATGCTATTACAGTTTCCCAATTTTCATCCTTTGTTTTCCCTCCTCCTGCACCCCTCAGTCTTCCAGAATTGGCCCCCTTAGTTTATGTCCATGGGGCTGTACTTTTGCAACCCATATCCTGCTTCCGGAAGTTTGGATCCTGGAGGGTTAATTTAGAGCTAAAGTAATCCTGCTTTCTTATTGGGTCAGGCTTATTGTTTCCTTGCTTGTATTAAATTTCTTTTGCTAATTTTCATTAGCAAGATTTCAAAAAGTTTTGAGCCTGAAGACTTTTACTCATACTTAGTCTTTTTGTCCTTCCAAGCTCCCTCTTCTTCAACTTAATTGTGGCTTCCTTTAGAATTTGAAGAATAGGCTTCAGAAAGGACGCCATCTCTATAATCTCATCCTTGTTACTGACTGACAGAAATGTGTAAAAGGAGAAAATCTTACAGCCAGGGTCTTAGCTGTGGCGGTAAAACCCTCTCCTCGGAGCCACCCTTTATAATTGTTTCAATTGGGGGTGAATGTAGTCAGTGTTTTCAGTTCTGAAAAGCCCAAATTACCATACTTCCATTCAACATAGATTATCAGATTCTGGGGAATATGTTTTCTACCTTCACCAGCATTTAGTACCAAGTATGACTCATAGCAAGTGTTTAGAAACTGCTTTCAGTAAACTTTAAAGTTGACTAACTACACAAACCATGTCAAAAAGGCCAGAAGGGAGGCAGGCTTGGTGTAGGATGTCTAAAGGAGATATCACGATGGCTGCAATTGCTACAAATATCCTATGGAAGGGCAGGATTTTTGTAGAACTTCCCATGCCATAGAACTCCTCTTTTTAACCTTCAGATAAATCCCACGAGATGAGTGATGCATTGGCAGTTTACAAATGACAAAACTCAACTTCAAAGCTTCCTTCTGTTAAAATAAAATAAAATTTAGCTCAGTACATTTTAAAGATCTCATAGGCCTTATTCACCGATTCATGAATTGGGCAGCATCCAATCTAGCAAATAGAAAAGAGTTCCGATGAGATGTGTATGATGAAAAATCTTATACTCAGAAGGGAGCAGGACCAACGAAGTTATACAAGGCACAAAAATACAGGTGGGTGATTGCAAGTTATATTCTGTGAGGGAATGGCAGGGTCTCTCAGGCAGATTAACTAGTGCTGATCGGTCAGTTCCTGACTGATTTAGATTCCATTTCTAAGAGAGCTGAAACGAAGTAAGCCTTTGTTCGGTGATACAGGGCTTAGCATAAGCGACTCCATTTGGGACCAATTGTCTTGTTTTTAGCACTTGCCCACTTGTCGCTGTTGCACAGTTAGTAAAAGGCAGAGCTTGGGTTCAGACTCCCTTCTTCCAAATTTCAGAATTTTTGATCTTCTCATTCTCTAGAACTGCCTCTAGTAATTCAGAAGTGAAGGAAAGTTTTCTAACACAGGGACCAACATAAGTAAGTGGTGCTGAAGGGAGAAAGAAGAATACCTGGAAGAGAATTATGTATCTAGTTCAACCTGGATTGCTGGGGATGACTGGGGAGGTTTTAAGAAAAAATTAATGAGAGATTAAATTGCAAAGATCCTGATATCCAAAGGTATTTCCAGTAGTTTGATGACTAATGCTCCTTGAATGGGCCTCTATTTTACTGAATTTCATTACAGAGCACATTGTGTTATAACAAGCCTTTATTTTATGAGGAGATATTTTAAAGCTTGTTCTCTGTCTTTGATGAGATAATTATTGTTTGATTATCTGGAATAATGATATTTATTGTTTTTGCTACATCAAAGAAAAAAGTGAGAATTTCCTCTCTTTTACAAATATAATTCATGTTGTTTAACACATATTTCCTTCATTCATTTTCTCGCTACTGCCACAAATCATAATGAGGTAAATAATATTTTTTTATTTTCCTTGAAAATTTGTTTAAGAAAAGTTACTTTATTCAGTTTTGAAGAGTAGAATTATCTTTTTTTCTCTGAATGCTTTTATCTAACACAGGAAATACAAATGATGCACAAATAAGTTATCTCGGAACCCATTTTAGCAAGCTGGCTTTACCATTGGTAAATTCATTATCATAGAGGAGTTTCAAAAGAAAAATGAGGGTATTTGAGGGTCACTTAATTAGATAAATGGATCTCGGTGATTAGACTCTTGAAAAGATAATGTATTTGTCAGACTTATTTAGGCGAGTTTATTTAATAAATATCCCCAAGAGATGCTAGTTCCTGTTCTATTTAGTTGTGATGGGTTTCTATACATATCCTGAGGATATTAGGGAATTTCCTGTTCTGTTAATGGGCTGCCCCGAATTTTCTCTTAGTTTCAGAAATGACAGAGATCTCATCCCCGCCTTAATGACTATTTAAAGAATACTGACTGGAGTAGGTGATTAGCAACAGGAAATAGGGTTTGCATAATTGAAATTTATCTTGGGTCAAAGATACAGAGAAGGGGGAGAGGAAAGTTTGCAAGGCCTAACCTTTTCTTACTTGCTATTGGATGTTAAAGACAAAAAAAAAAGAAAGAAAGAGAGATGTTCGCTCTTCGATCAGTGCTGTTATCTGACTCAGCTGAATCTCCCATTTAGCCCACGAAGCTTTTTTTATATATTAGCTCTTGTAGGCAAAGTGATTTCATCATGCATTCAAAGTGAACAAATTACCATATACCAGTAAAAGGCCTGTAATTTATAACATGGATAAAAGAATGTATTAGTGTTGTCATCAATCAATCAATATCACATAATCACATGTGGCATTTTCCAGAGGAACACCAATTCTCAAAAAAACATAAAACAAACAAGTATGTTTGGGTTTTTACATGCACATATTTATTAAGTCAAATTACACAGCTAAATTCTGACCAGTGTCATGACAATAAAGAATTTATATGATCTAAAAATGGAAAAGAAATGATAAGAAACTAACAAGGTTTGCCCTGATCTGCATGGCTCTGTTGGTTGAGTATTGTCTTGCAAAGCAAAAGGGTTGCCAGTTCAATTTCCTGTCGTAAGAGCACAGGCCTGGGTTGTGGCTGGTCCCCTTCCTTGTTGGGAGGCAAGCAAGAGGCAACCAACTGATGTTTCTCTCACACATTGATGTGTCTCTCCCTCTCTTTCTCCCTCCCTTCCCCTCTCTCTAAAAACAAATAAATGCCATCTATTTTTTAAAAGAAACTAATTATGTTTAGTATAAATATAGATGGTTCCATCTTGAAAATAAGTTCAGACTAGAATCAATTCAAATCAAATTCAGAAGAGTACAATGCATGCCAAAGACTTGATGTACTTTAAAGCCTCAAAAAAGTGAACTAAAAGTCTTAAATCTTTTTGAAACTTGAGCAGACATATATAAATAGACAGAGTAATCTTTGAGGAATCATCAGAACTTTAATTTCACAAATTTAATCAGAGAGATACTTCAGTGATCATTCTGGTAAGATGAGAGATACCACACAAAATTTCTCTGGCAATTGAAGTAATAAGAAGAACAATTTGAAGGTTTTTCCTATGTGCTGCCATTGAGATAATTTTCAGGAAAAGTACAGGCTAAAAGTACTAGGTGGGACTCCCCCAGAAAAATGCAGAAATGAAGGTAGCCAATTGCAGGCGGCCTGGAGTATGGAAAAAGAAACTTGGTTGTGTGTCAGATCTTTTCAAATCCACCTCCCCCCATTTACAGGCTATGACTTTGGGTAAATTATTCAATTTCTCATGGCCTCAGTTCTTAATCTTTAAATTGATAGTGATAATGCATGTCTCAGTAGAGCTGAAACAATGGCACGAAGAAATGAGTACAACAGTGCTTAACACGTCCTGACAAATAACGGTCATTTAAAATATAAGTGATACTCCTTTTCAACTAAATGAAACACGAAGATTATTTCCTTACAAAACAATTGGAAAACTACAAAATCAAACTGACACTGCAGCAAGCAGGGAACACAAATTAGTATTTATTCTCTTTTCTAAATAATAGAAATGGAAATATTTTAAACTCAAGGTTTATTTCTATATAATGAGGGCTCACCTCTGGTTATAAGGTTAATATTATGTATCATAAAATATGATCAATAAAAATAGCCAAAATGCTTATCCAGTTTCCATCTCTTGTTTTGATTTAAAGGTCATAATACAAGTTGTATTTTCAGTAATGTGCATCTTAATTCATCTTAACTCACTAGAAATGCAATAACTAAGATTTCTACTATAAATGACCTATGCTTCCTCACCTTTAATTTATATTATGGCACCTTTTTTTCCTATTTCTGCAAGTCAACATGTCTGATTAAAAAGTCTGGAGGATTTATCAAGCACAGGTAATATGCTTCCTTGTAGGTTATAAATTTTTAATATGGGCATCTATAGCTATAAACTTCTCCCTACCACTGGTTTAGCTACATGCTATAAGTGTTGTATATATATTTTCATTTCTACTCATTTCTAAGTATTTTCAATTTTCCCTTGTGATGTCTTCTTTGATCCACTGGTTATTTAGGAGTGTGTTATTTAATTTCTACATATTTATTTTCCAAGTTTCTTTCCTGTTGATTTATTTCTAATCTCATTCCACTGTAGTCCGAGAGCATACTTTGTATGATTCCAATCCTTTGAATTTACTGAAATTCGTTTATGTCCTAGCATGTGGCAAATCATAGGCAATGATCCGTGTATACTTGAGAATAATGTGAATTCTACTGTTGGGTGCCATGATCTATAGATATCTGTTATGTAGACTTGCTTCATACCCTTGTTTAAGTCTTCTATATCCTCATTGATCTTCTGCCGGGTTGTTCTACCCATCAAGGAGAGTTGGTTACTGAAGTCTCCAGTTACTGCTTTTGGCTTGGCTGCCCATCCACCTTTGTCTCAGAACTGTCTATCACATTCCTGTAATTCACATGGTTGTAGCAAAAGGTCTTCCAGTGGCCATATCTGTACGATGTCACTGGGTCCTATTCTCCATCCATGGATTGAAATAGATCAGGAGTGAGAATCAAACCCAAACTAGTCCAACCAATTAGCCCCCTTTTTAAGGAAATTAGGAATTGTACTGGGGAATTACTAACATGATTTTTCAATGGAATAAGTAATGCCTTTTAAAAGCAGAAGGAAGATTGGTTTTAATCAGATTTACGTACAGACACAGAAGGAGAGAATACATACATGCACACAAAAGATTTTCCTGGCTGCTTTTAGCCTCTATTCTTCAACTCAGCCTGTTCTCATGGCTCTACTGTAACCCTGACCTTAGGTCACCTCTGTAGCATCACAGTACATGTCCCATTTTTTCCTGCACTGGCCTCAAAAGGCTTCTATTCATTTCTGTCAGAAAAGATCCATAAACCTACACTGGGGATAGTCCTGTTGCAGCAATGAATAGTTCAGTAGGTAAAATAAAATTCAGGCCAAATTGAAGATATTGCCTAAAACTAGCATTCCAAAAAAATCCCAGTTGTGAAAATTAGAAAATATTAATAAAACATTTCCAGAAAGAGATTTAAAGTTAGCTTTAAAACAATTAGAGATAAAAACATGCAAATGCATACACATAAACTATAGTCACATTGTTTACAGCAACAAAGAATGTCAAACAAATCAGAAATTACATGTTCAATGTTTTGGTATTCATTATAGACTCCAAATTACTTGACATTCATATAATAAAATATCTGTACTATGATAAATTATTATATAGATCTACCTAAATATTAGAGAATTTCTGTGACTTTTTAAAGGAAAGAATATAATTCTGTAAATGTCTAACTTTTATAAATAAGCCTTGTATGTGTATGCTTGCTTGTGTGTGTGTATAAATTGAAAAATATTAGATAAATATACAGTAATCTGTTGATTATTATCCCCTGGCTTGGGGAATAAAAGTAAATTTTTGCTTATTTTTTTAAATTGGTGTTGTTTAGCCCTGGCTGGTATAGCTCAGTGGATTGAGTGCAGGCTTGCGAACCAAAGGGTCACCGGTTTGATTCCCAGTCAGGGCACATGCCTGGGTTGCAGGCCTAGTGCCCAGTAGGGGACATGAGACAGGCAACCACACATTGATGTTTCTCTCCGTCCCTTTCTCCTTCCCTTCTCCTCTCTCTAAAAAATATATAAATAAAATCTTTTTAAAAAGCTGGCATTGTTTAATTGGTGTTGTTTATATTTGTATAAGTATATAACATGCAGTTACAGAAAATAAAACTATTTTAACTTAAGAAAAAAGAAACATGTAACTAGAGAAGACTTTTATGCTGAAAAGAAGGTTATAGAAACTGAAGACTTAAAAGAGAAACATGAAATGGAGTTAAATGCCAAGTCTTGAGGCTCCGAGAATAGGCCTCATTTCCAGGCACTGTGAAAGAAGGATTAGGTTATTTCTCTTTCAGCAGCTCTAAGAAAGTATTAGGTCAGTCTGGTAAGGGGTGAAAAGGGAAGTCCGAGTTTGATGAATAGATTTTTATCTTGAAGATCCTGAAGAAACCTTTTAGATTATCTTCCTGGAATTTAAAAAAAAAAAAAAAAAAGGTGATAGGAACACCTTGCAGTATGGGCTTAGGCAATTTAACTTGCTTTGAATGAATTGACCAATGCACCTTTCACCCTCTGCAAATCTTCCGTTTGCCCCTTTGTGCCCCTTCTGCTCCAGTCTGGACCTGCTCTGCTCTGTGCATTCCAATAGGAACCAAAGCAAGAGCCTCCAGCCCTCTGGCTTCTTGTTTGGCGATGGGAGCGCTGGCCGGAAAGGAGGGTGGAGAGGGACCGGAGTCTGGGTTCCCCGGGCAAGCCGACCTTCCCGCCACCTAAGGCAGCACACAGCTTCCCCTCCCACAGCCGTTCTGTGCTCCGCCTCCTCAGTCCTGCACGCCCAGGGAGGGCCGTACACCCCACCACGTGTCCTGCAGCCATCCCGGGGTCCCCGCTCTCTGCCCTCACCTTTGTGAATAGTCCCTTTATTAAACGTCTCAGATTACTCAGTGTGCTGCGCCATCTGTTTCCTGCAGGACCCTCACTCATGCACGCACTTATCTGTAAAGCTGTTTTGCAGGATCTACCCCTCTGTTCTTTATAGAAAAGTACCTCGTTAAGTAATATTTCATCAGTTTAGGGTCGTTCCTGGAACAATAACATGAGGTGCTGCAACAGACCGTGCCAGCACTTAGCCCCTGGATCCGCGTCTCTTTCTGGTTTCTTTCATTTTCAGCGCCTGCGCCAGCACCTGCTCTCAGTCGGAGGACTGCCTTCCAGCGGCTAAAACTGCCGTCTGTCCGTGCACTAGAAAAAAACCAGCTGCCTGGAAAGGCACCCCTAGCCAGCAGCGGCTGATCCCCGACTGACAGCGTGGGTGTATATATACTTCAGCTCTCTCATCCTTGTTGGGGACGGGTGGGTCACACCCTGTCTCCAGATATACCGTGCTGGACTGAGCCACAGTTGTTCTCCAAGGGATTTAACTTAATATTGTGAGCTTGCTTTTGATTCCTCCCTCCCTTCCTAGCCAGACCAGCCCCTCCCTAGCCTTCCCTTCCCTGTTGTAGGTGCCCGCTCATCTATAATTACATTTCCTAGTTAATCACTTTCATCTAAATCCTCACTTTGGGGTCTGCTTCAGGGCAACCCAATCTAAGTCAGGAGCCACATGGCATGTATCAGAAAATAAATTTTTACAAACATAAAATGATAGACTAAAATGAAAATGTCTTTGTAAGCATTTCAGGCAAATAGACATGTTTGTGAAAGCACTCCATGTGAGGGAAATTTGTTTTTTGATCAATAGTGATTTAAGATAATTAATTTTTGAATTTCCTAAAAGGCAATACTCAAAAGAAGGATGGATTCGCTTTCTCTGACATCTTTTTAATGTTGAGATACTACTAACATTTTATTTAACACGAGTTCTGCCACGTACAATGCGCGGCCACATTTTAGTGCTAATTCCCAGGTATGATGCGCATCCTTATTTTTCCCTCAAAAATGCAGGTGAAAAAAAAGCACACATCGTACAGGGCAAAAATATGGTAAATTGTATAAGCATAAGCTCTAATATGATCATGATATCCACCTCTTGTGGGTATGGCGCTGCGAAAGGGTAAGGGGGCCCCTCTCTGCTGGCTTTTCAGGGAACAACAGGACTGAGAAGAAAGTAGTAGGTGCTCAATGAATCAGCCATGCTGGGAGGGGTCCCCTGGTCCCATTTTTCAGTACTCCGGGGCCTCCAGGCCTGATTTATCTTTAATCTCTCGAAGGGAAAACAAGCCTTTTTGTGAACAGATTAACGAATGGAGAAGAGACCAAAAAGACACTTCGTCATTTTCTTATTTTGTCTTTACTTTGAGTAATGAGGCAACCAAGTCTCAGGAGTTTACGTGTTTATTGAAACCCATCGGCTGGTTTGTGGGCCGGCAGGAATTTAGATCCAGGCCCCCGAAGTCCCCAAGAAGTGCGTTTCTACCCCTGAGACCAGCCGTTCCACTTTGTAAATTACTAAATATTCTTCCAGATTCTGAGAAGCAAATTTAATCTTTCACCAGCTTTTGATTTCTTCAATTGATGCAATTATCAGAAAATTAAGCGATGTGGTTAATTTAATTACCAAAGTTGACTGAGGTTAATTAATTATAAAGCCATTAAAAGTTTACCTTCTTCCTGATGAACCTGACTTCAAAGGGAAGAGTGGAGGGCATGTGGGTGTGGGCCACCCTCCCTGTCCTCCCAGGAGGCCAGCAGTGTCCCCAGGCTCCCTCCAGGAGGAAGCCGTGTGTCACCAACAAACTGACTACCTTGAGGAGAATGTTGAACATAAAAAATCATGTTTTATAAGCACAATGTAAGACATATATGCAAGCCAACAAAAAAAACCCCAACATGTTCAAATAGTTACTTCCTTTTCTAATGTTTTCTTTCTTTGCAGAACCCAATGATTTTCCTGCTTTAATTTCTAAGCAACTTGTCAATCTAGAATAAATTAATTGAAGGAATAATTCCATTATTTCTATACCTACAGAAGTGAGTACTGATATAAATAACTTTTTCAAAAAGGCAGTCTCAGAAATCCATGCCCTTAAAGTATTTCCACTGGTCCGTCATTGCGACATTTTTCAAAACCTAATATGCAGACAAAAGACCTGTGAGTGAGCTCTCCCTGTGCACGGGTACCTGCAGCAGCGGATACTGTGCGTGGCTCTGGTTTCGGTTTGGTTGAGTCCTGGCTAGATTTGACATATTTATAAAAGCCATTCTACAGAGTTTACATGCATATCAGTGACTATAAGTTAAAAATGAGAGTATGTAATACATGATAGTCTCTATACAAACAAATCTTGAAGATGAAGTTAAAAGATACTTTACAAAGATATTTTAAAAGTATCAAATTTTGCTTGTGCTTTTCAAGCAGTTTGAGTAGCATACATATATTCTAAACACAGGTTTTTAATTATTTTGTAAAGCTCCCTTTCCAAGAGAAAAGAGGCCACTATTAATAGAGACATTTCATATTTACAAATTAAAATGCAGAAGTGTTATACTGTCCTGTGATCAACTTACATATTCTGTGTTTGTAAAATTTGCTGCTATTTTTCAGAAGTTATGGGAGAAATAATTAACTTTTGGGAAAAAAGAACTATAAATATGAATAAAATAATGCCACTTAAAAAGCAATCATCTCATAATTAGAGCCATTCTGCAGAAATTTAGCTCATGTGTTTGTTGTTTTTATTATATACAGACACAAAATTATCTTCAAAATGGAATTTTTATTAGTCTTCTCCACCAGTAACCCTGGCCGCAGAGCCTTAAGCCTAATGTGAGAGTTCAAACCCAAATCGATCACTCACCAGCTGTACCACCTTGACTAAGTAACATCACCCCACCCCCACAGCCTCTTTCCTCACCTGCAGAATAGAGAAGTTGATGATAGGAATTACCTCATAGCTTTGCTGTGATGATTAAAATGAATCAATACACAGAAATACTTAGAAGAATGGCTGGCAAAGTTAGACTGTCTATTTTTTATTATAATGATTATTATCCCCAGTACATCCTAGGTGCTAAATAAACATTTGTTGAATTAAATGCCCCTCCAAAATAAGTAATGCATAGCACCCCTACTCAGATAATGTGACAAAATATGCTCACATTTGATATACATGCAAACTGTAAGAAAGTAAGAGGCTCAGAAACCCTGTTCCATCCAGAAGCTGGCATTTCCCAAGCAAAGAGTCATTTATGCCATGCTATCTGAGGGGCTCTGAGAACCCCACATCATTCCCACAAGCTCTGCTCTAGTGCCTGAAGCCCACCCAATGTGATTTTGGCTAAAGTTGAAAATCCTTTTGAAAAGCAAATGTTAAAGAGTACAGAGAGGTGATGCTCCGCATTAAATAATAGTCACTTAGAACAAAGATGAAAACTTTAAATAATATAGTTTCTTTAGCTATATATTTTATTAGATGGGTCAACTCGTTAGAACGATTCTGTGGGATTATATCACAGAAAGAACAAGGATGCTAAGAACTCAGAAGGGTGCTGCAAGGGCTCTGTGATAAGACAGAAGGAATAAATTGTCCACTGAATTCATGGTCAGGGGTTAATACACCTCTGCCTTTTCAGAACGCCATTTTAAAACAAGAGTTTCCAAACTCAGAATGTATGGGGTCGTGTGCCTAGCTTTTGAAGTCACTGACAGAAAGATCTGATCATGTTTCATGTTATGACAGTTCCATTATCCTACAAAATAAAGACCTTTTTGCTTTTAAAAAAATCAGTGGTTCCCTGCTTCAAAGAAAAGGCTCGTGTCCGCCTAACTCTGCAGGGTCCATTCACACCGTGTGCAGAGCACACACCAGCGTGCGGGATTTCGCTCCCATCCACTGGGGGCACAATTACAGAGACTGATATTGGGTTACCAGGACAGAGACAGCTTGCATGTAACCTTGACTTGTTCAATTTAAAGGTGGAGGAAGAACTTAGAAACAACTGGTGTACAGTGAGAATAAAGGGCAGTGTTTTTGAGTCCACACCCATTGAAGTAATGCCAGAAAGTTCATAGCACCAGAGTTACTGTGAGTTCCAGCAGCTGGGTTCATGTTCTCAGGGTGTGTGTTATGACAGGAACTGGAGGTTGGGAGACATGTGGTAACCCACTGATATTTCTGCTAATTAACATTATGTAAATTTGGGGCAGTGAGTGTGTATATTACATCCCTCTCCTTCCTTTCCAAGATCTAATAAGATAGACCCAGGAGTCAAACTGGTGGAGACTAAAATGCCAGCACCCCTACTGCTGAAAGCTAGCTTGGAGGACAAGGGCAGGTGTGCTGAGAGATGGCTCTCTAATACTCATGTGAATTTATGTTCCACACTTTCCAGCCCCGGGATGTGGCCAGAAGCAAAGCCAAGCCCACTACTCAGGAACAGAGCGGACTAGAAGGAACTTTATCTAAAGATAGGCAGCCCTCTTCCCAACCCCAGTTAAAGGGAAGAGTGAGCCAAACACACCAATTTTCTCCTTCTCTGATGAATTAAAGAACTCACTCCTCTTCATTTGGAAAGAGCTGGGGGAAAACGTGTCCAGTCTGTGGTTTTCAGCTGGGGTGCAGGTGTATTTACTCCCCAGGGGACTTTGGGAAATGTGTGTGGATGCTCCTGGCATTTAGCACGCGAGTCCCAGAAATGCCAAACATCCTGCAAAGCACAGTGCAGTCCCAAGTAACCATCAACTCTCCTGCCTAAAATTCAATACACTCCTGTTGAGAAGCATGGCTGGGAACCCTTGCGCAGCGAACAGGAGGAGCGAAGAAGTCACCCGCAGTGCTGTGAGTGGGCATGTGTTTGCACATGTACATCAAAGCCAAGTTTATGTGAATAAAAAAATTAAGGTGTAATTTACATTCAGCAACTGTCAGCTTTTTAGTGCGTGGTTCTGACACTTGACCACCAGCAAAAAAGGAACAATTCTATTACTTCCAAAAATTCCCCCAGTGCCTTTGCACTCAACCCCTCCTCCCCCAAACCCTTAGCCAAGTACTAATCTGTTTTTTTTGTCCCCATAATTTCACCTTCCCAAGACTATTGTATAAATGAAAGCATAGTTTTGCATCTGGCTCTTTTCACCTAGCAGAGTGCTTTGAGATTTGTCCAGATTGTTGCATGTGTCAGTAGTCTGCTCCTTTTTATTGCTTAGTAATACTCCATTATGTGGATGGACTACAGTTTGCTTATCCACGCCGAGCCCCGTCTGAGGGGCATGTCGTTTGAAACTTTAGCCTTTAGTGATTTAGGTAGCAGGTAAATTAAATGCCTTTTAAAAAGTCAGGTCTAAACCTGAACTTACATCTCCTTCCAAATTCACTACCAACTCCTCCAGGAAACCATTCTGATCCAGGTGACCCCACTAAGTAAACCCAGATTTCATACGTGCTGCTATCACATCATTTACTACATTGTAATAGTTTTTCCTGATAAACTTCCAACTCACGGGCTAGATGTGGTTTCTTATTTAATATATCTATTCAAGGCACAAGTGTAATTGAAGCATATAGAATGTTAATTACTATGTATTGAACAAATGTTTGAACACATGAATGACAAACAAACAAAAGGGCACTTACATGTGATGTACTGTATCATCAACAAGGATTTCATGATACATCAGCTAGCGGCTCAAATATGCTGCCCTCCAATTGCACTGAAAGCAGAAGACTTGAAATGACATGACCTGCAAAAGGATTGTTGGTCAAATATTAGACTTTCATTTCTCAGTGTCTAAGAAGTGTACCATAAAAGACTTATCAGTAACTCACAAGTGACCGTTAATTGTGATGGCAACGCCTACACCTAGGGGCACCTTTTGCTCCCCATGTGCTCAGTCCTGCGAGTCTTCCCACTTAATCACCAAACCTCGGAGTGGTCTTGAAGTTACCTGTCTACTCAGGAAGGGTGGGAAAGAGTGAAAAATATAGTCCATTTCAGTACTCTTTTTAATACAACATTTTTGATAACTTTTTTGTCATATCAATTTTTAAAAATATACTTTAAGTATGTTTCCATCCAAATTTTGAACTGGCCTATTTTGATTACTCCATTTATGGAAAATGCTCACAATGTAACCTAATTGGTAAAATATCACTTGCCTTCTATGAGAAGTAAATCACTTTGTAATATTGATTACTAAATATTGTCTTATCGAGTTTAAACTGATAGAGATAAAAAATATATTGTATTCACATTAATAATTTTAATAAATAGATTGAAAAAATATATAGTTTCTCTTACTCTGTAATGGGATATAATATAAACAAATATGCTATGTATAGTTAGATTAAAATTATGGATAAGATAGAGAGGCTAAGTCATAGTATTCCTTTTTATTTATTACAGTTCATATTCAACATTATTCTGTATTAGTTTCAGATGTACAGCAAAGTGGTTAGAAAATCATGTAATTTATAAAGTGGGTCTCTCAATGTTTTAAGTACCCACCCGTCCCATACATAGTTATCAAGATATTTTTTGTTATGTTCTATACATTGAAATCTACACACCTGTGACTATTCTGTAACTATCCATTTGTACTATTTAATCCCTTCATCTTTTTCACTCAGCCCTCCAACTCCCTCCCCTCTCAACTGTCATTCTGTTCTCTGTGTCTATGGATGTGTCTCTATTTTCATTTGTTTATTTTGTTCTTTAGATCCCACATACAAGTAAAATCATATGGTATTTATTTGCCTTTCTCTGTATAGCTTTTTTCACTTAATACCCTCTATGTCCATCCATGTTGTCATAAAAGGTAAGATTTCATTCTTTTTTATAGCCAAGTGGTATTCCACTGTGTATTGTAACACAGCTTTTTTATCTACTCATTTACTGATGGACACTTAGGCTGCTTCCATAGCTTGGCCATTTTACATAATGCTGAAAGGAACATAGGGGTGCATATGTTTTTTAAAATTAGTGTTTCAGGTTTCTGCAGATATATTCCCAGAAATGGGATTGCTGGATAATAATTCAATCCCATTTTTCATTTTTCGAGGTAACTCCATGCTCTTTTCCATGGTGGCAGCACCAATCTGCATTCCCACCAACAGTGCACTAGGGTTCCCTTTTCTCCGCATCCTCACCAGCACTTGTTGTTGCTTTATTGGTGGCAGCCATTCTGACAGGTGTGAGATGATATCTCATGGTGGTTTTCATTTGCATTTCTGATGATTAGTGACATTGAGCAGCTTTTCATATGTCTATTGGCCATCTGTATGTTTTTGTGAGAGTAGTGTCAACTCAGGTCTTCTGTCCACTTTCAAATTAGGTAGCTTGTTTTTGTGGTGTTAAGTTTTCTGAGTTCTTTATACATTTTGGATATGGATATCATTGGCAACTATTTTCTCCTGTTCACTAGGTTGTCTTTTCATTTTGTTGATGATTTTCCTTGTTGCACAAAAACTTTTGAGTTTGATGTAGTCCCATTTGTCTATTTTCTCCTTTTTTCCCTTGCCCAAGGAGATATATCAGAAAAAATATTGCTAAGAGAAATGTCCAAGATTTTACTGCTTATGTTTTCTTCTAGGAGTTTAATGGTTAGAGTCTTACATGTAAGTCTTTAATCTATTTTGAGTTTATTTTTGTATATGGTATAAGAAGGTGGTCTAGTTTATTTTTTACTTGTATCTGTCCAGTTTTCTCAACATTACTTATTGAATAGACTGTCTTTCACCCTTTGTCAAATATCAATTAACTGTATAGGCATAGGTTTATCTCTGGGCTCTCTATTCTGTTCCATTGATCTATGTATCTGCTTTTATGCCAGTAGCATGATGTTTTGATCACTTGGGCCTTGTAGTATAGTCTGATATCAGACAATGTGATACCTCCAGTTTTGTTCTTTATTCTCAAGATTTCTGAGGCTATATGAGGTCTTTTGCAGTTCCATATACATTTTTGGACTATTTGTTCTAGTTCTGTAAAATATTTATGTAGAGATATTAAAATCCTAGATTTAACTTTGTAGAATAATGAAATAACAGTTTAATATCAAAATAAAAAACAACTCAATTAACTGTACATATTATGATAAAGCTTTTTAATGTATTCAATAAACTAGAAAGGTATATACTGTTAAAATGAATTCATCCCTGAGCTAAAATTAATTTTAAATTTTGTTTATAGGTGGTAAAAGATATTAAATATATAAGGCAAAATATGATAAAGGTTAGCTATAATTGGAACAAATAAAAAATATTTCATAATATGACTTTTTCTGAATATCTAAGGAATAATAACCAAGTCTTAGCTTTAGACTTTTAGCCAATGAATCATGAAAAAAATGTTAGCCCTTGAAAATATTACCATTAAAGTTTACAAATCAATAATCTATTTTGCTTTGGCTCTTTGAAAGTAATATTTTTAAACTTTCCAGAGAAGAATATTGAGAATAGTGGAAAAGAATTATTTATTTTTACATACATGGTAAAAACATTTTTATTGCTATGTGTTACTGATATTTACTTAGCTGTGCTTTTATGAGAATCTCCTTCAAAAGTACTGTATTTTTTTCATGATAAGACTCAAAATAAAACACCTTTGAATAAATTTGGTCATTAATCTTACAGTGCAACTCTCCCAAACCTGAATTCAGAAGAATTCAGAAGATTCCATACAGACCAAAACACCCTGCTTTGTACTGCCATCCTGTGTGCTTAAGAGAATACATACAAGGAGAGAAAGATGGAAATCTCTCAGGGCTTTTTGTGCTTTGTCAGTTGTTAGAAGATTCTACAAGGGTGTCTAGTGGGGTCTAAAGCTCATAACAAAATGTGGGATCAGGAGGGGTGATTTACTTTGATAAAATGGAAGAAGGATTATTGTAGAAGCAATAACAGACTAATTTTAGGAAAGAGTCCATATTATGAAAGTGAAAGATCTGAAAAATGTTCCTTTAAACACTTAGATTCTCTATCCTTTCAAATGATATATGTCCCAGTTTCAAGCCCGGTGGTGACAAGAAGGATTTTCTAAACATTCCAGGGATTTTTTCCTAACTCAGGGCCCACATCCAGTTGCGAGTAGGAATATGTTGCTGAGCTGACCTGCTATCGAGAATTTAAGAGGATGAGCTTGGAAACTGAGGCTCGTGCCCTATGTATTTCCTGGGCTTCCTTTCTGATGGTTTCTGCCCTTCTTCGGAGCTTTCCACACCACTCTCCCCGTGGTTTGCTGGCCATTTTCAACTGTGTCCTGTCAGCCTAGGTCACAGTTCTATTAACCAACTGAGAACAATAATGGGATTTACCCTGGCCAAGAGATACAATATTATCAGATGTAAAATCTCTAATGACAATATACATACCCCAACGTAAATGCAGTGACTTATATTTCTAAATCTGTGAATGGTATTATAATGCATGTGAATGTAGGTATTTCAAATTTGGAAAAAAGTGAGATTTTGGTATTTCCTTATGTCGAAATGTGGGCTCTTTGATAGAAGAATGTATGGGATTTAAAAGATAAAAAGTTGAGTACTACTGGGTTAGGAAATAGAAAATCAGTTTGGCAATAACCAGCAACTGGTTCTCTTTCATATAATTTCTAGTCAGTGATGCTAAATTTCGAACCACCACTTTCTACAATTTAGTAAATAACTGTCCCACACTAGAAACACAGTGTATTATCCTGAACAGATGTCTAATAACACTTTTTAAAAATATTGAGTATTAAGGTTATCCGATTATCTGGCATCCAGAATTAGCATAATCTCTAAAGTGGTTAAAGCAATAAAATGAATTAAATAAACTAACTGAGGTCACTCATACATACGCTGGAATATCTGGAAATAAAACCCAAGACACCTTTGGTTCAGTAATTTTTCATCCTACCAAGGCCCATCTGTAGTAGTTAATAATTATGCATCCCCTCTCTTATATTGTTTGTGCTCTTTAAACCATTGGTCTTTCAAATGATTATTTGGGATGTATTTTAAAAGTTGACCTTCATTTTGTTTCTCATATGTAATATTTTCAGCAGACTTAATAGTGAGAGAGGAGAAAGAAAGAAAGAAAGAAAGAAAGAAAGAAAGAAAGAAAGAAAACAAAAAGAAAAGAAAAAAGAAAAGAAAGGAAGAAAAAAAGGCAAGAGGAAAAAAAAGATTATTGTTAAAATCTGGATACAGATGAATATCACTGTTAAATAGATTATTACACATAAATATAACCTATTCTACCTATTAAGACAAAAATTGAATCATTATTACTTATAACATTCTGATATTAAGGCTTAATATTTCTGATATAGAGGGTTCAATATAATAACAAAGTATCCACATCAAACAAAATTAACACCAACTAACAAAAAGAATGAGAATAAATGAATTTCTGATTTTTTGTTCCTTACCAGAGGATATGTTTATTGATTTTAGAGAGAGGGGAAGAGGGAGGAAAAGAGAGAAAGAGAGGGACATCGATGTGAAACATTGACATGATATGAAACTGCAGCCTAGGTATGTGCCCTGACATAGGATGGGCCCACAACCTTCTGGTACACGGGGCGACACTCCAACCAACTGAACCACCGGCTAGGGTGAACCTCTGGTGTTTCTAAAAAAAAAACTAAAAAAAAATTTTGGAAAACTACTTTCTTTAATTTATGTTTATAATTTGTTAGAGACCCAGGTCAGCCTATACTAAACAAAAAAAATGTAATTCACATCTATAATTCAAATTATGAAGCAAAAGAAACTAGTTTAAGCTGTGCATTCTATTGTTGTTTTATTTAATTTCTTTTGGTCTATTAAGCACATTCTTATCCAGCTCTTTAGAAACTAATTCTTTATCCAGGATGGCAGTTTCAGCAATTAAGTATAACACTTCTGCATATTTATTGCTTAAAATTTCAACTGGACTATTTTACAGTTTCTTAAGCATAATTCAAACCAGTCTCACACTTGATAATGTGCACTTTTTTTCAAAAGAACTGATATTTATAAGCTTTGCCAATTTCTCAGAAACTATAGCTATCCCAATCTCTGTAAAATGAAGAGTAAGAAATTGTGAAACAATCTGTATTCTATATATAAGGTCAAATGAAAACATTAGGGAAAACTTTGGGTATAGGAAAATTGGGAAATATGTAAAAAGAAAAGTTGGTCAATTTACTTGAACTTTTTCTTGCAAATATCCAGTAGAGTCGACACATAATAGTTACACAGAAATTAAACAATCTGAGAAAAACCTCCAAATATTTGAAATTCACATTTTCCCTCAGCCCTACATTCCTCTGAGATTTGCACTCAACTCAGAAATGCTTGGGAACACAGCTCCTAATTCCCCCAAGAGAAGTTTCTTTCCATTTTGATTTTCTCAGCCACAAACTAATCAGTCTTAATTGTTCCCAGCTGTGATTTGTTCTCCCAGGGGTTGATTCCTGCTGGTACCCCAGTAGTACGGAATCATGCAGTTTTGTTAAACTTCAATAAATACATGGGAGCTTTGTAAAACCTAATTTACTATACAAGAGTTCAAGCACTGTAACTACCAAGGAAACTTTCTCTCAACTTTCAAGGTTGACCACACAATGAAAAGAACTCTTTTTCAAAGAGGTGACAAGATATTGGACAATTGAAAATTGCATTTTCTACTGCTAGGGATTACAGTAGAATAATATTTATATTTTCTATACTATTTATATATACTATTTATATATATTTATATATAAATACTATTTATGTATAAATAGTAGAATACTATACTATATAAATAGTATTCTATTTATATATGCATATATATTGCAATGTATATGCATATATTTGGATATGTAGGTATATATATGTTATTTGTGTTATATACAAAACATTTTTCTTGTATATTTGGAATTTTTACTTAAATTATTTTTATAATCAAAAGAGATTAAAAATAACTAAAAACTATGTGATGCTGTCTTGAAACAAAGCACTTTGTGATAACACCAAAAAGTGAATTTACACAGGAAACATTGGCACATTAAGGTCTTCATAAATTTAAATAATTGACTCTCCCTTTCATTTTTTACTGTTTAATCTCAAAGGGTAAAAAAAGTTATAATTTTTTTCAAATTTTTAAATCCAAGTTATCAGACAGCATTTTTAAATATTACCTACAAAGAATATCAGGACTTTAAGTTTTCTAGTTTAATCATAGTGTAAACTCAACCATTTGGTTATTTAAGTCCCATTAATTATTTTCATACAAAGAAAATGAAGCAACAAGAAATGATTAGAAAAAAATTAACTACATCTGAAAATGATTAACCAGTGACTGTGGGTTTTTTTATTAAAATCAGTGCATCTAAAGTTTCAATTAATGAACCACAATTCGTAGCTATGAGCTTGAGTGATAAACTTTTCTACTCCACAGAATAAAGCTTGAGAACAGGTTACCATTGGCAGAAACTGAACAGTTTGAAATGCCTCCATAAGGAAGTTTGCAAACACAGCGTTAAGGAAACTGCAAAAATAAGTTATGGCTAATTCCATAACTGATAGTATAATATTAAAACTAGGAAATCATTGGTTGAGTGTACTGGCAGATTGAACACAGAAAAAATACAGGATTAGTACAGTGGGGGAGAGGTCCAACAAACATATGCTAACTGAAGTACAAGGAGAAAAAAGGACTGGGAGATAAAAAAAAGAACATGACAAACACGAAGGGTTTAGTGACAAGGTCTTAAATATGTGAAATCAAGGAAGAAAAAGAATAGAATGAAAGAAATATCAGAAGAAACAATGGCTGCGAATTGAACAAAATGGATGAAAAGGACTGATAAACATTTTGGGGAGCTCTACAAACCTGAAGTAAGATAATTACACAGTAAGCCATATACAGACACACTGTGATAAAATTTGAAAAGCAAAGACAAGGGGAAATTTCTTAAAAACAGCTATCAAAAAAAGACAAGACCTTCAAAGGAATGACAAAGAAAAGAAATGTGTACAAATGTTCATCAAAACACATGCTAGAATGCCCACAGTAGAACTATTCCTAGTAGACCCAAGCTGGGAAAAAATCTGTCATCAGTAGAATGGATTGTTTTATATTTACACTGGAAATTACTATAGGGCAATAATAAATGAACAAATTACAACTACACACAATAGGAATAAATTTTACACATAAAGTGTTGAGTAAAAGAAGCCAGATACAAAAAAAATGTCTGCCGTATGATTCCATGTACATAAGGTTCAAAATCAGGCAGACTTAAGTCATATCAATCTTGAAGACTATTGACTGGAGGAGGGAATAAGGAGACTTCTGGGATGCTGGTAAGGTTCTATTTTTTCATCTGGGTTCTGGTGTCACAGATGTGTTTATTGTGTGGAAATTCTTTGAGTTCTACCTTTATGATTAATCCCCTTTGATGCATGTATATCTGTATATTTTACTGAAATATTCACATAAAAGTAAAAATGAAATAATTATAGTTCATGCTCAGGATACCTGACTCTAAATTGTTAAACCCCAATATACCTGAAACTCTCTGGAGAATGTTGAAATTGATGGACTCTGGAAGAGTTCTCATGCAGATCACTCTGCTGGCCAAGTAGGAGAAAATAAAAGCAAGAGAGAAAAGGGGTGACTTTAAAATGCCTGGCAAAGAGGCATCCTTGGAAAGTTTCCTTTTCTTCTGTCTCTCGCCCTGAGTGAACTGAGATGTGAATAGAGAGGTGTTGCTTTAGGAAGTATCTTTGGAAAGTTGTCTACTCAGCTTTCGTTTTCCATCAGGTTAATCTTGGACTAAAACTTAAGGTGTATATTTTACATCAAACGAAGCTATATACTTTTTATATAAGTACCTTCCAGAGACAGTTTCAGATATAGTCCACTTCCCCTAACCTTATCCTTTTTATGGCTCCTACGTAGTTTCTTTCCCATTAGGAGTCCCAACCTAGGGGGGGCGTGTCTCACATATGATCAGAGTTTCCACCAGTAGTTCTGCAGCCACTTTGTTTCGGAGTTGGCAGTTCTTGCTGTGCATAAATTGGCATAGTTCCTTGTTCTATATCTGCACTGCTGCTGATCTCCATGTTTCTGGTGATATTTTTTTCTATCTTAGGAAAGAAGGAAGTGATTCCCATATTATACCTGTAGGTCTCTGCGGGAACAACAGTTAGTACTGGGGAATTGTGCCCCCAGTTAAATAGCCTTTTATTTTTATCTCAGCCCTTTTCTTCTTCAAGCCAATGGATATTGCTGACCTTCTGGGTTTGGGAGTATGAAAGCACAACTTTATCCTTTACATATGACTTCTACCACCTCTACCATCCATCCCTGTTCATTCTGGCATAGCCTTCCAGACTCGTTTCTCCTTCAGGGTAACTCTCCATCAGGAACTTTTCAGATCCCTCTTTACCTCCAGGTCCACCAGGCTATCGGTCTTCTTCTCTATGTCAGGATCCTGGTTATATATAGTGTTCAAGTTCTTTCTCAAGGGGTTGGTAGGTCCCCTATGAATCATGGAATGCCCCTGAGCATTCTTAAGTTAAGAGTGCCCCTAAATAATTTATGAATTAGGATACTTCTTAGCCAATGACAAAAAAATTACTGTCTGTCATATCCAACTATATGAAAGCCACAACTCTGTACTTCCCAAGATACCCAAATAAGTGTCAAAAATCAGTTTGTCAGGACAGGCAGGGGGTAAATCAATGCAGAGTTGTAATAGCCGAATCTTCAATTTCTTTCCAAGATTAGCCTGATGTAAAACAAAGGCCAAATAGACAACTTCTCCAAAGATACCATGTGAATCAACACCCCCCTACTCACACCTCAGCTCAGCCAAGTGTGAGTAACGGCAGAAAGAGAAACTTTCTAAGGATGCCCCTTTGCCTGGCATTTTAAAGCCACTCTTTTTCTCGCTTGCTTTTATATTTTACTACTTGGCCAGACAGAATGATCATCATAAGAGCTCTTCCAAAGGCTATCAATAGGAATTGTGACCAGTGATCAGAAAAAGAACTAAGAAATATTGACAATCACTCACATTTACCTACTGAAGTCTTCCTTTCCTATATCTATAAGTCTATACTAACCTTGTTCATTTAAGATATTGAGTTGGCTCTAGTGAGTTGCATTCCATTATATATGTCTTTATCTTCAGCTCCAGTTTTGGGAAAACACAGTTGTTGTTTTTTTTCATATTAGGTTGAATTTGGGGGTAACAGAAAAATCCCCAAAATCTCAGTGGCTTAAAATGTTTTATTCTCACTTAAGCCAGTTGGGGGTGAATCTGACTGATGCTTCAGGAGAATCCACCTTCTACACAATGGCTCAGCATCATACCTCCATATCAGTATTCACTTGCATGACCATGTGGCAAAGGTGAAAGTGCTCAAAAGTCTCAAAATTAAAGGGTTCATCCTGAGAAGAGACATGGGTCATTTCTCGTATTTTATTAGGAACATAAGTCAATGGGTACACTTAACACTAAGAAGGCAGAGAAGTGTCATTCCTCCCAGCAAACTTATCCTAATAGGACGCAAAAATGAAGTATAAAATGTATGTTGACTAATTCATGCTTTATACGAACACTTAATCTAGACCAAGTCTTAATCTTTAGGTAATACAAAGGAGAAAGAAATAATTAAACATGAAGTCAACACTAAATGAGGAAGGGGAAACAAGTTCCTACTCTTTCAGTGAGTCAGTTTGGCATAGCTTCATAGAACATTAACTTGAGAAGAATTCTGAGGCCAAGTTTAGCCCAGTAGGAAACAGTGACTCAACAGGTCAATGACATTGGCTATGAGCAAAAGAATGAGGAGTATTGATATGTCATAAATTAACTCATTAACCCCAATTCCAACCCTTTTTCTGCATCCTTCCTTTTGCATGGCCTCCAGTAGGGCAGAGTGGACTTCTCCATCCCTTAACTCAGGGTCAGCTCTGGAGCTTGTTTTGGCTGATGGCATGTGCATAGAAGTATTCAATTTCTCATTCAAGATGTTAGTGCCCTCCATTGTTTCCACTTGCTCTCTCTCGGGTCTGCCATTGCCATGAGAAGAGTGTTGTTCCAGGAGAAAGGTGAGAGATCAATGAGAAGGAACCACCCTTGTCCCCACAGCCTGAAGCATCGCCACCCCAGGTGTCCCATAGACCCTTCCAGAGTGATAAGCAAAGCCGCAAAGCGAGCCTAGTCTACGTCAGCTGAGCATCCGCCCACTTTCAGAGAGGCAAGAATAGTTACAAAGGATTATTGTATTGAGCCATACAATTTCTGGGTAATTTGTTAAGCAGCAAGAACTAATCAATAAATGGACAGGTGCCAGCTACTGGCCATTCATAAATTATAGGAGATAAAGAAGAAAAAATGCAGAATGTAGAAAACAAAAAGAATGGGGTGCTGTCACATAAAGAAAAAGAAAAGCATTCTTAAGGATTAGGGAAGAAAAATAAGGATGAATATATTTAATACGACTCTTTTCTGAATGGTCAAGGTACAGGAACCAAGACCATATATTCTGGTGTGCTACTATACATAAAAAAATTAAAGTTACAAAGCTTGATATTTTAATATAAGAATTAATTTTATTTTAGAATCAGAAAAAAATTAATGAAATTGGAACAGTCCTCAAACTATACACGAATGGCCATCAATAATCATTTTATATAATTAAAACTTGAACATGATACTTAGTACAAAATCCAGTAATTTAAGGGATGTTTGAGTTTTGTAGGATGTAACTTTTAGGAAAACAAAAGCAAATATTATTTCCAATAGTAAAACCATAGAATTCAGTGCTTATTAAGATAGATAAAAATGGAAATAGAATTTTCCAAGATAAATGTCAGAATGACAAATTTTTAAATGAGATATTTAAGAAAGTTAACTTGAAATACCTTCTGAAATGGAGACTAACATCAAGAAGGTATTTAGGCCCTAGCTACAATATGGGAGCAAGTATTGATTTGGTGGGATTATGAGTCCAGCCCAAACTTTCTATATTTTCATAAATATACAAGGGTGAAAGCAAATAAAAAGGGAGCAGGTGGGGAGCACATGGGAATCAGCTGATGACTTGGTCAAAGTGACCCCAAGCTATTCTCCTTTTACTGAAGTTACTGAGAGAGCATCAGCCCCTGGCATCCTCACACTCACTTGCTTCAGAATCACTTGTCATGCCTTTTAAAATACAAGTGGCCAGGCCTCAGATTTCATTGGTGCGATACTGGTATTTTTAAAAGACCTCTACATCATTTTAAACTATAGCCAATGTTCATAATTATCTCTACTTTGACCTAGTCCAAGTGTACATAAGTCAAGTAATGATTAACTACAATTACCAACTCTCCAAACCCAGGCAGTTCCGGATTCCATTGCATTCAACCTGATTGGGTCATGTGCTCTAATAAGTAAAGCCTAAAGGAGCTGTCACATTATCAAATATTGACAAAGCAGTACAGCAACATTTGTTTAAGTTGTGTCTTATAGTAGTCAAGGTGGACTACATAAGCAATGGCAAAAGATTACCGGTTAAACCCCAAACGAATCTGCTACATCTGTAGAAACGATTATTCATGCAAAAAACACTAGTTTTCAGCAGAGTACGTGTTTAGTTTCAGCATTTTGTTGTGGAAGGGACTGAATGACAGAAAGGAAATTTGATGTCATAGTTCCAACTTTTGAAAAATAGAATACATGTTAAACATAGATAATAATCAAAGCTATAACTTACAGGTGATTTTTGAAAAGTCACAGAAAAAAATATTAGTTGTGTATTGACTGAAGTACAGGTGTAGGAGCTAGGCACTTGGACTCCAAAAGGGCACAAGACTGATCACTCTACTGAAAAAAAAGAAGGAAGGAAGAAAGGAGAGAAGGAGGGAGGGAGAGGAGAAAGGAAGAAAAAAATCAGTTTTTCCACACAATTTGGGGGGAAATCAAGCAAATAATAATAATGAAACAATCTGAAACTTACTACTTGCCAACTTCACTACTTGACTAAAGGGATTACATTAGAAAACTCCTTTTGTAGTTACTTTCAGTAAATAAATTGATGTGCTTACAGCTATAGAACATCTCCAGTGCTCTTACAGTGTAGTCTAGAAAACAGGTATAAAAATGGTAGCTATGATCCTGAGCTGCTTTGCCTTGATGGCTGTGGCTCAGTGGGTTGGGCATCGTCCAGCAAAGTGAAAAGTCACAAATTCAGTTCCTGGTAAGGACACATGCCTGGGTTGCAGGCCAGATCCCCAGATGGGGGCTTGTGAGAGGCAACAACCCATCAATGTTTCTCTCATACATCAGTGTCTCCTTTCTCCCTTCCTTCCCCTCTCTCTAAAAATAAATAAATAAAACATTCTTTAAAATTTATTTAAGATCCTGAGCAACTTTGGTAAAAAGAAAAAAGAAAAGTTTAACAGTAAAGCCTGCACTATCCATGTTTTTCTTCCAAAAGGCAGACCGATTATAACTCTTTCAGATTTGGAGCTACTCGTCCGACCGAAGGGAGGAAATTTATCAGCCTCCTGCCACAGCCGGGCAGATGACAGAACAAATGGGCAGCAGACCACAGGAGCAGAGGGAGCAACAAGTTTCCTGCCCAGGCCAAAGAGAGGATGGGGAGGGGAGAAAAGAAAATGGTAACAGGTCATTCTGAATGCCAGAAATGCAAGAATGCCTTTGTTTTAAGATGCAGGCATGGATTTCCTGTTTCCACCACTTGTGATTGGTGAGTTATTTTTACATTTATTAATGAGGTTACACCCTGCTGTGAGGTTGCATAGGTCATTTTCCTGGCTATGCAACCAGCTAAATATTCTTCTCTCTGATTCCATTTCTCCATTGACCTTGGGAAAGCCAAACAAGAGAATGGTCTGGTTACATATTAAACTATGTGTCTACGATTGTGTGGGGAGAAGGAGCAGTCAGGCTTTGTTAACTCTGAGGAATTTTTTTTTTACCTGGGAGACATGGTTCAGCCTTATTTACTGACTTTTATTTGGACCTTGTAAAGTTATAAAAGACCGAAGAGTAAGTATTTCCTCAACTGTGGAGGAAAAGTTCTCAGAAAGTGTCCATATAGATTTGGCCTTGAAGGATGCATCTCAAATCAATTCTGACAACAATCTTGTGTGGGTGAATAAAAATTAATGGTACATGATTCATGGTGGGCATCAAATATTCCAATTAATGAAGAGCACAGCCAAGTTGACACAATTATTTTATTCTCTGGTTATTACCTGCATGCTGCAGTGGACAGAGGAATTCGGAATGTGTCTTTTATTGCTGCTGCGGTGCTCTGGGTACCGACTTGGGGATTGAGGATCCGTGCCTCCACATAATGATGTATGATTAGCACTATGAAAGTAATTGAACCCTTTGTTCTAGACAATCCCTTGCAGTGTCAGCAAGAAGCTGGAACAAACTGTGTCATTTAACAGAGTTATGCTGTAAGTGAGAAAAACCTCTGATCCCTGCACAATTAACTTCCTAATAATCTTTAGGTTCTCAAGATTCAATGGAGGAATTCCTATAATAGGCCATGCAAATGTGCATCAGAGACATAAAGCAATGCGAAGGCACTAAAAGGGATGGGACATTTAAGAAAATTAATAATTGCTCTCAAATATAATAAGAGACAGGTGTCAGGCTGTTAAAAGGATGATTGTTAGAACTGGAGCAGCTGGGAATGGTAAAAGCACAGCTGTTGCAAAGATTAGCTGTGTGGTAACAGAGAAGGCTTGTTTTGCTGTGCACTCTACTAAACTCAATTATAGCACAATGAGCTCATGAAGTCTCTGGAAAGTGAGGTAATAATGATATTGACACCTACTTTACAAAATAAAATGCTATAACTCAAATCATTTACCATAACTTTATGCCTTTGAGGTCTCAGGACACAGGCATTATCATTGATGAAATTTCTGAATTTTCTTCATTAAGTGTACAGAATATCTCAATAAT
Source organism: Trachops cirrhosus (assembly GCA_028533065.1). Classification (NCBI taxonomy): domain Eukaryota; kingdom Metazoa; phylum Chordata; class Mammalia; order Chiroptera; family Phyllostomidae; genus Trachops; species Trachops cirrhosus. The sequence goes on along the minus strand of CM052548.1, from coordinate 10,313,262 downwards.
CATTTTAAGACAATAATGTAATTGTGCTATATTGCATTGAATTCAAAATGATCAAATTTTAAAAATAATATGTTCTTTTGGAAGCTCACTAGTTCCAAACACCCTTGTATCCTGGGAGTTCAGTTTTAACAAAATGTTATTGTATTCAGTACGATGAGTTGCCTTTCAAGGAATTCTGTAAAATTTGAGGAGCATTCCTCCTGGGTAATGGCTGGACTATACTTTGTTTGTTCTTGGACTCACACTGACCTTTAGGAGAAAAAGGAAAGAGGGAGAGATTGCTTTGGGATTATTTTCAAATGAATTTTTTGTTTATTATAATACCATTCTAATTAGTTAATATCCTTAGACACAGCAAAGAACACAGAGCAGGAAAAAAAGAGTACCAAAATAGAGATGTGACTATATTTATAGCTGCCTGTGGTATCTTTTATAAAAGAGTCTGTGAATGAAAATGGTTATCAGTCGATCGTTCACAACTTTCTGAAAAGAGTGCATAATTCCTTGGTGGTGGGGATCTTGGTTTATTCAGTAAGTCTTTGTTCACAATACTGCGTTTTGATAAATTATTAAAAAAATGTTTTCCACCTCTCTAGGCCAATCCCATCTCGTGTGAGTTCCATTCACGTTGCCAAGTGGGTGCTGGTTCTGCCAAACATATGAATCAAATACCAAAATACCAATACACTTGAACTGAGAAATGGCTGAGGTTTGATCTCAGATGCAACTTTGAGACTCTTCTCTGTGTTTAATACACGTTTGGTAGCTGGCTAACTAAACATTCCTCTCCCTAACAATATTAAATTCACCAGGCACAAGACCCTAGCCATTAATTTTTTATAGTATATAATCAGAAATGTTTTGTTTCTACCTAGATGGATTTAAATAAAGCATTCATCTTTTTTTATTATTAACGTTAATTTGATACTGCAGAATTCAATGGCTTAGGATTTTATTCTTTAGGTTTTTCTGCCTTGTTTTTGTTGGTGTGTTTCTGATTTTTGCTGGGATGAGGTTTCTATGCAATTAAACTTCTGCTTGTCTTTAATAACCACTTGCCTATTGAATTTGGATCCAAGGTTAATAGACATGAACACTTTCTGCATGGTTTTCTTGCAGATTCATATTTAAATAAGCAAAAAGAATAATGGGAAGTGATAATGAATTATAACAATATTGAACTTTTCTCCATATGAAGAAGGAAAAGGCAAAGGGATTAACTGTGATAAAGGAATAGCTTTGGTTTAATGTTTCTAAAAGTTTAGTTGAGCTTTTTAAAAATATTTTCAAGAGCAGTTCCTACACTAGTAGATTCTAAAAACTTAACTAAATTTTACTCATAAGAAACTGGGGCGGAATAATTTAATAAAAAATCATATTGTTGCTGCTAATATGGATGACTGTCAAGGGTATAGTGTCAGGATGACATCAGCATCATTATGGCATATTTAGTAACGTATTGTAACCAGATGACTTTTCCATTGTATCATTGAAATTGTAAAACAAGCTTCTCTAGATCTTTTCTTTTTCATCAAAGTAATTGCCACTTGAACAACTGAGCTAGAATTCTTAAGAAAGTTTATTGATATATAATGTATGAAAATAATGAAAGGAGACTGTTATATTCAGTTCTAGAATTACAACAAATCCCAGAGTGTAGAAAAACATGAATATGGATCCCAGAAACCAGAATATTCAGGATTTAGACTTTGTACTGTGTCAGACACAAGGAATGCAGTGAGACGTTTGGAAACCACTGTAGTTCTTCAAATGCCCTTTTGCCCCTACCTTATTTGGATGTATTCATTGTTTGTTTACTTCCCTTTCTTCCCTTGATCTCTGCCTTTTGCTTATCCCCAAAATGTGCCAGTGGCATGAAAGTACTCTGTTGTTTTCTCATAGCTCTATTCCCTGCATTATCCAACAGATTGCCTTTAATTTAAAGTGTTCACAAATAAGTGCAAATGAATTAATCAGATGAACACCCATGCATTCAAACCTGGAGCAGGTACCAAGGTAAGGCACAGAAACAAAAAAAAAAGATGTTCACCAAGCAGTAGGGAAAATAAATGGGAAACAGAAGAAGCTCTAAAAAATACAAAGATACATGCAGACAGACTTCAGGATAGTTGCAGCCATTGGTAAAATCAAGACACGCTGTCATTAATTTCATCCAATTTCCAAATATTAGTCAAGTGCCAGGCTGCTTGATGGTCACTGGATGACGGCAATGAGTAAGACAAACATCTTCTCCAAAGTCCTGTGGTTTAGGGCCTAGTGGAAAGCATGGGGATGTAAATAAATGTGATGCTTAGGTGGATGGTAATAGTTAGACAAAGGGTGGGTTGGTCAGCCGGAAATGCTGTGTGCATTTATTCTGAGATTTAAAAGGTGAGGAAAAAAAAGAACAACCATTCAAAAAGTGGGAATAAATACTTTCCAAGCAAAGTGAGCATGTGCCAAGTTCCCAAGGTGATAAACTACTTGTAATGTCCAAGGAACTGGAAATAAAATTCAGTGAGGCTAGAGGAGTGAGTGAGAGGAGTTTGGCAGAAGATGAGGTTGGAGAAAGAGGCAGTGGCAAGATAATGCAGTCTTGGAAACGAGGATGAGGGTTTTGTTCCAAGTGTGACACCTCTTCCAAGTACAGGAGAGGTCATGATTTAATTTAACTTAAAAGAGAAAAAAAACAACAGTGGAAGTGAGAAGGTCAGTTCCAAAGCCATAGAAGCATCCCTAATGTGGGATTATGACAGCCTCAATTTGGGCGATTGCAGTGAAGATAATAAAAGGAAAAGCTCTGTGCTCAAACAGCTTTGCTAAAGGATTAGATGGCGGAGATGGGAGTCGGACCAGTAATGAACTAGGGTTGACTTCTGGCTCCTGGCTTGAGGCACTGGGCAAAAGCTAACGCCTTTACTAAGACAGAGAACACACAGCAGGTAGGGAATACCAAGTTTGAGTGGAAGTCCGAATCAATCTACTTTTAGGTATGTTCATGTGAAGATGCCTAATAGATGGCCAAACGGACATGTCTGTAATGAATTTGGAGATCAGAGGAGATGTCTTGGCTGACATATTAGTTGGAAAATCACCAGCACAATAATAGTATTTAGAGGAATGAAAATGCATGATTTCATCCAGAAAGAAAAGAGACAAAGGTAGAGGAAATATCGAAGTGGCACCAGCAATGAAAAATGTCATGACCAGAGGGAACGGGGTAGGTGGTTAGTAACGGGGAAGTGGGTCAAATATATGATAACAGAAGATGATTTGACTTTGGGTGGTGGGCATACAATGTAATATACAAAATATCATGTATCAAGGAAATGTATATCTGAAACCTATATAATCATATTAACCAATGTCACGGCAATAAATGTAATTTAAAAAAAGAAAATAGTAAGTCAAGGAAGGAAGGGAGGGAGGGAGGAAGGAAGGGAGGAAGGAAGGATGAATGAGTAATGTCAAGACTATTGCTATAAATTATTCTGTCTCTGCCCTAGGCAGACTCCTTAGGCCTTTCCAACCAGGATCAGCTCTGTGGAAGAGAGTATAGTCTTCACAGGATCTTCCAGTGGATACAGGAGACTCTTTGCTAACTGACTAGGAGACATATGTGCCTGGATAGTAATACCAGGTATTAATAATTTGAAGTTTCTGTTTTAGTGCCACCAATATAGCTTTTGATTGAGACACATCACGCTACCTGGCTGTAAATCTGAGGACTAGTCTGCACCCTGGGCAAGGGGAAACTTTTTCTCCATGTGAGCATTCAAGCTGCATGCCAATCCTATAAAAAGCCTTCAGATTTGTAGCTGTAATCAACTAAAATTGCTAATGAAATATTGGTATTTTGTACTCCACGTCACATAGCTATTTTTCCCACTCCCCATTTGACATGATTTTTCCTCCTTAATTAACATCAAACCTCAGACATGGATTCAAAGCTAATTTTGACACTGGTAAAAATGACTGATAACTTTTAAAACATTAATGTTCCCTGAGGAATTTTCTTTTCAACAAAAAAATTTGAAAAATTATGGTGGCCCTGAAAACATTAAAGGCAGAATTAAAGTTTTTTATGCTGGAATTTCAGGTGATTGCATTCAGGAGAGATTAAATGAGGGTGGAGGAGAAAAGCGGGTTTGTGCTACTATTGCTAGTATGAACATATTCAATCAAAGCCATTGAAAAGGGGAGGTGGGGTGGGTAGGGCAGGGGAGAGTAATGGGGGGGAAGGGGACAACTCTAATTGAACAAGAAAAAAAGACAAGAAAAAAACAGATTTGTAAGCAGAGAAAATAGATGTACCTAACATGCATATCTTACACATCACATCCCCTTCATCAGTTATAAAATCAGGGTACCTTGACTCAACTGAGTTCTGTATAAAGGTAAAAATGAGGTGTCAAGCTTCCCCCCCAAAACATAATGTTTTTCTTAACTGAAGTGTGTGGCTCTCATAGGGTTTAAAGAATAATGATGATGCTTAAGGTTTGATTTATATGTACATATCTATTTTTCTCACTCCAAAAAAAAGATACGAGATTACTTTAAAAGTTGCCTTTGGCACTCTTCCTCATAGGAAAAACAAAAGCAGCACACACTAGAAAGTACTAGATTTAACAGTAGAGCAGAGGCCCTATTATTTGAAACACAGTTCAAGGCAACACAGACAATAAAGACAGTGGCTGGGGTAAAATTTAACTGACCCCTTCGAGGTTGAAAGAGATCTTCAATCAAACTGTTTCTCTCTCGCCAGAGGAAGAGCTCTGCACTGAACTGATTTAACAGTAGAACCTCCTGAAATAGCTCTCACTGGTGAAACATAAGCTAAAACAAAAGCAGCAACAATAGTGGATTTGGTGCACTGTATTTCTCTACCTCAAAGAATATCACAGAGGAGAGAATTTTTTTAAAGTAATACAAGTCAGATGGACAATTTTTTTTAGAAATGGTGTTATTCCTTACTCGCATTATATTTACTCCTCTCAGCGGACTTCAGACATCACTTAAATAATATTCAAATTAAAAGGTTCTATCCTGGGCACAAAGGGTTATTTATGGTTCACTCATGTATTTGCTATCAGTGCCACTGACCGTCTTCAGCGCTGAGTCTACAAGTAAGTGTTCTAGCGCAGAAAATGAGTTACCGTCAGCAGATTAGCTTGTGCTTCATGGGAAACGGAAAATTTTTCTCTGAAAAATGAGGGTATGATTTTCATCCTAGTTCATCCTCTTTCAGTGGCTCTGTTTTGTTTTCTGAGCTCTAGACTCCTTTAGCCACTATCACATCGGACGCACACGGCTGTCACACTGGACACGTTCAAGTCAGTGGGTGATTTCAAGTGATTCCAGGAGGCGAGACCACGGTGTCTTCTTCATTTCAAAATGAAGAACAACCATAACGATACCTTCTACTGATCCGGGGGGGGGGGGCACGTTTGATTGGTGCCGTATCCCTCACACAGAAATGGTCGAAGAAGTCCTAATTCTGACCTCCCTAGAATTGTGGGAAGCAAATCAGAGGCCACGCAGCACACCCAGCTCCATTATGAATTTCCCACTGGAGTGGAACTACGCAGTTAAGTATTCACAGCGTGAATTCAAACCACAACAGACACCTGGGCTCAGTAATAACCCAAAGGAATGTTAAGTTTAAAAAAAAATAAAAATAATAAAATATAGGTCACTTTTACTAAAATACATAAATATTGGAGTTGATCATAATTTATATGAAAATAATAAGAACTATCAATGAAGTCAAAACGTATACTATCTGAATGAATTAAAGCATAAAAGTAATTTTTCAGATAAGTCTACAGATGACTATTCTTGTCTAGAATCTGAATTACAGTAAAAGTATTTTTTTGTAGTCCTCAATTGTCATGGTTATTTTTATATTTTGCTCAATTTTTTACTTTGATAATGGAGATCTCTCCCAATTAGCAAATTTTCTCAAATAATTTTGTGTTCCTTGGAAAGCCTATATAAAAGATAGTCCAGGAGATCGCCAAACAGTGGTCTGCATTATGAATAAGTATAAATACATCCATTGACTGAACTGTTAAATAAAGGGCAATACCAGTTTAGAGCAGTTTAGCATTGTACTGGTTTAAGAAGAGAAGAAATTACTCAGGAAAAATTTTTACTTGCCTATTAAAGGAAAACTTTTAAGGTACTTTTAAAAAAAACTACTGTTTTTGAAGTAGCATCTATGTAATTTTCATGTAAGAGTTTTACCTGACTTTTTAGCTATTTTCAACATAAAACATAACAATTTCTACAGGCACACACACATGCCCTTTTGTGCATTTATCTTTTGCTTGTGCTTTTGTCTTAAGCCCTGCATCTGTTTCAGGCCCATAAATGAGATTTTTCAGTGGCATGAATTTTCTAGTCATCAGACATAAATAATGGACTTGGGTTCACTTAGCATTTCACTCTCCTTGTACAAGGAAACCTATATTCTAGTTCAGATTAACGTCCTCTTTTCTATGCTAATAACTACAGCTGTGACCCATCCATCAGATGAGTGGATGTTGTTAACACAGATGTTAACAAAGAAAACAACTATAAAATGAAAACACTGGTATAAAAAAGTCATATGTCCCTCAAAGCTAATCATTACTGACTTGAGCATTTTTGAAGCTTGTTTCAAGCAAAACCATTTAGCAAATACAATTGGAACTATGATAATTCAAACTCTTTCCTAAAAACAAAGGTCAAATGCATTTGACTTAAAATGTTCAGTTTTCTGCTTCAATTTACGTGTATAAACATGGCCCAGTGGTATAAAAGTTTTTCCTCGTGAGAAAAGCACATTTTAGTTGGAAAATACTTTCAAGAGGTTGAGCAATAAGTAGGGCAATTTAAGTAGCATGTAAGGATGGCCACAAAGAAAAATATAACTGCTTGAGATCTAGATAAAGCAAAAACTCAAAGGGCTGGTAGAGTTTCTGAAATGACTTTTTTGAACAGATTTACTAGTACAACCACCACCCCCTTGCCTCATATTAAGAACAGTTGACTAGACTAGCCTACCCCAAATCTCACTTCAGGAAACCATTTTTAAGATTTATGAGTGTATTTTCAGCTCTTATGATTGCCATTTGAGTTATGATTTGTGTACTAAATTTTCTAGCAATAGACAGTAAAATAAATATCATTTTCAAGCCATTTTCCATCAAAATGCAGAAAGATATGAAGGTGGGATTGAAATAATGATGCATTGTATAGCATTCCCTGACTTGTCTCTCCTCCCGGGCATTACCCTTGTCCCCCTCTGCCACGTGGTTGCCTGTCATAGCCCCTCCTGTAGGCATATTATGCTTTTACTATAGCTTGCTGCTGAAACATCTTTGATCTGTGTGCCTACTGTATTAATGTTTCATATATTTTCATAAGAAATCAGTGATGCTAATTTTTTTCTAAAGCAATCCAAGGGCAGAGGGCTTAAGGAAGTTTATTGTCCAATCTGGTGATTACAATTAGAGAAACTTACAATGTAATAAGGCCGTCCACATTCTCACTCCACAGGCATAGTATCTAAGTTCATAGAGAAGACACTTTTTTTTGACAGAGTATTTACATAATCAAAATAGGAGGACTGAACAAATAGCACTGATGAATTTCCTTCAGCATGGGTCTACTCTGTTCTTTTGATGATAAAGTATAGAACCACCACTCTGATTTTGTTTAAACTGATGTGAAGCCTCAAATGCTTTTCTGACAGTAGAAAAATCTTTGAAGAGTTGGCCAAATAGATAAAATCATAGGAAGTATTCAAATTTTAATCGATAGCATTATTATATTTATAAAAGTATTATGGACCCAAAGAGATAAAAAAATTAAATGAATGCAGAATCCCCTAAATTTTGAATGTTTTCATAACTTGCAAAGGATGCCATTTAAATACTAAGAGACAAGACATGCAAAGTGCAATTAAATAATATAGCATCATGGGCGGGTAGATCAGATTTCCATGACTGACTTCTAGGGTTCCTAGGGAGATTACAGACAGGGCCTAGGGTGTCCCATCATTGTCAGGAAAGAGTCCAATAACATTCCGTCAAATATCTCTGCTCGTTATGCAGTCATAATCAACCAAGATGATATCCCCAAATTACTTAGGATGATACAATTGTTTATTTAACAAATAAAACTTGTTAAACCCAAGGAAGATGTAAAATAAAGTATAGAAAGGCCTAAGAAAATCAAGCCCAGATATCTTAACATTTTTGTATTTCTTTGTATTTTGATTTCTATGATGTTCAAGAGGATTTGTCCTATCAGAAGAACAGCCTTGTAACTCTAATTTAGTATGTGTCACTGAATAATTGATTTCAACCAGTGATTTAAATTCAGAAAGTATAAATGAAATGCTAATAAAAAGTACTGGATATTTAATGAATCTTACAAATACCATTTTAATAAGTTTAATAAGTGAGAGTATTACTTGAGTACTTGAAAGTTGGTCAGTCAGAAAATTAAATAACTTAAAAAGTATATTTGACTACATTAAATGAGAATTTTGTTTAAAATATTTACTGATCTTTAGGCTTTAATTAACACCATTCATTATTAAAGAACTCTTTAAAGTATTACTAAATTATTCTAGTTTTATAACTATATACATTTATTTTTAGGCTAAATATATTTTAAAATGTATAATAACTTCAATAAAAATACAATTCAATAAATTCAATGAAAATTCAATGATCTGAGTAATGATTTTGTGTGCACACATGCTCATACATGAAGAAACAACCTCGTCACATTCAAGACAAGACTTTTGAAGTCACATTCAAGACAAGACTTTTGAAGAAAGAGTATTTGGACTTTTTTTCTCAGAAGTACCTATTATGCCTGGACTACATAACAAAGTGTAAACAAGAATTGTTAGAAATTAGCAATTAGATTCTAAAATAAAGAAATTGTACAATAATGTCAATAACAGAAGTGCACTAGCTACTTTCTTTTTTATCTTGAATTCAGTTAAATTTCATTGTATGGAGAGACACCTCTAAAGGTATCAGCGTTCTGGTTTGGCTTACAACATTCCTACTTCATTTCACCTAAAATTTAGTTCACATAAATTTGGCAAATGATATGTCTAAATAGAGTTGAAGCCATGTGATCCACTGTGTTTGGAGCAGTAGTTTGTCATTTAATGGGGAAAAAGATCAGGCAAATAATCATTAGAAATAATTAAATTTTATTTTAACATAAATACACACACAAATCAGTATTCTCCATGTTGAGAAATTCATTATGTAAAATCTCCAGTTTTTTATTTAAAGTGGTCCAAGAACAATCTAGCAAAGCAATCCAACACAGAAACTGTCAGCTGGTCTTCCTTGTCTCAGTCTTTTCACAGTTGTTGCTCGTATCTAGACGCCCTTTCTTAGTGACTCACTTTAGGGCCTTTCCATCACATTCAGCATGGTTTTCATAGAAACAAAAATGGATCTTCTACTGTATTGGTGTATAGGTAGATATGTACATGTCAAAATATATAATAAAAATATATATTAAAAAATCCTAATGAAATGTAACCTTATTTCCATCCCTTTGCCAACACCATAAATAACTTTGTAACATGTACAAACTGACTTCTGCCCATTTAAGTCCTTGATTTGTGCAGCAAATCACCAAGACTCAAAGGAAGGAAGGGAAAGAAGAGAAAGAAGAAAGAGGGAAGGAAGGAAGGAAGGAATGGAAGGAGGGAGAGAGGGGAGGAGGGTAGACAGACATCATGAGTTTAAGCTTCACTATTGTTTTACCTATGTTATAATGGACAATATCAAATAGCATATATATAGGAGTGACATGCTAGTCCCAGCTCATACAGGCTCATAAGAGTCAATGCTTATATTTTCAAGAAGTTTATGAGTCAGTCATTAAACACAGCCAGAATTTAAAGTTTAAATTTAAAATTTAAATTTTTGATTGCACATCAAAAATTTAATTATATAAACTTAAAATCAAATAAATTGCATAAAAAGCAAAGGCAGTAAATACTCAAAACTCATCACTTCCTAAGTGTACTTTATGTCCTATTATCTGTGTCCTTGGAGTTATTTACATTGTTATATATTTATAGTGGAAATACCCAACTGATATCTCTTCCTAACTCTTCTCAGTGATGTTACACTAGTACCTTGAAATTGGCCATGGTAGAAGTATTACACCATGGAGACCAGAAAATGAAGCAAAACAGGTCACTGCTTTTGGGGTGAGGGAGCTCGGGAATGCAGTTGTTAAACATTTACCAGCATACCATTGTATATGGGGCATAATATATTACTAAAATATATACTACAAATATTTCTGTTATGTTCTTAAAGTATTAAATTTATTTCTGGACAATGAACCTTCAAAATATTCCTGTAGGTCATTTCTAAATGTGTTACCCCACTGTACTCAAAAAGAAGAATAGTACTTAGGCAGACGTAATGAGAAATCAATAAAACACTCTGTCTTCCAGTCCAGACTTGATTCATTGAGTTTTATTCCATTAATTGTTAAAAATAATTGTCAGCATATATTTTCGGTCACTGGATGAAAGACGAAACAATATCATGTTTCATTTTATATATTTATATAACATTGACAAATAGAATTGAAAATATTCCTATAAGAACATATCAAAATAAACACAATTGAAAAATAAGAAATAATAGTCTCCCTTCCTCTGAACCTCAGCTCCCTAGCAGTCACTTTGCTTCTTAGAAAGATATTTTATTTATCTTCTCCAGACTTATACTGGGCCAACTGGAATAATGGGTGGAGAATTGTGCCTATAAAATCAAAATTGGTTTGTATAAGAAAGAACAGGGTTATACTTGGGAGAAAATAAAAAATCAGGTGATCTGGGAAAAGTGTGGTAATGTAATAGACTAGAGGTTTGAGAGACACAAGGGAAAGACTTTTGAGAAATCGCTGCCACTGTTAGCAACAGCACTAAATAAAAGAGATTTTGGGGATTAATGTCAACAATAAACATTTATTGATTACTAATTATGTGACAGGTACTTTTCTAAGTGGCTTAAAGGTATGAACTCAACTTAATCTTCCTAAAAAACCCTACAAGACACTAATTTAACCTTAGAAACCTCTGTTTTACACATGAGGAAACTCTGGAGTTTCAATGAAAATTAGTGCATTGCGAAAATCCGTTGAGAAGTGGCAGTTAGAATTCATACCCAGGTAGTCTGCCTCTTAGCTCTTTCACTTAACCTTGAGACTGTAGATAGTTTACTTTAAAAAATGTGCTTTCTAGTCATGTCAAAAACATTTACAGAAGACATCAATAAAGACATTGAACTTTGAAATACTTTTGGAATTAAGATTTGTGTTTCTGTTAATCAAGTTAGCATGTTTGAACTGGCCTCAATGGAGTACAGTTTTATTCAGATTATACAAGCAAAATTAAAAGAATATGAAAACCAATTTCCTAATCACTGTGAAACTTGAGGAAAATTCAATATAAAATGAATTGTGCTGTGGCTAAGAAAATTTGACAAAATTTTCATTGCAATGTGGTTTATTTTTTGACAGCCTATAGTTATATCAATTTGCACATCATAAACCTATACATATGGTCTCAAAGTCTTCTTTTAATAATGAATTATAAGAGAAAATACTTCTAGGCTGAAGACTTAAGAAATACAAATTCAAACTTTATTTTGCATTTGGAAAGAGCTCTTGAAAATAAAGCCTAACATTTTTAGGCATACACTGTCATTGGGAAAACATCCACTTCATTTGCTTGTGGCCAAAAGTTCAGTCTTTGACCTGTACTCAGAGGTTTATGTGCTGGAAATACTGTAAATTAATGAAGTGCATACTCCATTTAAGTGTTAGCAGCAGTGTACCAGGAAAAGGCCAAAGGAAAATTGAGGTATGAACCTGGACTCAGGGAAAAAAAAAAAAACGGTTGAAGATTCTGATTTTGAAATCTTTCTCTTTTCTACCGTCAACTTCCTCAACCCTAAGTCCTTTAAGTCCAGGGAATAGCAGCTCATAAAACCTAAGATGTTAGCAATTATAAGATGCACCACTGGTTCACATAGAGCTATTTGTTTATTTATTTAATTCTTTAACATATTTTATTGTTTATACTATTACAGTTGCCCTGATTTTTCCCCCTTGGCTCTCCTCCTCCCCAGCCTGCCCTGCATTCCCATAGTCAATCCCCACACCCTTGTCCATGTCCATGGGTCATGCATATATGTTCTGTTTCTAATCCCTTCACCTTCTTTCAACCAGTCCCCCCTGCCCTCTCCCCTCCTATAGCTGTCAGTCTGTTCCAAGTTTCTGTGCCTCTGATTCTATTTTGCTCATTAATTTATTTTGTTCATTAGATCGCAGTTATAAGTGAGATCATATGATATTTGTCTTTCATTGACTGGCTTATTTCACTTAGCATAAAAGCATTCTATGACTCAATACCAGGGAGACAAACAAATCAATTAAAAAATGGGCAAAGGACCTGAATAGACCCTTCTCCAAGGAGGACATACAGATGGCTCATAGATATATTAAAAAATATTTAACATCACTATCTATCAGAGAGATGCAAATTAAAACCACAATGAGATATCACCTCATACCTGCCAAAATGGCTATCATTAATAAATCAATGAACAAGTACTGGTGAGAATGTGGAAAAACGGGAACCCTAGTACACTGTTGGTGGGACTGAAGACCAATAAAACCACTCTGTAAAACACGTGGAGTTTCCTCAAAAAATTAAAAATGGAACTGCCTTTTGACCCAGCAATTCCACTTTTGAGACTATATCCAAAAAATCCCAAAATACCAATTCAAAAGAATATATGCACCCCTATGTTCATAGCAGTGCTATTTACAATAGCCAAGATGTGAAAATAGCCTAAGTGCCCACCAGTAGATGAGTAGATAAAAAAGCTGTTGTACATATACACGATGTAATACTACGTGACAGTAAAAAAGAAGGAAATATTACTTTTTGTAACATCATGGATGAAACTAGAGCTATTTGTTAAATCAGCCAATTAAACTGATACAGTACTTTCTTATAACTTAGAATTTTCATTTTATACTTGTTGAAAAATGTTAGGTTTATATATGCATATAATGCTTTCCATATTTCACTCTACTGTGCTCATAAAAAATGAAAATAGAGTATAAAATAAATTGGTAAAGGAATTCTAAACCCTCAGAGGATCTTACTCTTTGGATCACTTCCAACAAAGAATCATTAATACCTTGTCTTCCCATAAAATATCATTCTCTGTGCCATCTGGAGCATTGGTGATGCTCTTAAAATATGCCCCAACATTGTCTTTGGGGTCTTCTTACAAGTTTCTGACATTTTACAAGTTTTGATGTTGGTGCTTTCTTAAACAGATGCTGACAATGAAGGGCTCTAGTTAACAGTCAATACCTTCTGCTATTGACTGAATGCTTCTGTGCCCCCCCAATTCATATATTAAAACCTAATCCCCAAAGTATTGGCATTTGAAGGTGGGGTCTTAGGGACATGATACAGTCATGGAGGTGGAGGGCTAATAATGCAGGACCCAGACACCTTCCTTCTACCATGTGAAGACACAGCAAAAACACAGCTGTCTGTGAACCAAGAATTGGGTCTTCACCAAACTTGGGATCTGCCTGTGCCTTGATGTTGGACTTCTCAACCTCCAGAATAGTGAGGAGTAAGTTTCTGTTGTTTATAAGTCACCCAGCCTATGGTATTTTGTTATAGCAGACAACTATCCTAATAAAAATAGACTAAGACACTATGAACTAAGACACTATCCTATTAAGGTCCTTATATAGTTTATGACTGAGATTTTGAGGATTTTCGTGTTCCTGACATGCAGCCTGAAACAACATCAAGGTCAAGTATATTCACACAATACACATCATTATTTCCATCTGGTTAGAGTCCACTTGAAGATTCCATGGACTAGAAGACATTCCCCAATTTCAGAAAAGTAAACCTGTGGGCAATGTTGAGCTTACAATTGATAACATTAAGTGTTTCACTTGCTCTATGGTAACTTGGGCAAAAGGAATTAGGTATTGTGACACAGTTCTTTAGCAGTTAGAGTGAAACAACTGCTGATGAACTTAACCTGTATACGTGACTTTTCCTTTCATAAGAATAGCAACCTTCCTGCCCTCAAAATCCATCACATTGGCATCCCCTCCACTGTCCTCCACACTTGGATCTAAAAAAAGATTTTAGTGTTAGCAAAATTAGCTTCCCCAATTTATCCTCCCTTGGGCAGAGTACATTTTGTAAACCCTGCCTTCTCTCAGAAGAGGATCCAATATTTTTTATACCAATTACTAAAGCACATAATAAAGTACTGGTCAATTTAAAGTTTAGGGTACAATCTCTATCATCCTTTCTCTAACACTTTGGAACAGAGGTATTTCAGAATTCTTAATTTTCTTTTGATTTTATAAAGATTATATAATACTTATACCATATACTGCATAACCCCAATAGGGTCTAGAGTAGAACATTGCAATCAAACACACAAATATTTCTGCATGAAAATGTGTGAATTTTAATACTAAGAGGGATGAAGGCTATAAATGACCTCACTTAAATTCAAGCTGGACTTTGCCACCAAATACGATTAGGTGAGATGAGTTTTGCCATCAAATGAGTTACCCGATGTTTTTAGTTTTCCAAGCTAATGGAACTCAGTATTGTACATATGGGTTTGTGGATATATGTTAAGCATAAAGACTCCAGGTTTTGCACAGAGTATTAGGCATGACCTAGAAGGTGAATGGTATTTTAGAAGGATGAAGGAAGTGGCAGGTTTTCTCAGTTCCCAATTAATTACACCGTATTTGGAGAAATGGCAATATCCGCACTTCAGGTTGGCCATGCGACTCTGAAATTTTTCCTCATTGCATTAATCTTCTCCTTCAAAGTTCTTCATCTCAGTAAATGATATCACAATGGCCTGATTGTCCAAGACAAAAACCCTGTAGTTGTCTTAGATTCCTTCCTCATCTCCTCTGTGGAGGAGTCTTACCAACTTTGCTTCCGAATATGCCCTTTTGGCGCATATATGTTATAGGGCCTGTAACGTCCCCTCTGTCCAACTCCATAGTCAATCCAAGCACACAGTGACCTCTATAAATTAAATAGCCTCCCAGTGCAGTTCCAGTTCCCACTTTTGACTCCCTTTATGGCCATTCTCCACACAGTAGCCAGAGTGATCTTCAAAGTGCTAATCAGATGCCTCATTCACCCACTCAGAACCCCCCAAGCTTTTACTATAACCACGGCTTCACATGACCTGGACCCCTCTTCCTCTCCTTCTCTCTCCTGTGCTTTATTGAACCTTCTCAGCTTTCTTTCTTGTGCAAATCAGCAAGCTCCTTCCCTCTTTTGAGCCTTGCATTTCCTGCTTACTGGGGACACTGATTCCTCAGATCTTTTCCTCCCTGGCTCCTATTATCTTTCAATTGTCTTCTCAGATGTCAATTTCTCATTCAGGACCTCCCTGGCTCCCAACAAACCAAAGTGGACCTAACCCCCAATTACTTAACTTATGACCCTGATTGATTTTCTTCAAAGTCCTTACCATTATTTGAAGTAATTTGACTTAGTGAATTGTTTCTTTCCTTAGTTGCTGGGTTATCTCTACCTCCTAGGATGCAAGCTCCATACAGGCAAAGACTATCTACCATTGTATTTCCACTGCCCAGACCATAGTCTGCCTTATAGCAGAGGCTCATTAAATATATATCGAATGAATGAACGAGAGGCAAGGAGTTAATTGTTAAACATGTTCATTCTATTATTGCAGTCATTCAAACTACTAGTGGCCCTGGTTCCCCTAAGCTGGGATCACACAAATTGGAGTAAAATATGCCCATTTCAGAAAATGGTGGTATGTCTAGAACACCACAACTTGGGGACATTTTCAGTTAATTTGATAGTTTACCTATCTAAATTACTACTACGGCCCTGTAACTTGGGTTACATTTTGAATGCTTTCTATGAGCTATTGTTGAATATATGTTTCATAAATATATATATTTACATAACATTATTTACATATAAATATCAAACATCATTTTTTCCTTCTACCAACTCTGAGAAGATGAATTGATTTTCCCACATCTTATATCTAAAATGCAGTGTCACTGAGGTTGAATCTAAATTCCTCAAAGCACACACCTGAAAAAATGAATGCAGTTGTTTAATTTATATTGAACTGATTTTAACCTTCTTTTAATGATTCAAATATAATTCTGAAAATATTGCTGTTCCATATCACAATTTAAAAAATAGTTATCTGAGTTCTTTGGGTTTTAAAGAACATGGCAATAGAAGAATTTACAGTGTCTGTATATTGGAAAAGTTATCTGCTCCGGGGAAAAAAACGTACAAGTTGGGGCCTCCAGCTTTATTTCCTGTTATGCTTATAGATGGCATAAATAAAGAAAATCTCATAAAAATAACCTGCTTTTCAAGGCTATGATTTTACTAAAGAGACCAAAAATCTGCCCTCTCCTCCGTCCATGGCCTGAAGGGGACCATGTTTTCAGTAAGAATTCAAAATGTTCCGGCATAATATTTACAAGAATATTAACCCTGCTGTAGTGAAGAAACTCAAAATTAATCATCAGAACAAAATAACTTTTATGTAACTGATTAAAACTATTTAAAAAACAGTGCATTGCAATCAAATTGGTGTTTGACAAGCCTCTGGAACAGACCAACAAAGAGACTAAGCTGAAGCCCTCCGACTCTCCCCTGGGCTGTTCATCTGTCTCTTTAAAGACTGCCTGCTACTTGGGGCCAAATAGCGTTTCTTTTGGCTTATTTTCTCATTTCTTTATTATGTTGCAATAACATGTAAGTTTCCTCAAAAATAACATTCCAGACAAAATAAGTGAAATTTTAAATCCAAAAGCTGTGTTGAGGTTTTATTTTCAACTCTTTCCATCAAGACCTCTCGCAGGGCAGTGCGGGCCGTACTTAGCGGGACCCCCATTGTAGGTGCGTGATGACCCTTCCGCTTGTAACTATCCCCAGGAACATAAACAGCTAAGTTTTGAAGTGTGATTGTAAATGATTTTTCACATGCCAAAAGTGTTTTATTTTTTTGGAAGTGTCAAATCTTTCTTTAATTGCTTGCTTTACACAATGGCTACAATAATTCCCCCCTCCCTCAAAAAGCACAATTTTTAAAAAGCCATTTCCAAAACCATTGCCTAAAGTTATTTTAAAATAAAGCGTTTTTAAAGTATAAATACTGCAATGCATGCTAAGCATAGAAAATTTAGCACTGCAGAATGATTATTCAAAACATTTGTGTCTCCAGATTTCCTTAAGGAATCTTGTAATGGCAAAAAATAAAGGTTAACCTTCTGAATAACACGCAAGAAAGATATCTAAGCAAACCACGGAGCAGCCCCTCAGCCACACAGAAATCATCGCACTCACGATTATAACCGTAGAGAAAAAGTTTTGCGTTTGAAAATCTTCCTAATGGCTGTTCCAACCTTATTACACAGCGCTCCCATCACAGCCCTGCCAGTGTGCGGTACTTCAGCGATTTTTCAATAATTCAGTTTCACTAGATCTTTGTTTCCCTGTTGCTGAGTCTCCCTCCAGGCCACCACTCGTTGAAGGGAAAGCTCTCTTTACAAGAGAGGCAGCTGCACGGACGCGGAGCAGGAGGTTGCCCACGTGGGGTCGCGTTGGGTTCTAGCTGAGGGCCGGCTACAATTCAACCCACACCGCCATCCTTCCCCCATAAGCTAAGCTATGTCTTTACCAGTAAGTGAAGACTTGGAGCCTCAACTCCTACGTTTTCTCCATAAGGAGTGTGCTACTGACATTCCTCACTGCATTTAATCCTCCTAATATTCCTGCCTGGTAGGTTCTGTTTTATTTCTCAAGGCACAAATAGAAGACATGGAGGCACAGCCAGTTAGTCTCCGACTGGGGTTTGACTAAAAGCCTCTTTGGTTGCAGGTTATTCTACTGATTATAATTCCATTTCAAACATAGAAGAACTGGGAGATTTACAAATGAGGAAAGAGAGCCAAGGCAATGATTCTCAGTCGTTTAATGAATAAATAATGGATATGTGTGTATGTGTATAATACATTGAGAGAGAGAATACATACCTATAATGATACATTGATGGTTTGGGTAGAAAATACCAAGTTTTAAGAACGAATGGAGGAAAAAGCTAAAATTTTAAAAACACAAAGGTTAATGCTATGATTGCTGATTCAGAAAAGAGGCCTTTTTTCCTGTAGATTTCCATACACGAAATCACCTCTCCACAAGTATTTAGATTATCTCCATTACATTAAGAGCAATTAATTGCTTTCCCTTTCAATTTATTCTTTCTTAAATCTAGCCAGTTTTTTCCTAATATAATAAACTTATGTTTCACAGATCCTATTAACTTAAAAAAAGTTTAAGTTGATGAGTTAATAACAAAGAGGAAATGAAATGATTGAGAACTTGAACTTTATCCTCAGGTATCCTGGATTCAAACAACTGTACCTCAGTCTTCTCTCCTGGAAAATGGAAATTGAGGATTAAATGAGAAAATACAAATGAAGCACCTAAGACATCTGATAACATTAAATTATAGCTTTTACATGAAAATAACAGTAATCATTTGACTGTTTTAGATGGTAAAACTGCTTCTATCACCAATAATTTATACTAGATCTGCATTGGGTTATTTAATGAATTCTCTAGCAAATAATGAATGTATTGATTGCCTGTCTGCCTAAATCTTCAAATAATAAGGCTTTCTTAAATGTGAATGATATTCTATGTGTATAAATATCTTATGCTTCTTTTTTTGAAAGATTTCACTTACTTATTTTTAGACAGAGGGGAAGGAAGAGAGAAAGAGAGGGAGAGAAACATCAATGTGTGGTTGCCTCTTGCACACCCCCTACTGGGGACCTGGCCTGCAACACAGGCATGTGCCCGGACTGGGAATTGAACCAGTGACCCTTTGGTTCACAGGCGGGCGTTCAATCCACTGAGCCACACCAGCCAGGACAAATATCTCATGCTACCTGATGTTTAAACCACATTCCAGACCACTCATGAATCTTCTTATTTAGTCATTTGGAAGTGTGAAGCCAGCATAACTCAGACGAACAATATCCCTAATGTTACATCATAAAGGATTTACAGATAGAGAGCAGAATCATGACAAGCATTTTCCCCTAGGTACATCATGGAGTATGGCTTTTTTGAAGGTTGAAAAATAATAAGACTTATAGGTCCAACATTTTACCCTTGAAATTCTTGGCTTTGTAAAGATTAAAGATGATGTTGCTCAACAAGTAATACCCAGGATTCCAATAGTGAAATTGTATTGCCTCAGTAGCAGCACCAAACAGCAGGCAGCATCTAGCCATTCAGAGCAAAGGGCTCTAGATTGCTTCTTTATAACCCCAGGCTCTTAACTGCCTGAAAAGGCCCACATGGCTAATGACCCGGCACAGCAAGGAATGAACTTGGGCAGGTTCCACCCACTCCCAGGACCTGTGCGATGGGGCGGAGGTTTGCATTGCTGGTGCTGCTCAGCTGCTTTTGCTTACGTGCAGCTAGCACTTTGTCATAGGGTTAGGGAGACATGCCCTTACAGTTAAAGTCTTGTGATGTGGGTGCTCATGGATTTGCACAATCACCTCAGACACGTGAGGAAAGTTGGGTTTGTTCCCAGTGACTCTGTCAGTAATGGAGGCGCTACTCCAGGTGCCTACAGGACTTTCGGAGATCACAGGTGGGGTGGCATAATGTAGCATCTCTGAGGACAGCGACTTTGAGTCCTTTATCAAAACCTAGAATGGGGCATAGACGAGTGCGCAGTAAATACCTTCATGAAGAAATGAGTAAAGAAAAGCCTTAAAGTGAGTAACTGAGGCAGGAAAAGGAAAAGAATACTCAGTATAGGAGGAAAGGAAGAAAGAACTAGATACCTATTATGTCAGTATACAATGTAGTACCAAAAGGCATAGGAAATTAAATACCCAGCTAATTCAACACACATTGACTAGTCCCTGTTTTGTGTTAGATTCCATATTCCCCATTTCAGGCACCTTTTGTTAGCTCCTGCACAATCTGCCATGTGTCAACAGCACCTATGCATGCTAGGGTTGAAAGACAGCCTGTCAGGGTTGGGGAAAAAAAGTGCTTTAAATGCTTTCAAGTACTTTCAGAGAACTTACAGTTAAGAAAGAAGATATTGTGCAAGAAACCAAGATGACATAGCTACAAGGTACTCCGCTAAAGCTCTGTACAAAATGCTCTGAGAGAACCCTTCAAAGTTTGGGAGGGGCCGTGGAAGAAGCAGTATCTCTGAGCATGACGGGTGCAGAGAGGCTGTCTCTGAGGAGCTCGGAATGCAGGTGGTCTCTCTCCTGCCACTGTTGTCGGGAAGGCTGTGCCCCATACCAAGGAATGCAGCCAAGGGCTCCCTGCACACTCCGCTTCTTTCTCTGGGCAGGCCACCACAGGACTACATCAGCCTGAAGTAGGGATGTATTTTTGAAACCATCGTCCTTCAGATGGGGAAAGGATGGTATTTGGGGGATCTTATTTGCCTGGAGGAAGCTCCCTTTTCTAACCCATCTTCCCAAAAAGACATCTTTATTCTAATTTGCATAGATACCGTTGAGCCACACACCATGAATTATGAACATTACTTCTTGCCAAGTGAGTTTCAATTTCCTTCCCTTTTCTCAACTTTCTCTCCCATTATTATAAAGCAAGAGGATGCATACTTTGGGGGTGGGGTGGGGTAAAGAAGTTCTAATCCTGGCTCTCATAAACACAGTAGCCTCTCTTAACTATCCTTCCTCCCTACTCTCTGCACTTGAGGGAGAATAATGGCTCCCTCCCCAAAGATGCCCATGCTCTAACCTCCAGAATGTGTGAATAGGTTCTGTTACATGACAATCAGAAATCCTGGTTGCAGATGGAATTAGTGTTGCTAATTGGTTGACCTTAAAATAGATAGAGTATCCTGGAATATCCAGGTAAGTCCCATGTAATTAGAAGTGTCCTTAAAAGTGCAAGAGGGAGGCAGGGGAAGAAGTCCAAGTGATGGCATGCAAAAAGGACCGAACACCAGGTGTGTTCTCTGGAGGAGGGGCCACCAGCCGTGCACTGTAGGCAGCCTCCACAAGCTGGAAAAGGGTGGATGGTGGATTCTTCCCCAGAGCCTCCAGAAGGAATGCAGCCACGCTGAGTCCTTGATGGCTCAGTGAGGTCCGTGTCAAATCTATAGAACCCTCAAATAATAAATGTGTTGTTTTAAGCCACCACATCTGTGGTACTTTAGAACAGCTGCAGTTGGGAATGAATACACCTTCTCTTTAGAGGTCCAAGAACCTCTCTGTTTTGACTCTTTCTGTTTCCAGAGTGCTACCTTTTCTTGTTCCCGTAACTCTTGCCTTTTCTTCATAATCTCTTTTGTTATATATCTTTATTATCCCTAAAAATTGTTTCTCCCCCAAGCTATTTAGTTAGTTCTTTTTTTTTTTCATGCTACAGGAATCACAAATATGCTGAACAAGGCCAGACTCAGCTTGCAAGGTGTTCTTCTCCTTCTCCTTCTCCTTCTCCTCCTTCTTCTTCTTTGATCCTATGCAGTTTCCCAGGAGCCAAATTCATATGCATTTAGGTGGATATGTGTCCTCTAGTTTTCCCCATAACTCACCCTATTCCGTACTGCATTTCACATGGCTCCCTTCCCTGGTTAACATTACTTGTTTTGTTTTTAAAGGTTTCAAGTTGAAGATTCCTCACCTAAAATATAAATGTGTGTTGAGATGTTATATTAAAAACAATTCTTGGTCCAGACATGTTTAGGAAATGGCAAGTTAGACAAGGTAGTTAGACCACCAACTAAGGCAGGTGGTTATATGTCAGGAATTGGCAGCTTTGATGATGCTACTTATCCTATATCTAGGTACATATGTCTGTATAGAGTTGTATATAGCACATAGCTGCACATAACATTCACCACTCCCATCTGATGTCCCAATGGAATGAGTAGAACATCTTATAGGTGAAGTGTTCCAAATATATGCATTGATACACACATTCAATACACTCTTTTCATCTTTTCATTTGGTCCCATTACTACAACCATTACCCATATCTTGATGATTTCCCAAAGCTATAAACATAATAAACCAAACACTTGTATAGCACATACCACATGTCACCTACCATTCTAAGCACTTTCACATATCTAAGCTGATTCACAGCCTTGATAGATTAGACACTATTCCTATTCTTATTTTACAGGTGAAGAAACTGAGACCTTGGGAACTTTTCATGTGCTCCATGTCACAGGACTAGAAAGTGACAAAGCTGGAATTTGACTTTGATTTCTAGCACTCACCCTGCTCTAGAGCTTGAGCAGTGGGGTTAACATAAGAAAACACTTTGTACCAGAGGTAGCTGAGAAATAATAAGGCATCTTAGACCAGGTTAAATTCACTGCCCCTAGAGATGTTCAAGAAGAAGTAGGAGGACTTTCTTATAAAGGATTTTTATGGGAGGCACAGGTACTGCAGACATCTAATCCATCCATGTGGTCTTTCCAAATATGAGATTCTAACAGGATAAGAGAATCTCTATGGCTGGGGAAGTAACACGAGCAAAGATGAGAAATGCTGTTTGCAGGTAGACCAGTCTGCTGGCTATTAGGACAAATTCATGGAGAAGAATAGTGCCAGTCGTGCTGCACAGGTGGGCTGGAACGAGATGGTGGGAGGCCTTGCACATCAGGAAAATGAGGGTGATCTTAATCCTTTAATTAATGGGGAGTCCTGAAAAGTGTCTTATCAGGAAAGTTATAAAGCTGAATATACATATATTCTCCCAAAAGACAGTAGTCTGTCTCCATTCTTGTTCTTTGAGATTTTTTTCATCTCAGGATAAAAAGTTGCATAAATCTGGGCAATCTTCTCAAGATACTATATTCCATCGCACAGCTTTGACAAAGACCACGCCCCCATAAAGACCACGGTCCATCAAAGGACAGGGAGCAGGGAACTGTGAAAACCAAAGCGATGAAAGAAAAGTTTAGCTTTTTATTCAAGTGTTTCAGACAGACGCCCTCCCACCTCGCCCCAGGCAGCTTATATAAAGTGATTGGAAGGGAAATAATCAGACAATAGTCTTGATCAATCAATGACTCGTCAGGCCTCTTTTGCATCTTCTCTTCCCCCTCCTTTCCACTAGGTGGCGCCAGAACTCAAAATCAGGCCCCTTGCAAAGGCTGCCTCCCTTCTCAGCCTTTATTGGAGGATGACCTGTATAAAGATATTCGTTGTGACGTGAACATGTCAAAAACTATTTTATTGCCAATTCCTAATCTGCCTCTTCATTCACACTGAGGTGTTTCTTCAGTAGTTAACAATTTTCAGCTTCACTGACCAGAATGTTCTGAAGAAAAGCTTCTGGGGACCCTGCCAGCAGAGTACTGGTGTAGACCAATGGAATAAACACATCCTGCAGAAATTGGACTGGCCAGCTGCAAGTTGATACAGTGGAATTTATTCAACTCTTGATGACTTGAGTAAGGGGGAGAATTGTTCGAATTCACAAGACAGGGAGGATTTTAAGGTGGCTGGTTGAATTATCTTAGACACTTAACTCTAGTTAGAGTGTGGAAGGGGTTAAAACCTGAGCTAATTCTTCAGGAAAGAAATATGAGAGCCCGCGTCTTGTCCCCTCCTCCGTTTCTGAATGCCTTTTCTCTCCACAAAGGAGTTTACACGAAGAGGGCTCCTCCTCTACAGATTTCTTGATTGAAACTTCTTTTCTCAGTGCTGCAGTTCTGCCTTTGTTTTGCCTTTTAAAATAGGCTTTCGATTTCGTTGAAAAGTGAGTGTTCTCACCAACCTACACAAAAAGCAATCCTTTCTGGTCACATGGAAATAAATATATATGTAGTGACAAAAGTACCCCTCAGCCCAGATTTCCATTTTAAACACCTAAGACTAATTCATATGATTCTAAGAATCAAAAGGCCAAGGCATATTGCTATCGCCCAAATCACAGGTAAGTGAGCGCATGGCACTGTTCCCTAAATCCTTCAAACTGAAATTTGAGAAGGAAACACCAACTTAGTGAACCTGTCACAAAGGAGGCATTGTTTAAAGGTAAATAGGCTTTTGTCTAAACACCATAGGTCTCAATTTTTCTCTGATTCTAAGGAAAACGAAAAGATGTATGTACTCTACTTAGTTTTGTTTACTTGAAATTTTTGTGCTTTGGTTTTTCTAAACCTGCCTCTTCTAAAATGGGAACTAGAAGGGAGAGGTTAAAATAGATGAAAGACTTATGGACTTGGATAAATAATTAATGGCCTGGAGTAATGAGCTGGAAGATGTTTAAACATTAATCCATCTGAGTCATCACAAGCATTTGAGCCTACTCACAAAATCTTGCACCAGTTGTGAGTGTGGATGTGTATGTGGTTTGTCAAAATGGAAATTAATATATGATGAGAATCAGCACTTTGAAAAATTAAAATACGGAACAAGTCTATGTAGTCCACTGTTTGTTAAAGATAAGAGGAATTTCACATTTCTTTATTTTACTTAATAAAATAAAATGTTGTATAAATTTCATCTGTATGTGCAACCAAAAAGTCAAACTTGGTTAGGGAGGCAAATGAGTTGGATAGTCCTGTCTTCCTTTAGGGACTTCTTCCAGGAGAGGGAACAAGAAAAAAGCAAAAACAAAAGCACCTCATTATTAAACTATCTGGTGAACAATTAGGGATCTTTCAGAGGTTTTAAGGCGGGGGGGAAATGTTCTTTAACATAATGCTCAGTTTTGCAATTTACAACTGTGTTCTTTAATGTGGTGTTTTCCAATACAATTTTATTACAGGCTTTAAATTATACTTTCACAGCAAAGGTCTGTCTTTAAACTTTTAGGTCAGAATTGTTCAGATCTTTTCACACTGAATCAATCAGGTTTAAAGCTGGCAAAAATCCTTGGCAGCCTTGTAAATCTTTCAAAAGATGTTATCCAATTACCCGTCCTGGGCCACAGGATTCCACAGCGTGACTATTTCCTCCTCTATGAGGAATTAAGTGCTTGTGAGAGGTTAGAAACCAATGGAGTTGAAAAAAGCAAGGTTCTGCCTTTTCCTCCAGTTCACACGGCATAGATGTAGCTGCAGCTCCTAAAGTATCGCGGGATCTGCCACAGACATTCCGACCTCAACCGTGGCCCTGCCGTCTGCCACGTTTTACTTGTTTTGAATGAGCAGAAACACAAAACAGAACGCAGAACGATAATGCCAGATTGTTTCCTGTGACAAACACTTATTTCGGACCTGTATTAAGAACATGGAGAAAAGAGAGACCCCACATGGAAAGCACAAAAGGTCACTATTGCTCTTAGTTATTTTTTCAAGGAAAAAAAATTTAAGTACATTCAATAGATATACATGGGATAAGAAAATAGGAAATAACAAAGAAGATCAATGCACTTCTTTGGTTTGGGTTTTGAACTTCTAAAACTGTGCTTATTTTCCACTTAACAATCACATATTAATCTCAGTTCTTCCTCCTCTAGGTTGCCAAGATAGAATACTAAGAAAACGCTAAGGAAACATTCAATTTATATAAAAGCCTATTTCATGCCACTTGGTGTCAAGGGGAAAAATAATCATGGGCAGAATCATTTTGAAATAATTTTTCAAGGAAAAAATGTGAGCATGCCTATAGATTCCTTCACCGGATTTAGAAAAGCTCTGCTTTCCTTTGTGATGTAAAAACCCTAATGGAGGTTATGGGATTCTAGCTGCACCTTTGACCTCAAGGCCTCTGGAGTCATTCACTTGTCATGACCTTTGACCTTTGCAAATTACAACCCTGACTATCTGTTTGGCTTGATTTTTACTACCTATAACAAAAAGACTTTCCCTCGCTGGAATACATAAGCAAAAGTCATAAATGTTTGAAAATAGTTTGCCAGCCAAGAGTCTGGCAAAGAGAGGTTAAGTATCAAAATAACAAAAGCACCAAGCCGTAAGGAAAAGACTGTAACCTTTAAAGGGTCCTCCAGTGGAGTAGATTGATTTCAGGGACTGCAGTGTGAACTCTTGGCCACATGTTCCCTCTTTTAAAATCTTTGTTTTCTTTGATTGAAAATGTGATGCTGCAGAGGTAGGAAGGTCGGTGCTTTGGTAAATCGTGCCCCTGATTCTTTGCAGGCCAGTCATTAAAAATTGCAGACGTCACCTCTGCAACTGCGTGTTCATCAGCACTTCCTTTTCTCCGCTATCTCGATTGCTTCCATTTCCAACCAAATGCAATTTCTCTTATCGGGGCTGTGAGTGAAAGGTGGTTATGTGTAAACACCGGGAGTAAAATGTCGTGTTGGCGCCCACTCAAGTACCGATGAGAAGCCCAGCAGTTCAGTCCTGTGGACTGAATATTCAGCTACTTCATAGGTACCATCCGGAGTTCCAAATACCACTTAGTGTTTATGAGATCAGCTGCTAAGGATCTGAGGCACACTGCTGATTGGTAACAATGAAATGACTTGAGTTGTCACAAGCTTGCTAATGCTCTACACCAGCGAGTGTCAACCTTTTTCATCTCCTGGCACACAGACACTAATTACAGAAATTCTGCAGCATACCAAAAAATATATTATAGTTTTTGCCAACTTGCCAAAAACAGTTATACTTTTGATTCATTCACACAGACAGCTATTGTTGTGTTGGCTGTTGTCATGTTTTTATTTGACAATCGGAAGAGAAAGGAGGTCAGTGCCACTGACTAGATAGTCAGGTGCTGCGTGTTTGAAAAATTCTTGCGGCGCACGGGTTGAAAATCACTGCTCTGGACTGTGTGATTGCTTGTTTGTTTTAAGCAGATAATAGAGGAGGAAAAGCGCGAAGACAGAGGTTAATAAAAGTGTCCAGAGAGCTTAACCTAACACAGAGTGATGTATAGATTGTCACCAAGATGAGAGCAGATGGAATCTCTTGGATTCTAATTCTGGATACTCCAGAATTTGTCTACTTAAGTAATACTTTCATGGCTACTTATTTCCCAGCCAGCGAGGGAATTCTTTTTTCTGCTTGCATTAAGATAGTAGTATTTAAATACTAATTTAAGGGACAGTTTTACTTTTAGATATTTCCAGTGGGTTTTCAGCGTTCATTCAAAACCCAACCTCCCCACCCTGCCCGGTCCTCCAGAGTTTCTCTTTCTCTAAGGATCAGGAGAAATGCTGGCCACTGAAAATACCGTGAAAGCTGGCTCTCTGATGAAGTTGGCTGTAGGCTGGCCAATCTACGTCGTTCAATTAGGATTTACAAGGAAAGTCCTTAATTTCCCAACTCCTCAGACATGTCTGGTTAAAACCTACTCAACGAAGATATTTCAATATTTCTAATTCATTTTAAAGAGAGTCGGAATCAAATCTCTTTTTAAAATCTCAGTATAAATCTTTTATACAAGTATCTTTGTAACTGACCATTTTATGCTCTCTAGACAGAACATATTCCATGAAAAGTGCCCAACTGTTAACATATCAATTGCCTTTCCTGAGTTAGAGGGAAGGTAAATTGAATAAGCTGCAAGCAGGGTGTCCAGCCTGCAGCCCACAGCTCAGGATGGCTGTGAATGCGGCTCAACACTAAAAAGTAAATTTACTTAAAACATCATGAGAATTTTTTGTGATTATGTATCACAATGTATTAAATCTGTGGCCCAAGACAACTCTTCTTCTTCCAGTGTGGCCCAGAGACGCCAGAAGGCTGGACACCCCTGCTAGAGTGACTACCCCCCATCTACATGTCCTGTGACGTGCTATGTGACACACTGTGCTATATAAACGTCTTCTTCCTAATTTCTACATCTTTCCCTGTAATACCAAAAACTTCCACAGCAGTAGGGGTCCCTCCTCCTCAGATCTTACCTAAGGGATTTTGGCTTCACATTAGAACTCTCAGAATTCAGTTTTCATTACCTTTCTACTTGAATATTTATGACTTCCTATAGATCTAATAACACCGAACCAGGAAATTTGGGGGAATTCGTTGCGTTCTTAGCTGGAAATGTTTTTAAGTCTGAAAGCTAAGTCAATAGAAAACTGATTCTCTAATTTTACAGAAATCTGTACCACGTCATTTGAATAAGCAGAAACTAAATGATGAACATTATCTGTGTTTTAACGTTTTCTGTTATGTGAAGCCATTTGATTTTCTGTTATGTGAAGCCATCTGAATAATGTTGCTGTTCACTTACTTCTTCCTCAGGGATGGAGTCCAGAATTTTTAAAGCTATGATTTTAAAATAAAAGCACTATGAAAGACAATAATGATATTTTACTTAATGTTTTACAAGGCTAATATTGGCAGCAGAGTTTCTTAAGACCCCCTTGACTTGAATGTGTACCAACTATGAACTCCCTCTGGAGCAAGATGTTTTTGAAACGCAAAAGAAGACTCACTGGTGTCCGCTCCCACCACCTCACCTCAACTCCTCACCCTCGGCCCTGCTGAGAATATTTTCCTGGCTATCCATGCAGGTAGAGCACATTTTCTCAGCCTTGCAATTATTGGAAATATAAATAGGGTAATTCTTTGTTGTGGGAAGCTATCTTTTTCATTTTAAAAGATTTAGCTTGCTCTCTACCCTCTAGATGCCAATATCACCCTGCCCAAGTGGTGACAACCGAAACTGTCTACAGACATCCCCAAATGTCCCCAAATTGTCCCCAACAGAGAACCATGGGGATAGAAATTAAAGCCTTAGGAAGTGTCCTCTTGATGTTTTCTCATCAAAATCTGTCTTCGTCAGGGTGCTTCAGACAAACAGAACCAAGAGGATGTGTAATATACATGGAAAGAGGATTACTATAAGGAGCAACTCACAAACTTAATGAGGCCGGAAGGCCAAGTCTGCAGTGTGGGCCAGCAGGCTGGAGACCCAGGGAGTTCAGATGAAGTCTCAGGCACACAGCTGGAGAACTCACTCCCTTGGTGACCCCTTCCCGTGGTCCCCAGGCCCAGACACACAGTCCTCCCAGTCCCTTGCATGTGTGTTCTTTCCATCATAGGGTCTTTGTACAGCTTGTGCCCTGGTCCTGGAATGCTGTTCCCACCATACTCCCTCTCAGCTCACCTTCCATTGCACTTCCTGAGGGAACTCTCCCCGACCTTCCTGAGTAGGTGAAGTCTCCCAATAATTTGCTTTCACAGCACTTATCACCGTGTAATCTTTGGGGCATTGAATTTCTTATCTCATTCTCTATCCCCATCATCTAGCATAGAGTAGGTACTCATCAAATATTTGTTGGCTGGCTGAATAAATGAATTAACATTTACCCACCATATGGTCTCCTTTCTCAGATGATTATTGGCTTATGGAGCGATATAACAATGGTCTAAATCAGGGATTTTCAGCTGGCATGCTGCAAGAAATTTTAGAACATACAATACCTGACTATTTAGTCAGGGGCACTCACCTCTTTTCCCTTAGGTTGTCAAATTGAAAAAATGACAACAGCCAACCCAACAATAGCCATTTGGTTTGTATAAATCAAAATTATACCTATTTTTTCAGATCAACAAAAAATATAGTACTTTGGCGTGTTGCACAATTTTAGTAATTAGTGTATGTGTGCCATGAGATGAAAAAGTTGAAAATCATGGATCTAAATAACAAACTTGTATGCTATGAGTATTAGTAAGTCAGTATAGCAATATGTTTTGCTTATTTGACAAACTTTCCTTGTGAGCTGTCTAGGGTACTGTCAGAGAAATTACTAATGCCCGAGACCCCATTGCCACTGTCTAGTGTCCCAACGCTTTGAATATTGGAAAATGCGTCACTTTGTATAGTGTAGCATAACAGGGTAATGACCATTGTGTAAATGCACCCTACATGTTTTGGCATTTAATGACTTAGGGCAAGGAAGGTATGCCAATGATCAATTTGTCACCTCTGAGCTCCAAATTCGTACTTCATTACCCTGCTTTGTGATCCTGGAGTTGGAGCCCTGGAGGATTTCTCCTTTGCCAGCTGAAACGATGTCAGTAAAAGGTGCCAAAAGGAGACTTCACTCGATTTGGTTGCTTTCTCTCTTCTGGCTCCTCGGGGGTGGCTCACAGAGGCACACGTGCGGGAGGAGGTCCAGTGGCACACGCCCTTCGGTGAGTTTTGCTGGGACCGCAGTGGGAGGCCCTCTGCCTGGCAGTCCTGCCAGCTGGCTGTGACTAGATTTGGCCCGGGGTAACCTGGGGGACCCCTCTGCCCTCCGGCAGTCCCAGTCGCACCTCTCGCGTGAAGTCTCAATCTCAGCCTCAGAGTCGACGCGGCCTCCCAAGGCATTCCTCCGTTGGGTCCTGTCTCTCTGCCCAAGGGCATTTTCTGAGTTCGCTTTTATCCCCTTTTCCTGGCAACTCATCTGCCGCCAGTTAATACCTCTTTATATTAAATGTTCCTTTTTCAAATGACTGACCCTGTTTCCTTCCTGGATTCTGTCTGGTACAGTGACCAGGGAGGGAAGTGTTGGAATGCATGCATCCGAGCACAGTACCCAGTCTTATTTCAACAATATTTTGTCATTCTAAATGAAAAATGTTAGCAAGAGGAGCTTTTTAAGGACCTACTATAATGATCAGAATCCAAGAACAGAATTTACTGCTGATGGAGCCCAAGGGGTCACCCAGGCCTTTGTTTTTCAATTGAAGCATCTTGGTCAGCACGAGGTTATGTGACTTCATTTACAGAGCAGCAGAGTGGGTGGGAAGAGACCCCAGGGGCCTGAGAGGGGGCAGCTCCTCATGAAACACCCCCAGCTCATAGTGAGGATGCTCCCCACCGGCTTCACGAGATGATTCACTGACTTTTTATGGGCACTCAAGGGAGGGAGAAATTTCTCTCAAGTCTGAGTACCAGGGATCATTATGCTTCTTCTGACCAGCTACTGTAATGTAGCTCATGGGTGATGTGAACTGTGTAAGTGCTTGTTTGCCCTTTAGGACAGTGATCAGAAGCTGGAGGGCAAAGCGCCGGTTCTGTCCTGGCCATGGACCAGTGCCTCCAGCCACACACACCTCTGCCTTCATCTCAGTCATTGTCTGCCCTGCTTCTTCCCCCCTTGGCCTTGATTGCCACACATACTTTCATTGTCATCCTATATACATCAGACCCTTTAAAACATCCACTGTAGAATAGGTTGGCTATAAACAAAATATTGAAGGACAAGTCTCCAATTTTCTTATGCTAGCTTCAGGGTTCTTTTTATTACACTGTGTACTGACAATGGAAAAGAGTTTAAATACTTACATCCACTGAAGAATTGCCATGATTTGCTGAGACAAATTTCAAAATTCCCCCTGCCATTTTCTTACCTAATTGGTATGCTTAAAAATTTTCCAATGTCATATCCAAAGAATTAAAAATGTTAGACTTCTTAGCAAATCTTTCAATGCAAAGGCATCCAAATTCATAAGGCTTGACTATCACAAAGCTCACCAGAAGCTCAAAAAAATCATCTTTTATTTTTTTCTTATCTGTTCATTGAATTATAGTGTCAAAATTGGTTTGTTTCAAGGATGGTCATTTATCAATATTACACAAAATTTAAGGGGGAAAAATTCTATGCTTTTTCTTTACTTTTGTGCTCTTATTAGTGTTTTTATTGCCGAATAAGCACTTTTTGCACATTGTCTCCCTAGGATGGTGAAAGACGGTTGTTTAAACCTTGTTTACACCTGGACCCCTCCCGTTTCTGTGCTTGCCCAGCCCAGCTTCCACGCTTCACATTGCTCGTGACCAGTGACTCAGACTTTGTAGGGACAAAATTAATATTCGCTGAATGCGTCCTCAGAGCTGCTACCAACATGGGAAATGGTGGAAACGAAGAAGCAATCATAGAAAATAAAGTCACTGCAGCTCCGGAAGTAGAGACACCGCATGCTATTCCCGCTCTTCAACTCATAATTCCTCCAAAGAGAGGAAGATTTTGTTTCTCTGTACTGAAGGTGGAAAATGATGTGCCTTCGGCTCTGTCTCATTTGAAAGAAATAATTCTAAATAATGTTTTTCTTGTTTTCCTTTACTTCAGGGAAACCAGAGCACTTAATGCTGTGGGTAAATATTCATTCTTTTCTTTAAGTATCTATGGGAGAATTTGCCAAAGCTTTTATGCAAATAAATCTGGTATTAAAGAACAAAAGTTAGTAAATTTAAAGATCTAACTGGCTTTATTGAATAATTTGTGAATCAATAAGCATCCCATTTAGTAAAGAGAAGGGTACACAAAGAAACTGTGGAAAATGAAAGATTTTTATAGGCAGAACCTGGTGGGAAAAGGAAGTTATTAGTGAAAGAAAAGAAAAGATTGTTTCAGGCAACAACATATTTCTTTGGTGGGGAAGGGTATAATGGGGTCTTATGAGGAAGATTCTCTCCTCGGTGTTGATCAGGAAATTCCAGACGTATTGATCTAAGGTCACATTCCTAGGAGGGGCTGAACCTGCAAGTAGGCCAGGCACTAAATCTAAACTCAGGCATCACAGACTTAGCACAAGTGACTCCATTTGGGGGCTGTGATTTTTCTCCTTAACACTGGTAACCTTTGGCTGCAGTGAAACCATGTCAGGCAATTTGACCTACAGACCAACCTAAAAAAAGGGTGGAGGGGAACTCTAGAAACTGGGCTACAGAAACAAATGGGCTAAATAAGGAAGAAGTTAGTGTGAACCCATGCTTCCATTTTCTTGATGTAATCTGTCTAAGAGCCTTCTTGCAGTTTCTTATTTAACTCTGAGCATGGTTCACAGATAACTGCACCAAAGTCCTTCGAACAACCAGATTTCCCATTTATTTCAGAAAATATAAGATCAATTTTCCATGTGAGTCAATTGATATATTGGGTTAATGCCCTTCAAGCCTTCAGATATATTTTTGTGCCTGTTTCTATTACCCAAGTCTTTGATCTTCAAAGCTAAAGTCTGCATTTCTCTTAGGGCTCTTCTGGAATGAACAGCTCAAGATGAATTATTATCTTTGGACACCCTGAGTTCTTCATGCAACTTAGTTAACAGAAATCAAGATAGACAAAGGGATTAGGAAAGACATATTTCAAATACCATATCTGATCAGTTGATATTTATTAAAATAAGCTACTAGATTTTTTAGGCTCATAACAGTCTTGAAACTGAGTTGTTTTTTAAGTATTTGTAGGAAAATAAGCTTATGTTTTTCAGTGTTATCAATCATGCAAAAACTTCTGATAAGCACTTTTAAAATATTTCAACAAAGCAGTCTTTGCCTAAAGAGCATAATCCTTTGTTTATGCAAAGCATCTACATTATAAGAGTAAGTTCTCGAGTGGGGATGTGACTAAGATCAGCAGTAGTATAGCAAAAATCAGAGCTTTCTAGACACTGTGCACGGACAGGGTCCCTGGGAGCCGAAGGAAGCTACTTTGGAACATGCTGCAGGTACATCTGTTCTTGCACTGCATGGCCAGCTCACTTCTGATAAGATGTGGAACTAGAGTTGTTGAATCAGGAGGACCCCGATCTCCCCACTGGAGAGCAGGTCATTGACATCAACCGTGGCATTGACCCTGTGGGATGTGCTACCTGAGCTTCCTTTCAATAACCTCACCAGCTCCTCACGAGCCATTTGCAGGATAATGTGAGCAAGTCAACATGAAGAGCGGCATGGCTTGCACAGGGCTTAGTAATATAAATATGACAATTCCCGTTGCTATTTTTGACTCTTGCAGAATTACAATGGCAATAAGACAGCATCGGAAAAGCTACAGCTTAAGTGTGCTTCATTTGGAGTGAAAGTAGAGATAAGGATTGGTGCGGTTAAAAATAAATGATTCTGTTGCCATGGTTTCCTTCTTTATAAATTCTTTTTGACATGAATTGCTGTTGTTGCATTTAATTTTAGATTCATGCAGATTTTCCACAAATAAGAATTCCTATACATCTGAGGAACGTTTTTTTTAAAGCTGCAGGGAAAGGTTTTTGGCGGTCTGGCTCGAACACGTCTGAGTAAAATAACCTGCAGGGTTTTGGCTTTAGACAGCGACCAAAGGAAAGTGAATAAAGAGAATGAGAACACAGAAAACTTGTCAAGCTATGCTTAAAACATGAGTTCATAGTATTGCAAAATTTAAGGGCATGCTGAGTGTTGGGGACTGCCTCTCAGAACCATAGGGAGACAGGTGTCCCTTCTACGGAGTAGCTCTCTTGACAACCAGTCAACCCACCCACCCATAAAGGATTATAATTACCAAAGTTAATTTAGATAAATATGTATATATTAATATCAAAGGCTCTAACTGTGTTTTCAAAATCTACTAGATTATCTCAAATGCAATTCATTTTGCTTGAATAGGGTGTGAGAATTACTTATAATTTATACCTGCTTTTAAACAGCTGCTTCATTTGTTTAAAAGCTTAATAATGGCTAGTTCAACTTTGGAAAACATAAATGGAAAGGAAGAGTTGACTTAACCAAAGGAATTCCTTTTTAAAAAATGTATTACAGAATTGTTTAAACAGTGAAATCCCATGCCACAATTAAAATAGTGCATGATTATTTTCAAAAAGGAAATAATCAAATTACTTCAGCAGAAATGCATTATAATACAGTCACTATGTAAACAAGAACATCAAAATATTGATAAATGCTTATTTCAAATTATAATTAATGGTTAAAAGATTCATGTATTTTGAATTTTCACTGTTTTCCTTTTCTATAAATTTTGAGGCTAATCTTATAAATCTAGCAAAACAAAATTTTCAGAATTTAGAATATATTAGTTTAATATAGTAAAGGATTAAATTTGAACTGAAAGGAGATGAGTGAACTATATTTGTCTCTATAAACTTATTTTCTAATTTTATCACTCTACCTTTTTTAGTAATTAATCAACTATTTTGTTAAGTGTACATTTAGTGTTTTAGTCACACGATTTCATTTTTATTTTTCTTAAAAAAAAACCCTGAAAACTCAGAAAACAAAAAGTAGTTCTTGCAGTATTTTAGGCCAACTAAATTTGAGAAAGGAGTTCGTGGTATTCTCTTGATGTGCCCTAAATTTAAATTTATACATCAAGTTTGGAGGGTTTGGGCAGTGTGTTTGTGTGTATGTGTGTGTATTGGGGTGGGGGTGGAAAGGGATTTGATTTTTAAGATATTTTACCTAATAACACAAACACTGCCCAAACTGATGGAATAACTACACCAATTTGTACTTCTCTCTTTAGGTATGAGCAAATTGGCTCAGGGTTTCTAGTATTTCTATAACAATCAGACCAAAAAAATCAAACAGGAAAAATTCAGAGGTTGCAAACAGCTATGCATAGATCAGAGCTGCTGCGGATAGCAGACTTTGCCAGGTGCCTGCTCTGCCTAGCGAGGTGGGACAGCCAATGACGTGCCGCTTTGGCTTGCTCTGAGCTTCGCTTTGGCTGACCTGGAACAGCTGACCAGATTTCTCTTGCTGGCAACTTGCCTCTGCTCTGAAGCTAAAAGTGACGGGGTCTTTGGACTGTGGCACAACCCCAGAGATTCTATGGCTGTTAAGTCATTTTGCTTTGCCATGAAAATTCAAGGTAGATACCTCTCGCCATGGTAGACTAGTATACACTGGTCTTCCCTCCAAGAACAATTCAACAAGCTTGACAAAATACTTTTTTAAGATTCTGTTTGAAGGCTTTGAAGAGCTACTAGGGCAGCCAGACATAAGAAGCCAAGACTCCAACCAGAAGAGGAGCTCATTGAGATGAGCATAGCCATTTGGCCACTTTTCCCTTGAGCTGCACATCTACCTTTCCTAAGCAAAGTGTTGTTGTCAACACTCTTGAAAAGTCCCCGTCTGGTTAGCATTCTGCTTGAATGGTCATCAAACCATGACAATGGGTGACGGCGGCATATTCATTGTGTTCATTCAATGTATTGTCATGTGCACGTGAATGAATTACCAATATATGCAGCAACTTGGATATTTATCAATTCTGAATAAATAACCTAAAAAGTATACACATATTTTGGACCCTGCCTACGTAACATTCCTCTGTATAAATTATATTAGTGGAGGTAAGGATGGTAGACATCTTAGGGGAAGAAGTAAATTGTTAATAATGATTGTAAGACGGCAAAAGTGCGCTCTGGGGTGGTAGCAACGTTTTATTTTAGAACTGGGACGTCCTTCACTAGTGTGTTTGTTTAGTGAAAATTCACCAAGCTTGACACTTAGGATTCGTACATACAGCATACAGATACACATATGCATATATACATACATATACATATGTATATATCATCAACCAATGGTTGTTGGCACCAATTCAGTGCCAACAGGAACTCCTAATTTGGGGTGCAGTGAA
This sequence comes from Trachops cirrhosus, assembly GCA_028533065.1. Classification (NCBI taxonomy): domain Eukaryota; kingdom Metazoa; phylum Chordata; class Mammalia; order Chiroptera; family Phyllostomidae; genus Trachops; species Trachops cirrhosus. The sequence goes on along the minus strand of CM052548.1, from coordinate 10,276,832 downwards.
GAAAGAAACTTTATTCAGTGCAAAACAGCTCAATTGTGGTAAAGCATGACTATGCAAACAGCATGGTTGAGAGGCAGCCCTGGGGTCAGGTGGTGCTGGGGCGAGCCTCTCTGTGGCTAGACAGCTCTGCTCTGCTCCTCGCCAGTCTGCTTTGTGCGGGGCCTTCATGAGTATTTCAGCTCAGGCAGGAAAACTCAGGCTTAGGTAGAAAGGGAAAGTTCATTCTTAGTGTCAGAAGGGAGCTGGCTTACATGGACAGAAGTCCCCACCCTTGGTCCCTCATGGGTCCATCCTTCTGCAAACGAGGACTCCAAATTTTCACAATTTGATTGGTCTAAAAGGCACTGTCCTGATTGGTCAGAACAGAGTTGTGCTGGTTGGTCAAAGCTGCGCAGCTGTGACCTATTTGTCCTGGATGTGGAAAACCTCAGTCCTATTGACTGAAATACAATTCCAGGACTTCCTTTATGAGGGCTGGCTCGGATGGCAGAAATGCAAGGCAGGCTGATAGTTACTTGCAGAGGCAGGCAGGCCAACCTGGACTTCTCTCTGGAGCGCAGTGTGTGAGTGGCCCCTGTGTAGAAATGACTGTGAAGTTGGCATATACATTTTTTTAATTAAAAAAATTTTTTTACTTTTAAAAAAGTTGAGCCCTGTTAGCCACCATGAGGTCCTACTTAGTAGGTTTCTTCTTTCTCAGGGTTTGCCATTTATGAACCATAAATTTGACCTAAATGTATGAGGCAAATTCTTTCAAATATTTTTAGTAATGGCAAATGTTCTCATCTTTGAGGACTTTATTAAACTTTCTGAAAAATTCAAAGGTGATTTTGAAGCTGTCTGATGAATAGTGTGATTAAACCAAGGAAGGGTGGTCTGATCAAAAGGAAAGCAAGCTATAACATTATGAGATTGGTTCTTTTTTGAGGCACAGAAAATGTTCATAATAATATAATTTCAAAAGAAGATTCCCCCAAATTGTAATGAATGGAAAGCAAGCAGGAATAAGGATATGAAACCATGTTATTTCTTCACATGGGTGTGTATGCTTTTAACCTTGCGTTCATCTGCATTTTCTCATTTTGACCATTCCAACAGTCGGGTGAAGAAAGGGTTACTTTGTGAAGGCATGCATTATCCTGTCACTTTAATTATTCTTGTCTTTGGAAGAGAGAGGTGGAGGCTGGTGGGATACCCAGGCACTGAGAAAGTGCTAGAAGCTAAATTTGTCTGAGGTCTTCTGACTCCTGCCCACTTTCTCGTCCTGTTCACTCTGGAGAGTGATAATGGTATCTGTACGTCTTTCTGTCTTTGAGCTGTGTCCTCATCTACACTACTCTTTGGTGGAATATGGGAAGTATTCTTATATTCAGCTTCTGATCTTACTCTAAGGTAATACATGCTTTTTAGTATTTGCAGGGCAGAGATTTAAATGTTTTAAGATCTAGCGATTTTGTATCTAGGTTTGTGTCATCTGTACACAATAAAGCCAATAAGAAAATTTTTTAAATCAATATTTTTCTTTACCTGATTCCATTATTTTATCATGAATTGTATAGTTATTTAAATTCAAGTACAGCGTTCTTCTTTTAAAATTCACTAACCTCTTTCCTAGTGCCTGAATGGTATCCCAAGCTACTCTGGATGAATTACTCTGTCCTTAGAGAATTAACCTGGAGCACAGAAAAGTAACTTGCTTCCTTGTACAAGGCATTTTATGCCGTAGATTTTCCACAAATATTTTTAGGATGTGTTGATGAATGAACGATTAATGACATGTGGCACTTTGATTATCAGGGAGGCTCAGAGCATTTTATGGCTCAGGATCAGACCTTGGACATGAGGTTCTTTCTCTGCCCTTTCTAACAACCTATGCAGTTGTGCTTGGTAATGCCAGATAGATTCCTGATGCCACACGTTCGAATACGTGTGGATGATTCTCATTTTTACTGTTAATGTGAATTTTGTAGCTTTTTGACATTTGTATATTTTTTCATCGTGTAAAATCCACATGACATATGGAAGAAAATAGCTAGTAGACACATGCAGAGCCAAATTAACCTTTTGCTAATATATTTCAGAGCATAATTGTAGGTTGAATTTCTTATTGTAAGTGGGGAAGCACACCTATTCTTTGTTCAACTTCCTTGTCCTATGTTTACAGTTGTTGAGTTTTTAAAAGCAGTGGCATATACATTTATATACAAAGAGTCCCTGGCTAGACCATTTTTACAGAAGGTGGAGATTGCTTATATTTCCAGCATTTTGTTTCTCTCCAGCCTCCCTGCATCAGTCCCAACTGGAGAGGGATGGCTAACTCAAGGGTTATGAAGAGAATGTTTACAGAGCTATGGGTGAGGTTTAAACGGAGCTCCCATACCAAATGAAATATGCATTTCCTATGCAGCCCAGCAATGTACTCTTGGGCATTCTTCACAGAGAAATAAACACTTGCGGTCACACAGAAACCTGTGCGTGAAAGTTCCCAGACGCTCTACTCCTGGAGGACAGAAAAAGGCAGAGAAGTGACCTGAGAGGAGGCAGCAGGGGGCTAATAGAGACCCCTGCTCATCTCTGACATATACTTTCTTCCAGTATTTCCCAGAGCAAGATTTGTCTTGAAATTTTCAGTGCATTTTTTTTCAGTTGTCTATGCGTGCTTCTGTCTGGCTGGTTCTATAATCAGTATTATTCTATTTGTTGTGAGCATGTGTTTATAGTTTTTGTTTGGTAAACAAACGCCATGTAAACTGGTTACATTTCATTTCTTAAATTTTAATTTGAAGTATTTTTTAAGACTTCAAAATATGCAAGGCACTGTGTTAAATCTTCCTACAGATACAAGTAACAATGGGTTCCTGCAGGGGAGGGGGTTCCCTGGCCTCAAAATTATTCATAATCCTGTGCAGAAGATAGAAAACAAGAGTAATAGAAAAAAAAACCCTGAAAGGCAGAGAGTGCTCTGTCTTTAATCAGATGCAAAATTCTAAAGTGAAATATTGACGTCATTACACGCATAAATTTAAAATTCCATCATCGTCCTGCAAATGTTCGTGGTGGGTTGAAATGAGGGACGTGATACTTCTGCATCTCCCGGGAATGTGGTTAATGGCGTTGTAAGATGATGGCCTGAAAGGCAAGGTGGCTCTTGCTCAGATGTCCTTTTCGCTCTTCCCCTCACGCGCCGTGGCTATCTGGACTACATCAGGTTTTCAGCTTAATCCCTGACCAAATCTTTTACTATTTTCCTGCCACATCACAACATCTGAAAAGGAACAAGCTTACAGTTTGATTACTGTTTTTAACAAGGTAGAAAAGTTTATGTGCATCATCTATCAATTTTGATATGTAGGCCACATAGGACATCAATGTGACAGGAAAGCATACTTTTTCATTTAAATTGCAACTTTTTGTATAGAAGGAAAGATTCAACTGGGATTGATCTGAATGAAATAAATATGCTATAATCAACTTGGCAGTATTTCCATCTGTGGAAATGAAAATAGATCTCCATATCCTCTAAAATATTTATTTAGATGTTTTTTTCTTTAAAACTTTGTTTTCTTTCATCCTTTTTTTAAGGGTTTTTTTTTTATTTTTAGAGGGAAAAGGAGAGAGAAGAGAGGGAGAGAAACATCAATGTGTGGTTGTCTCTTGCCCATCCCCCCACTGGGGACCTGGCCCACAACCCAGGCATGTGCCCTGACTGGGAATCAAACCAGCACCCTCTTGCTTCACAGACCGACAGTCAATCCATTGAGCCACACCAGCCAGGGTATCTCTTCTGAGGCTGGAACTAAACAAGAACTCTTACTAAGTAGCAAGAATCCAACAGTCATTGTTTTTTGTATTCACTTTTCTTGCACAATGACTTTTGATCTGCATGATTGTTAACTTTTAAAGTAAAAGAATCTTAATTAATAATCAACATGACTTGCTCAGTTTTACCATAATCGTTTGGTTTAAATAATTTATGCAAGATGAAGATGTCAAAAACAGTTCAAAATTTTGTATTTGTTTATTTTTGATTTTAGAGAGAGAAGAAGGGAGAGAAAGAGAGAGAGAGAGAAACATCAGTTTGTTGTTCCACTTATCTCTGCATTTGCTGTTTGATTCTTGCATGTGCCCTGACCCAGGATAGAACCTGCAACCTTGATGCATTGGTTTGCCACTCTAACCAACTGAGCAACCCAGCCAGGGCTCAAATTTTACTTTTCAAAAACAGATTCATTTGCTTTGCAATCCAATCTAAATAGTACATCTATTTAGTCTTCAGTAAAAGATAGTGGATATTTTTATCACAGCATCTCCCTCTGCAGCATACCACTACTCTGCCTTTTAAAAGTATCTTTAAAAGGTTGGTATATATTTTATCTCATTTTATTCTAATTCAGCGGCAGTAGAAATCCATCCTGAGATGAATGAAGAATTGAGACAGAGACGCGTGATCTGTTGTCCAAAGTGACGCCTGCACCAGGGGTCAACTGTGCATTAGCCTAACTCCCCTAACCTCTCACACAGCTCACTCAAGGTAGCCATGTCACTAAAATAGCCAGCTTATCTTGAGCAATAGAAACTTCAGAGCTCCTCTTTGTCTCTGCAGTCCCAAAAGCAGCGGTCACTGCCCCTCTGAAGAAGGCTTTACAGGCAAAGTTTAAAATTAGAAACTCAGGAAGTAACTATAAAGGGGTCGGGCTTAATTCTGGGGAAAGAGGAAGTAAGGAGGATTCTTCCTGACTTTCACTCCAACATGACAATTTTCTAAAGGAAAATAAATAACCCTTCCTATCCTGCATTTAACCATGTGAAAAGTACCGCCACCCCGGGGAGGCTGCGTGGCAGCTGGTACGGGCTGGGGCAAGGGATGGAGGGAAGAGGAGGGATAATGAGAGACAAAGCCAGATGGCAGATGATGAGGGCACAGGGTGGATAGAAACGGGTGCAGTTTACAGAAAAAGGGGAACTTACAAAGATTTGCTAGGAAGACAAGAGAGCCCACAGAGTGATACTTCTTGAAGATGAAGTCATCACAACAGAAGCCTGTCAATCCTCTGAAATAAAAAGAGGAAGAATCAGGAAGGACATGGCTGAGATGTTTGTTAATAACTCACAAGTGAGGACGAACAGGAGAAGTATGTCCACTACCAAACAGCATATCTGTGAACAGCTCAACTGAAATGTTTAATCAATTCTGTAGTAATCCCAATGTATCCCATGCTCTTTTTTTGCTACAAATCCCAAAGAAGTAACCACCATCTGTTATCTTTGAGAAACTGCTGATTCTGGGTGGCCTCTGAAACAAAGAAGTGACAGAAACATTTCAAGGAGGAAAAGTAAAAAGTCACATCTAGTCCACTGTTTGGGGAGCTGGAGACTTTGGAGATGACTTGGTTGCCTGCTCCAGGCTCCTTTATCTCCTTAGTGTCAAATTAGGAAGAAAAACCAGTTCTCCTCGACTGCATTCCTTTTCAGAAATGTTCCTTTCTCTTACCCAGATGGTGCCCTTTGAACTTAAAAGCTAAAGAACTTTGTTCCCCACTGTAAATTGTCCCCACGGCCATGTTGCTTTTCCATTTAGCTGCCAAGCTGAAGAGAATTGGCAGCTTTAGCAGACAATTAGCACTTTGAAATATTACACCAGCACATATGTAACAGGTTAGCACAGTGCCTGGACAGGGGAGCACTCACAAATGTCCGTGCCTTCCTCCCCTCTGGGCCCTAAACTAGGCAGGGATCTGTTTGCATTTCTAGCCCCGAGATACCGGGAGAAAAGAATGGGTAAGTTGGTGTCTGGTGTCCTTAAAGATCTAGATAGACACAGAAGAAAAGAAACATATGAAAGGATATTGCTGAGCCCTTATTTTAAAACTCAGTTTTAGATTTATAGGTCATTAAGCAAAGCCTGAAAAAAAATCAAAGGGAGAACAACAGAAAATGGAAATATTAATATTGAAAGCCCTGAAAGCAATTACCTTTACCTTTGCTTGTAAAACAATCCGTGTTTTATAATCTCACAACCCAAAGTATTACAAACACTAACCAAAGACCTTAGTGGACTGTTTCTATTAATAATTAGAGACGGTTTTAAGTTTTCCTCTAGCCCTTTACTTAGGGCAATACAAAATGTTATCACATAAAAAAATAAGCAGAAGCAAGGCTGTTATTTATATAATCTGTGAAAATACGCACTAAACCATTCCTCTAGTCCCTGAATAAAACCAGACATATGGTGGATATTAAAAAGCGAATATAGTCAGACTATCACAGCTTTGTAAATTTTTGTTTGTGCTTTCATGGAAACTCTCACTGAAAGGGAATTTCTGTTTCAGTCTTCCTTTAAGAGATGACTTTTCTAAGACACTGCCAACCCTGTCATAAAACTCTTAAATCCAGAGGAAAGTGACTCCTAAAAGTATCCAGATTAACCTGGGAATAGTATGGCAATTTAGCCAGACAAGAAGTAAGTGGGCCTTTCTAGTTGTTGCCCATAATGGTTTCCTGACCAGAAGAGAGAATAACCTAGCTTTGCCCTGAGCTAGTAAGTCAGGAGAAATTTGAGCCACTGTTTAAATAGGGTATGTATTATCCAGATTGCTATACAGGGGAAAAATGCATTGGATTTGGTCGAGCTTTCAGAGTTTGATACAAAGACTAGAGCAGGAGTCAGAAATTGAATTAGTCTTAGACATTTTAACTTGAACACTGCCTCTCCAATTCTTACTATCCTTATCTACTAAATAGGATAAGACAATCTGTTATACCTACCTTTATGTGAGATTCCACAATTAAAATCACACATACATTTTTATTCACAGTTACATAGTATTCATTTAACAAACACGTTTTGAAAGGCCCTCCTTCCAAAAGGACTTGATTGCATTTGCATGTTTATTATCGTTAGGCGCGCCCCCAAATCTCTGGTGTTCCTGGAAAGAAATAAGAAAGGTTAGATCTCAGGTATTGCAAAGTTCCCTTTATTCCTCTGACCTCAGGCCTGCGTCCCGGAAGTCCTGCCTACTTTCTCCGGGCACACTGCTTGATCTCTCTTGGGGAAGGGAAAAAGTTGCTTCTAAATTTAGTCTAAGCGGATTTAACATATGGAATCATATCTTCCCATGTCAAGAGGTCCCGTGTTTCTGGGAAACTGGACAACAGCCTTTGCTGGATGGTAGGTAGAAGTTGAAGAAGGCAGGCTGTTCAACTGTTTGGAGAAAAACAGTGACTTGGGCAATTGTTTTTTTTAGGTAAATTCCTAAAAGAATGCTAGGCCCTAATGCTAAAAGGCATCTTGCTTTAGGCCTTTGAGCTATTTCCCTGACGGCATCTAAGACATATTAAATTATTGGGCATCTGGTCCATGTGCCAAATGGATGCTGCTCCAAGAGGCTGGGACCTGGCATATTATCCTTATTGGATTTGAGGCTAAAAATAAGTAGAAGCACAAGGAAGGTTAGAAGAGATGTTTTCTCTTCAATAGCCAAAGTCAAAGTCAATAAGAGAAAGGAATAAGAAAAACTACAAAAGGGAAAATGGATAAGAATTTTAAATTGGGAGGAGAGAAGATGGCGGCGTGGTAGGATGCAGCAGATTCTACTCTCCCACAACCAGGGAAAAAAAATCTGAGTCATTTTACGTAGGTACAGAGCAAAGAGCCAACATTATCACGCCATAAATGAAAATAGGAGATCGCAAATT
>CM052548.1:10190627-10268637 GCA_028533065.1 Trachops cirrhosus | reverse complement strand
CTTCAAAAAAAAAAAAAAAAAGAATTTTAAATTGGGAACAATTTTTTTAAAGATTGTTTTCAATTTTATTTTTAGAGAGAGTGGAAGGGAGGGAGAAAGAGAGGGAGAAAAACATCAATGTGTGGTTGCCTCTTGCACACCCACTACTGGGGACCTGGCCTGCTACCCAGGCATGTGCCCTGACTGGGAATTGAACCAGTGACCTTTTGGTTCTCAGGCCAGTACTCAATCCACTGAGCTACAACAGCCAGGGCTGGGGATAATTCTTTAAAAAGACCGTGATTAAAACCATTTAAGTTTCCTAATGACAAAGACATGACTTTGCTTTTAGGGGAGCATGGGTGACTTAGTCTTAGCAAATGGCAGCCATGTGTATTTCTGTGAACCTTAAGTACCCCTGAGTAAGAAACAGGGATGATCTGCCTTTTCTTTTTCCTATTGTTAGGTAAGTCCTAGGGATTCAAAAAGAGGTAGAACTTGCTCTCCCATGGGTCCTGGGATGCCCACAATTACTAACATTCTTGTAAATATTTTCCCCTTGTTACACCGAAGTCATAAAATGAGTCCAGGAAAAAGAGCCGCGTTAGAGGCAGAGCTGAGTGGTGTGAAATCCAGAAAGAAGGTGGGTCTGTGCATCGTAAACTATGTGAACACTGCCATCTAAAGCTTTGCTTAAAATCAGCAAGCACTTGGGGAAGTCGGGCTGGGGAGCAAGAGAAACCGAAACAACCAGTGTGGATGTGGTTATCAGACTTTTACTTTAAATTAAACTGAATAGAGCATTTAAATAAATCACGGCTCTTGTGCCTTTTTTTTGTTTTAGCACACCAACGGTGTTCATTTTCTGAGTACCTGTCATCCTTATCTTTTCTCATTTTCAAAGAATATATTTTTTTGGTTTTACCAAGACTGTGTAGCAAAGAGTATTTAAATTAAGAAATTTTCTATCTGATGACTATTTTGTCACTTGGAAAAAAACAGGTCATCGAACTCTATCAATTCAAAAAATTCAAAGACCTAGAAAAGACCCATCAGTGTTCCTGTACTCAGTGTGGGGTAGGATTAAAATGTGGATATTATGTTGGAAGCTATCAATCCCTTATCCACCATGGCCATTTTCATTGCTTCATGACTATTAAGAAAAAATTTTGAAAAACTCTTTATCATAGGTAAGGTAAAAGAAGCATCTCTCTCTCTCTCTCTCTCTCTCTCTCTCTCTCTCTCTCTCACACACACACACACACACACACACACACACAAAACTATCACATCTTCTAGTCCTTACATAGGGAATATTTGGGAAATAACTAAAAATGTATAAACCACATCTTGTATTGACATTTTGTTAAATGGCTTTATGAAAACCTCAAATCAGTCTGGCAAAATCATTTATATAAAATTTATAAGCAAGTGCATTGAAGTAATCCTGTGTTCTTTGGTTTTGCTGTCAGGAAATATCTGATGGTTATCTTGCTGCAATAATTCCCACCCTGGAGAAACTGCAAATCTCTTTTATGAAGAAAGGATGAGTAATGGGCCAAAGGAGAGAAGCTGCAGTAAATTTGATCAGTTTGGGGAAAGTGTGCTGCTTGCCATAAACTTCCCCAGCTTCCGCTGAAATCAGTCCTCCATATCAGCAGGAGGTTTTAAAGGCACTTGTTTACATTGACAATGGTGGAATGTTTAGAAAACGATTGCATTTGTGCACTCGCACTGATTCACTCAGTTTGCTGCGCTGAGACCAATGAGGGACGGGGCGACCAATGAGATGACTTTTAAAAGTTACACACCAGTAGAAGAAAGAAGACACTTCCCAAATACAACATGTATATCAGGCTTTGAAAAGAAGTTAGGATGTAGCAGAGTAGGTGCCCAGTAATTATTTTTTAATGTTTGGACGTGTGGTTAATTATTTGGAAAAATAAATAGGTGAATTACAAATTACTGCTATCAGAGGAGTTATGGGAGTTCAGGAAAATAACACAAATTATTTCTGCTAACTTTGATAAGCTGGGAAGTGGAGAAAAGATACAGGGGTTTGAGAAAGGTTACAAAGTAGAGTGGGTATTGCAGCAGCACATTGACTGATGGGTAATATAAGCCCAGGCAGGAAGGTCATGTGGGCAGAAAAATAATAAAAGCTTCAAATAGGAATTAAATCAGAATAGGAATTTATTCTAAATAACTATATTTCTATTTGCCTGAACAATAGGTAGTATTTTAAAAGGGGGAAACTCCTACCTCACACCATACATAAAACTATAAAATACTTAAAACTATTAAAAACTTAAAAGCAAATGAAAAAATAAAACTATAAAATGTTTAGAAGAAAACACAGTGGTCAACCCTCATGGCGCTGGATTTGACAATGGATCGTTAGACATGAAAACAAAACCATGACAACAAAATTAAGAATAGATCGATTGAGCTTCAGCAAAATTAAAAACTTTCATACTTCTAAGCTCATTATCAAGAAAGTGAAATGGCAACTTACAGAATAGAAGAAAAATACTTAAAAAGTACGTATGGCCAGGGTCTGGTATCCGGAATATATAAAGAGCTCTTGGAACTCAACAACACAACAACAAACAACACCATTAAAGAATGGGCAAGGGACTTAAATAGACTTCACTCCAAAGCACATGGAAAGATGCTCAACATATTTATCCATCAGGGGAATGAATGTGCATTGAAACTGTAATATGATACCACTTAATACTCACCAAGATGGCTATAATAAAAAATACAAGTGTGGGCAAGGAAGTAGAGAAACTGGCCTCTCCTATATCACCAGTGGAAATGTAAAGTGGTTTGGCTACTATGGAAACTATTTTGGTAGTTACTCAAAAAGTTAAACATAGGAATTACATATGACCCAACATTTTACTCCTAGGTATATATATCCAAAGGATATGAAAACAGGTATTCAAACAACTACATCTACATTATTGCCCATAGAAGCAGTATTCACAATAGCCAATAAGAACCTGAATGCCCATCACTGGGTGAATGGATAAATAAAATATAGCATATCTATACAATGCAATAGTCCTTGGCCATGAAAATGAATGCAATACTGACACATGCTATGACACTGGTGAAACTCTAAAACACTACGCTAAGTGAAAGAAGCTAGACACAAAAGCTCACATATGGTATGATTCCATATGTATGGAATATTCAGAAGCGTTAAATCCATGGAGACAGCAGGCGGTTGGTTGCCAGGACCAAGGGGGCGTGGGGAATTGGGGGATGACTCCGTAAGTGGTATGGAGTTTCCTTCTGGAGCGGTGAAAATATTTTGGAACCAGAAAGAAGTGTGGTGACTGCACATCACTGTGAATGCATCCAGTGCCACTGATCACTTTGAAATGGTTGATTTTATGTTGTGTGAATTTCACCTCAATAAAAAAATATTAAGAAAAGAAGAGGGAGGGTTAAAAAAGTAAAGGTAAACTGGATAATTCCATTCCCTGCCAATAGATGAGCAGGCAGGGAAGTTGTTCACTGTAGGTTCTTGATCAGAGGGGCACCACATTTGGGGGCCCTCACCTGTTGTTACTCCCCCATAAGCAGTCCCCGCTGTGAGGGAATGTGATTCATCTGCCACAGGAGTGAAACCCTGAACAGTGGCAATAACCTGAATGCACCTGGAGAATGTTATGCTATGAAATAAGCCAAACACAGAAAGACAAATACCGCATGATCTCACACATGGCACCTAAAAAAGCTGAACTCACAGAACTAGAGAGTAGAACAGTGGTTGGGGGTCGGGGGCTGGGCAGTGAGGGAAATAGGAAATGCTGGTGAAAGCATACAAATCTCAGTTGTCCTATCAGCAAGTCCCGTGGAGCCGCTGTACCGCATGGTGACTACCGTTAATAATATTGTATCGTGTACTTGGAATTTGCTGAAAGTGCAGATCTTAAGTGCTCTCGCCAAACACGCACAAAATGGGAACTTGATTGTGGCAATACACATTTCACAGTGTATATGGACATTGGACCATTATGCAAATAGATACCATTTTTACTTGCCAATTATACCTCAATAAAGCTGGAGTTTTTTTTTAAAAAGTCCTCCCTTATCCATACTCTGATTCTCACTCACTTCCCATGTTGTTTGGGGATAGCAACCTTACACAAGGATTTTTATCCAAACCCATGTGGTGGTTATATTTGATGAGGTTTTCATCCTTTCACTATACTGGCTTGCTTTTAATGTTTCCACTAATGTCAACCGATGGTCGATGGTCAGTGGTGTCAATTCAATGCCCACGCAAATCCCCAGTTTAGGGTGCGGTGAAGGAGGGAACTATTCAATGCAAAACAGCTCGATCGTGGTAGAGCACTGGCTGTCACGGCAGCCCTGGATCCAGGCCCCTCTCTGGGCAGACTCCTCTGCTCTGCTCCCTTTCGGTGCTGCTCTGCGCTGCTCAGCTCTGCTCAGAGCCACCTTCAGTGTTCAGCCAGGGAAATTCAACCTTCCGTTTTCAGCCTTCAGTGGAAAGAGAAAAAAAAATGCTCTTGAGCCAGAGGGGAGCTGGCTTATATGGGTAAATGGCAGGTCTCTGACCGGTCTGTCCTCATGAACATAAGGACTCCCAACTCCATACTGTTTGGTCCCAAAGGCATTGTTCTGATAGGTCAGAATAGAGCCACTCTGATTGGTTGGAGCTGCACAGCTCCTACCGGATGAGGAAAGCCTCTTTTGAAAGAGGACTCCAAACGCTCCTTCGTAAGGGCTGGCTCAGATGGTAGACACAGAGCAGGCAGGCAGTTCGGGGAAGGCTTGCTTCTCAGTGGAGTACCATTTCAATGAGAGGCCACCGTGCAGAAATGGCTGGTAGGCTCTGCTTTTTTTTTTTCAGCCCAGTTAGCCACCAGAAGCCCTTCTTGGTAGGTGTTTCCACCCCTCCCCCAGGGTTCACACTAATGAGTACTGTTTTTGCTTTTTTCATATTTTACTTTTAATAGAGAAACAGGAAGCAAAATGGCATGTTGAATGTGATGAACAGCCCTCTCAGTTCATACAGATTAATCATTTTTGACCTAAAGGTTGTTTTCCGTTTTTTTCACCAAGTCCCCAGTCAACTTAGCAATCTACATTGGGGGGTAGAAATATTATGTTAAAATATCTAAATGCCTTCTTTCAGAGAGATACTCAAGTAATTGGTGCTAGGGGAGAGCTTATCCATGTCCAGCCTGTGATAGTTTAACTATCCACTCCACTGTAAGCTACAGGACTGGCTTTTATTGGATTGATTATACACTTATATTGACATATAATTTAAGTTGGCAATAACCATCTCTATCTTTCATGTGGATTGCAGATGATTTATTTGCTATCATTTTTGATATGTGTGGTTTTTCAGAGGTGTAGGGAGACTCAGATCTAAATGTCTACCATCATCCTACAGGTATCCACATGTTCTTAAAAATAGGATACAATTTTGTATTCTAAGTTTCGGCCCTGAACTGAGTGAGGAATGCTTTATTCTGCATTGCTGTGTAAACTTCCAGTCTTCAAATACAGTGACATTAAACCAACGCGTTTACTTCAGTGCTGCTATAAGCTGCCTGTTGACTTTCAGTGGTGGTGCTGCCATTACTGCGGCAGAGACTTCATGATTGGTGATCGGCTGCTGCATCACGTAATGTGTTAGCTTAGAATAAAGAAGCCATTCTTCCTTCTAAGGCGGAAGTTTTATCTCTGGTACTTTAAAGGTGAGAATGTATCCCAACCAAGATGCAAGTTGCAAAGTATATATTATTACACATTCTTTAAAAAGTAATTCTCATCAACTTTTTTTTTCAATACCTTTTCCTTCTCTATTTGTAACCAGGGAGAGACCTGAGTTGGGGTGCCTCCCTCCCCTGAGCACGTTCTTTGGTTCTTGTCGTGCTCACATGAGGCAGATTCAAGGGAAAGACAAACACTTTTAAGAGAAAGGAGCTGGCAGGCTTATTTATGAAAGACACTTGAGCAAAAAAAAAAGCTACAAGCAGGCACTTGGCTACTCGAAGTCTTCTGATGATTGGGGTTTAGGGGTTATATACCTTAGCTAGCTTCCAGGTACCCCTCCCGCTCCCCCTTCTAGACCTTGGGGTCAATACAAAGGCTTTCTTTCTTACTTAGTAAAGGCTTTCTGTCTAGTTGGTGACATTGTTCCAGAGGCTTTCTGTCCCGGCAATCTCAAGGGCTCCCCTCCTCCTGTGCTGTCTTTGCTTGTGATGTTCGGGACACCCGGCAATCTTGTCCAACAGGGCTCAGGACTGCTGAGTTATTTGGTGAAACATGTCTCCCTTTTGCTTCTAGCCTCCTGTTTCAAGTTCTTTGTTAGACTATAACGGCAAGGGCCCTGCTTTATGTCCCCTCTGGCCACGCACTCTGGCTGCTCATTCCTAGCTGCTGCCTCACATATCCTACTTTCCTCTTTATTCATCTATCCTAATTCTCTAAGAGGTCCCTACCTCTTCCCCCACCCCCAACCATTACAGCTCTCTAGATATTAGAAAAGCCACTTGAGGAATTGTTTATTTCTATGGCGTTTACTTACGTTTTCTAAAATTTGTCCATTGTTCTCAGCCATAAAGAGAATAACAAGCATGTTATATTAAGAATGTTGTGCTACCGTCATGACATATATTCAAAATCCTAAACATGAATGTTAAAAAACAGACTACAGCCTCACCACTCACCATCTCAAGGGAAACAATTTCTATTACATGAACATTCCCATGAAGAAATTTACATTCTAAACCTACTCAATTACATTTCCACTAGATGTTTGGATATTCTTTTATATTGTTTGCGATTGACTAATGATCTCGGAGAAAAATATCTGGAATCTGATCACCTCATTTAAACGGTGCTAAACAGAACTAATGCCACCTGGTTATTCACTTAAGAGCTACACTTACTCTCCTGGCTGGCATGATTCACTGGATTGGGTGTTGTCTGCAAACCAAAATGTCACCGGTTCTATTCCCAGTCGGGGCATATGCTGGGTTGTGGGCCAAGTCCTGGGTTGGGGGAAGAGGCAATGGATGGATGTTTCTCTCTCTTTCTCCCTCCCTTCCCTTCTCTCTAAAAATAAATAATATTTTTAAAAGAGCTATACTTACTGAGGAACAATAGACATTTCATCATGTTTCAACACTGCAAAAGAAGGGAAAAAACAGGAGAAGCTATTTTCATGCTTCTTTCTGCTTTTTTCATTGAACTGATTCTCTCTTTGCACTAGCTGTTCTAGTATCTCCTTTTCTGTGTCTCTAGTTGGTCGATTTATTTCCCTAAAATGTTGGCTATGCAATAACAATTACAACCCTAATACTTCCAGCCCACCCTTAATCACGGTTCTCCCTCCTCTGATCGACCTGGGGGAAAACAAACTCTTATTTCCCCTCTGCAGCTGATTTCCTTATTCTGTCTGAGACCTCTACTCTCTTGGTTGGTGACCACCCCACCCATTCCTGTCCCAGAAAGTCAGTAAATCAAAGGGATCTGTAACATTCTTCACTGAAGTTTTGGAACAAACCACTTAAAATTAAATATTAGACATTCCATCCTTAAAAGTCCCTCAACCATCCCCATCTAAAGAAACTGTTTACCCTTCTACTTGGGCAATCCTCTACCATATTGCAAAATCCTTCTAGTTTTTTTTTTTTTTTTTTTGCAGCCAGTCTACTAATCTTCTGTTTTGTTGTCTCCTCAAAAATTATATAAGCATTAGCATCCAAGGGCAGACCATTCAATGTGTTCTTAAACAATTTTTCCCTCCAGAGAAAAATTATGCCACTTCCTTAGAGACAAAAGCAGCTATGTTATTTGTGGTTTCAACTAGCATATTTTTCCTCCTTGTTAGTTTATTTTATTCAAAAAGAGCCAATGCAGTTCTTTAAGTCAGGGTCATAATAATAAAAAAAAAGTCCATGAATACCCCGAAGCTTTAGAAACACTGCTGTAAGAGGAAAGTCCTACACCATCTCAATTCGAGGTCACAGAGGAAACAGCAGCGATGAAAACATTAAAATACTCATTTTCTCTTTTGATATAAACCCGTTCGGAGATTTTAAAGAGGCAACTTTTCTTTTTTTATTTCCAAGTTGGAATAGTGCAGAACCTTTAAGCGGATGGTGACTCAGTCATTAATTGAACAGTATGCTAAATAAATTAAATAGTAAATGCCTTGTAAAAGTACAAGGCAATCATGGCTATGATTAGGGAAGCTCAGGTGCAGAACACCCAGAGAGAGAGAGTGAGAGAGAGAGAGCTGGCGGAAGTATTAAAGACTCCATATGTGGCCCACCTGGCTGTGGAAGAAATCCGGAGAAGGAGTCAAATGAATAAGTCAGAAAAGTGGATCAAAAAAAAAAGTTTGAGAGTGAGGTAAATGTAAGTGAATTAGAAGAGGGAAGAAAAAAAATTATCTGAGGGAACTCAAATGTAAGAAAACAGTTTAGGAGGGAAAAAAACATATAATTGGCCTGCTCATAAGCTGTTTTAAAGTATAGTTGTCAGTATCAGTATGGGTTCCTGGTGACAAGCCATAGAAATCAATCAAATTTAAACAAATAAATAAAAAAATTACTAACAGCTATCCAGTATCTCAGAGACTTGATTGGAGGAGGTGGCGGGGCGGAGGGATGGTGTGCAGCTGGAGAATGAGTCTCAGAGCTAGATGCACAGGAGGAAGGGGAGGGAGCCCAAGTCCCTCCCACCACTGAACAGCCTGATGATTAACAGCTCTTATTAACAGCACTCCCAGAAGGTGCTCAGGATTCAGCTCCTCTAATGCGTCTGTCATCATTGTGGAAAATTTCTCACCAGTCACTTTTTCCCTAAAGATTCAAAGTCCTAGACAAGAGCATCTCCTTGGCTGAGGATGAGTCACCCGATCACTTCTAGGGAGAAGGAGATGGCAAACTGCCATCTATCACCATCGTCTCTTCCTTCAAAGACAGAAGCCTCTTCTCTACCCTCCCTCCAAATAGGGAACATCGAAAGACCTCCGTAAAGACCGAATGTTTGGCAGGGCTATCCATCTAACTTAGATGGATTAATGAATGGAAATAGCGAGAATTTAGTTTTCCCGATTGATCTTCCCCTTATGGAAAAGGGGAGGGGGGTGGTAAGGAGATTGTGGAAGGACAAACATGGGTGGGGGCTGAGAGTGAAGGGTCTCAAGTCCAGGCTTTAAATCTCAGTTATTGCATTTGTCATCTTTGAATTTGGGTACATTTGTTATAGCTTCCTGTTGGTGATAGTTAAAATGGAAATTAAATGTTATTCATCTCTCTAGAGTTATTCTGAGGACAAAAAATTTAAAAAACCTGCATATCACTTGCTTACTATGTTGCCTGGAAGATGAGCCAATGCTCATAAAACATCAGCAAGTCTTTCCACTCAAACTGGGGGGCTCCATTCCCCTCTCACTGTGGTGCCTGCCACAAATGCATTGCAAAGGCAGCGCTGAACACATTCTCGATCTTCTGATTCTTCTTTCTCCCAGGGCCGAGGAAAACCCTGATGTAAGACTTCTGCATCCAGTCATCTTGACTGTTTCTCCGACTTGTTTCCGGTTATCTCCTTTATCTTAAGTCTCAATATCTGGCTGGTACCTTGTGAATGAAAGGAATCCTGTCTTTCTCTGAATTCTTGAGTTCCATATGGATTCATATATATATATATATATATATATATATATATATATTCCCACAGCCCTTTCTAAGACTAAAGCCCTGCTTTTATATTGCTAACCACTTAGCAACCAATCTCTAGCTCTCTAGTAGCTGGATCCCATTACCAAGAGTTTGGAAGCCAGACCATCTTGGCTCTGAACCAAGCTCTACGAGGGGGATGCCAAAAAAACCCGCAGAATTTATTTATTAAAAATTGTGTATTTATTCTTATGTATTTAAACTTTAGTCACCTTCCAAGTACTCTCCATTTGATGCAATACAGCTATTGAGACACGTTTCCTACTATTCAAAACAGTTTTTGAACTTATTGATTTCGATGCCTTTTAGTGTTTCTGCCATTTTTTGTCTTACCTCTTCCACACTGTCAAAATGTTTCCCTTTGAGGACTTTTTTCATCCAGGGAAACAAAAAAAGTTGCTCAGGGAAAGATCAGGCAAATAGAAAGGGTATTTTTTGGTCAAAAACTTTTTAACACTCAGCGTGGTGTTGGCAGGTGCACTCATAAATCACCCATCATGAAACAAGCAAACACGTTGTCTTAAAAAAATTTGCTGAAGCCAAACATAGCCTCTCACAACCATGCCAGCTGGTGCACTGATACAGATGGGTTCCTAGAACACTCATCTATCGAGGGAAGCCTGTGCTGCAAGGGCCTGCCCTCCAGAAGATAATTCTGGTTTTTCGGGGTCCTCCTCATATCACTCACTAATTGTGTGACCTTAGACAAATTACTTAACTTGTCTGGACCTCATTAATATTATCTGTACGACGAAGATGCTAATGAATCAGGCACATAAAAATGCCTTTGATTATGATCTCAGTGGCTCTGAACTATTAAGTAGGCAGAAGCTTCTGGTGGGATTCTGTGATAGAAAAGGTTTTACAGCTGGCCCTGGTTTTCTCATGAAGGGTTTCAGTAAGAAGTTAATAAAAAATATAATAGTCATAAGCTCTTTTAAAAAAACACAACTAAGATTAATATCATTCCACCCAGGAACTATATAAAATGATCATAAGACCAATGGTACCGAGAGCTTTTCCGCATTCATCTCAGCCAGGAACCCATGGATCAAAATGAAACACACAATCATAAGGCAGCAGTAAACAGGACAGCATTAAGGTAAGTATTGGATCCCGTGACACGATTGCAGGTGGAACTCCACACCCACCCAAAGTCTCTGGGACCTGTTTTACCCAAGGAGCTGGCCTGAACCTCATCTGCACAATGGAATGATTTGCAGAGTTTTCCAAAGACACCCATCTCCAGGCCCAGCCCCTTAATGTCTAATGTGTAACTGGGTGAAAG
The DNA here is from genome assembly GCA_028533065.1 of Trachops cirrhosus. Taxonomy (NCBI): domain Eukaryota; kingdom Metazoa; phylum Chordata; class Mammalia; order Chiroptera; family Phyllostomidae; genus Trachops; species Trachops cirrhosus. The sequence goes on along the minus strand of CM052548.1, from coordinate 10,257,627 downwards.
CAGAAAAGAAATATAATCTTGTTTTAGAAAGGAAAGGAGAGGGAAAGGTATCATTGTTCTGGAAAGTTACTGATTGAGGACACCCCGGTCATTTCTCTGCTTCTTAGATGTGCCTTGAAATCTGTGCAAAAAAAAAAAGATAAAACCTCTAGATAAGTTCTTGTTAGTTCTGTTGTTCCTGTGCTCTCACAGCTCAAAACCTTCACAATCAAGAAACTCTTACTGGAGTTTAATCTAAATCCCTGCTGCTGAAAGCTAAGCCCCATTATTCCAGCGCTCAGCTCAGAGGAAAGAAGACCTGCAGCACCATTCAGATTTTCCCCTTCTCTACCCTTGAAGTGTCACTTTGGTTTACATGAGTGAGTTCTTTTTGTACTTAATTAAATTGATTTGCCATTTCTACTGGGCTGTGATGTGAATCAGCTCCCAGGCAGCTCAGGGCAGCCCTCTCCTTGTCTCTTAAGCCAGATTTTGGTGTGAGCGCAAGCGCCCCTGGCTTGAGAGCCCTTCAGGGGGTGAGACAGCAGGATCTGGCACTTGGGCTCCACTCACAGCAAGCACAACACTGGCCTTCGGACACTGGCACTTGATAGTGGTCGGACTTTATGAAATCTTTCTGCCAATCTCAGGGCATGAAAAATGAGCTGTTGGCAAACTTTTGTTTGACTCAGGGTGCGTTTAAGCCAAGGAAGGAAATAGCACAGACCTTGTTACTGAGCACCTAGCGTATGCCAATGATGTAAAAATTAAATAAGGAAGTTTACGAACGGAGCACACTGCCAGGAACATAGTAATCTCAATAGATGGTGACTAGTGTACACATTATTACTAATCCCAAAAGTGTCTTGGAGAGGGTGGCATGATTATTCTTTTTTTATAAGGATGAAGTCCAGGTTCAGAGAGGTTCCAGAATGTGTCCAAGGTCACACAGGTCATCAGTGGTAGAACAGCCATTAATGCAGGGTGACATTATAGCAGAGCCTCCACCAAGATGGAGAGGGTAGAACCTTCATTTATGGTGGTTTCTCATGCTCCGGAAGTGGGTTAAGTGGAAACTGCAATGAATTACTCACTATTCTTTTGTATAGGCTCAAAAACGACCTACAATTAGTCTTCCAGTAGACTGGTTCAGTGGTGTGTGTGTGTGTGTTTGAATGTGCAAGCACATACATGAATATGCAAGTGTAGAAAACGTCATTTATTGGTTTGGTGGTCATGGTAGAGAGAGGCAGGTGATGAGTTGAATTATAGCAATAGCACAGATGGATCACCTTCAATGAGATTAAGCAATAGAGATTAAGCAATAGCATTCATTTCAATTCTCTAAGCATTTATTATCAAAGCCATAGTACGTGCCTGATAGTGTGCACTAAGTTCCTTAGAGAATATAAAAGAAGAAGATGGCCCTGGCAGGTGAGGCTCCATTGGTTGGCGCATCACCCTATAAACCAAATGGTTGTAGGTTCAGTTCCCGGTAGGACACGCCTAGTTGTGGGTTTGATCCATGGGTGGGGCACATTCAGGGAGCAGGAGCAACTCATCGACGTTCCTCTCTCACGTGGGTGTTTCCCTCACTCTCTCTCCCCTTTCCACTCTCTCTAATAAAGCAATAAAAAAATGTCCTCGGGTGAGAAAGGAGAGGGAGAACAAGAAGAACGAGCAGGAGGCAGAGTCCCAGTACTCAGAAATATTTGCTGTAGTTAAAGCTCACCGTGGAACAGAGACTCAGGCAATGTAAGAAGTTGTTCCTTAAAGTGCTAAATTATACATAAACATAAGTACCAAAATGTATAATAGATGCCCTCAGGATTAATTAGGGGAAAGGAAAGTGTTGGACCTTCATCCAGAAATGTTTCATGAGGGAAGAGAGACAGGAAATAAGCACTGATGATTTGAAGCTAAACAGTAAAAATGGTGTAAATGTCCTTTCCTTTTATCCCAGACCTCTTAAGGATCAGCCTGAGCAAAGTGCTTAAGTCTGGACAAGTAAACCTAATACTGCCAGATTCCTGGTGGGAAGAGAAATTAGCATGATGTGTACAGGAAACAAAAAGAAGCTTACTTAATGGAACAGAGAGCTTGATGGGGGGAGGGGAGCTGTAAGGAGAAAGACATAGAGGTCTTGTGGGGTCAAATTCTGGACACCCTGAGAGACAGAAAAGGGATGGCCCGTGAGAAACTGCTCTGAATTCTTGAAGAGGAAGAAGAAAGGACAATGAAAGTGCTGTTAGAAAAATTCCTCAAAGAGCAGTGCTCAAGCTCCATGGTGCCAGCCCAATACACATACATATATACATACACACGCATGTGCTCCCCCATTCATTCATATGTGATACATATATATGTGTGTGTGTATATATATATATATATATATATAGAGAGAGAGAGAGAGAGAGAGAGAGAAGAATATTTTGCTCACCTGAAAAACTCATCTGGCCATGCTAAATCTTCAAGAAAAGTACTATTTGAATATGGCAATGGAAGACAAAAACAGAGGCAATAATCCTCAATCTGTTTTTTTTGTTTGTTTTTAAGAGTTTATTTATTTATTTTTAGAGGGAGGGGAAGGAAGGGAGAAATAAAGGGAGAAGAACATTGATCTGTTGCTTCTCACATGCTCCCAATCTGGGACCTGGCCCACAACCCAGGCATGTGCCCTGACCAGGAATTGAACCAGTGACCCTTCAGTCTGCAGGATGACACTCAGCCCACTGAACCACATCATTCAGAGCCTTAATCTGGTTTTCTGTTAATATCAGATAGCCCTGCTCTAAACCCTTTTGGGGAATGTTCTCTAAACCTCATTATCCATAACATATTGTAGCTATGGTTTTCCATTACCAGTAAACAGAGAATATCAGGACATTTTCTACCTGCACCCAGAAATCCATGCAGTTAAAGAAGGGATTTTTTTTTTACCCTGGAGACACAAGGCAATGGATGAGAAAGCAAAATCTTTTCAATGAAATAAAAGAATTTCAAATAACTTCATGTGCTTCGCAGCTACAAAAAAAACAGAGAGATCAAATCTTGTTTTTCCACCGTCAGACCTGAGGTCTCATTCTTTAAGGAATCCATGACACCAGAGTTAATTAGAATAAATCTGCCCTAAATTGTAATTGGCTTCATTAAATAACAGAAAAACATATTAGAATGTCTCTCTGCATTGGAGGGGAGTGAAAATTGCCAAAGAATGGCTTTAATTTTAGAACACTGGGAAGAATTCCATGAAGCAGCAAACACAATTTCACTAAAGCTGCGTGAAAACATTATATACCTAAACAGCTATAAATCTTTGCTTGTAAAAATAACAGTAAATGTGCAGGACTCCTAATGAATAAAAATGAAGTTGAAATCTATATCCAGGATTGGATTAGCTGCTAACAGATTTGGTCTAAATCTTGCTTTATGACTCTCTTACTCAGCTCCAGACCATGTGGGTTTGTTTTCCCCCATTACGGGTTTGTCAAATATGAAAGCAGCCGTCCCTCCCAGCCACCAGTCACTTAAACGAAAGGAGATGCAGTACTCTCCATCAAGCTTGCCAATTGGCACACTAAGAGCTTCACCAGAGACAGAGGTGCCCAGGGACTTCACAGCGTGGCTGATGCCCCCAAGATCACTCTGCCCTTCCCTGCTGCTGCACAGGGGCAGACGGGGCATGCAGCCAAGAGAAGGAATTCAGAAATGCTAGGTACATAAATTTGGTGTAGCCAATCCACACATTTCTCTAATCTGGTGTTTATAGTTTCTGAAGAAATGGTATCTATTTCTCCAAATGACTTCTGGCTCTTTTTACCAGTCATCCCAAGCCTCTTATACAGTTGCTCCTCCAATTGTTCATATATGCAAGTAGGGGGGTGGGCAGCAAAGTCAGCTCTGGGTTAGCAAAGTAAAGGATTGGCTTTTGTTCTTTGCAACACTGATAGGAATCATGGGAAGCAAGGAGTTTGGATGATCAAACAACTGTGTTCAAGCCATACAGTACCCATGTGCTTTTTCTAGTGCTGACACATTGGCTGGCATTACTTCTTTCTGAATGACAGTCATCTTTTCCTTTGAAAGGCAGAGGGGACATGTAAGCCTAGTCATGTGTAATGGGAGAGTAGATTTTGGACTGGTGAGTTAACACATCAGATATAACTGGATTTAAAAATTACAATAAAATCTGCAAATGAAAAGATGCACATCCATTGTTCACATAGATTGTATCTAGATCACACACAGTACCATTTATAAGTTCTACACTCACTGTCTTCACTAAAGACCGTTGCAGTATTCCAGAGGAAGGCATGTTCTGGGCCAGAGGTAGACTCTTAGTTCTCCATACCCAGAAGGCAAATGGGTAAGAATCAATCACATAAGAGAGCACATAATACACAGCCCTAAACCAGGCTTCATAAGGAATAATAAAAACATGCCCCTAAGGTTTTGCCCTTTTTCGTAATTGAGGAAAATAATACATTTGACCCTTGAACAATGAGGGGGTGGGGGAATAGCTAAAAGCACCAACAAACCCCTACCCATTCAAAAATCTGTGTATAACTTTGACTTCCCCAAAGCTCAGTCATTCCTTGGTATCAGCGGAGGATTGGTTCTAGGACCCCTGTAGATACTGAAATTCACAGATGCTCAAATCCCTTATATAAAATGGCATAGAACAATGCATATAGTCAGTCTGCCTTCGTCATCTGTGGATTCCCAACTGTGGATACAAAACGCGGGGCTATGGAGGGCCAACTGTATTTATTTGCGATAGAACTAAATGACACCTCTATAAAGAAGGTTTCTTGGCTCATCAGAAGAAAGATGGCTGGAGGAGTAGAAATGCAGGCACGATGAATATCAGGCCACGTAAGAACATCATAGATACTGACATCACCTGTGCTTCTTAGTCCTTCCCCTTCCTTTATCCTCTTCTCTGGATAATCTGCCTGAAGACAGACCCTCCTGGTCAGAGTATTTCCCAGTAGGAGGCTGTACCTGTCTCAATTCCCATTGTCTCAGGATAAGCAAATCAATCAAACTTATCCCTATTAGTGGGTGTTCCTTCCAATTATTGGAAAATGCCTTAAGCAGATGGTTCTAACGGTGTTATTTGCCAGCACTGTGGCATGGGTTTCAGCCCTGGAAGAAGATGAGAATCACTTGAGAATGTCACCAAAGTAGATTTTAAAATATCAGAAAGGCCAGGTCTCATGCCAAACCAATGAACTCAGCATATGCGCAGCTGGGCTGAGGCATATCTTTGTTGGTGTTGTGTTTGTGTTTTAAAGCTCCAGAGGCAATTCTGATGCTGATGCTCAGTGAGGATTGAGAATCAATCGCCAGGACAGTGGTTCCCAAAGCGTGGTCCCCAGAGCAGCATCAAGATCAAATGCGGATCCCCAGGCCCCACCCCCATTCTCCAGAATCAAGAACCCAAAGGTGGGACCCAAGCATCTGTTTCAGCAATACCTCCAAGTGATTCTGACATGCACAATCAAGTTTGAGAACTACTGCGTTAAACCAGTCATTCCTGTGTCCAGGCGCTTGGCACATAAAGATGAAATGAAGATTTTTTTAAATCTAATTTGGCGTGGGAAATATCGTTAGGAAAGATTAACGACATTCTATTAACAACGTACCATAAAAGTTCAGAGGAAGAAACTATTAAACCTCATTGTGGGAAGGCTTTTCACACAGCCCTTTCAGCAGCCTCCCAAATCGAAATGAGGCCCTATGATGTGACCTTGGCCACGGACGAGGCCATGTCAGATGAGCCGCGAGAAATCTGCTACTCCAGTTACGTAGAGTGAGCCCAACACCGAGACGAAGAAGAAGTTGCGCTTTCTTCGGTGTGAAGCCCTGATCTCATCCGCTCCAACCCACTGCACCCCAGGCGTCTTTCCCAGCAGTTGAGCAGTGAAGTTTTGCTGAATTTAAAGGATTTGGCTGAGCACTGAGCAAGTGACCAGGGCCCAACAGAAGCCTATTCCAAAATAACACGCACACACATATATAAACACAGGACCCTTGGATGTGTGCCGTCCCTTACACACACACACACACACACACACACACACACACACACACACACACACGACTTCTTGGTGTGCGCCGCCCTTTCCAGATCAGGGGCTTCTTTTCCGCGCAGCCCAGCTTCTCACACGCAATCCAAAAGAAAGGAAGGCATCAAGAGAGAAGCCAGGAGGAGGACAAAAGGCTGCTCCGCGGCTGCTTCACACCAGGAAGCTTCGGGAGGACGGCGCCACTTCTTTGGGTGCGCCTTTGTCGCCGCCCGTGCGTCCTAGGGGAGGGCGCAGGGTCCAGCTCTGAGCCGCGCGCTCCGGAAAACCGGACCCAAGCCCAGGAGAGGGCCAACAGGCAGCGTTCGCAACTCGACACACCCGCCACCTCCAGGGGTGTAACAGTCAGCTCTCGCTCGGGTCCACTGGCGAGACTTGGCCCCGCTCCAACTCTGCTTTGCCGCTGGGATGCGCTGCGCGGAGCACCCGGCTGCTGGCAACTCTCGCCCCACCCCCTGTCTCCTGGCTCATTCTCCCCTCCGCTCTTCCTCGTTTTCTGGACCTTTCTGCAGCTCTACTCCCAGACACTAGCTTAACAGTGGGAGGGAGCCTATGCCCTACTGGACCCTTGACCTGGCACATTCTTGAGAGCACCTTCCAGATAGGGTCGAAAAAAGGAAAAGGAAAGGATAAAGCTGCTGGAAAAAAAATCAACGGCAATTATTTTGTCAGTCTGCCACTCCTACCCGCACATCTGAAAACAGAGTCCAAGAGAATCAACCGTTCTAGGCAAAATTATCGAGTAGACGAAATAAATGCCCAGTTAGGTTCTTGGGGAACGGGTACTCATCTTTGGGGAGAAGGGGGTGTCCAGAACGGTGTAGAGCCGTGGTGTTCAGTCCTGATGGCTGTAACGATCACCTAGGAAACATGGAGATGTGGTGGAAAGGGGTGTGCATTTATACACCCAGTATGGGAGTTGGGGCTTGCCTATGTATTCATTTTAAAAGGTAAAAACCATTCTTGTGCTCTTGGAACGGCCTAGACATAATTAGAGGGAGTTGTTTTGTTTTGTCTTCTTATACATTTTTTTAAAAATCCTCATCTGATGATATGTGTGGATTTTAGAGAGAGAGGAAGGGAGAGAGACGGAGATATCAATGTGAGAGAAACATCGATCAGTCCGTGCCCCTACAGGGGATCCGGGATGGAACTTGCAACCTAGCTACATGCCCTACCCCGCAATCAAACCCACAGCCTTTTGGTGTGTCCGACAATGCTCCAGCCATCTGAGCCACACGGGCCAGGGCAGTTTTTTGTTTTGATTTTTTAAATTCCGTAGGTGATTCTAAGATAGTGTCATGATTCGGAACTGCTCATGTAAAGCAGTTTTCAAAATGTGGTTTCAAGACCAGCAGCAGCAACAGCAACTTGGGAGCTTGTTAGAAATGCACATTCTCGGGTGCACCCAGGGCAGACGGGTCCAAAACCTCCAGAGGGCAGGCCGAGCAATCTGTATTTCAACAAGGCTTCCAGATTATACTCAGTGCAGGCTAACCTGAGAGCCGCTAGGAGTCGGCTGCCCTGTGCTGCCCAAAAAGCTAAGAATGTCTTGAAAAAGGCCGTAAACGAAGACAAATGCGGTAGACCTCAGTGGCCCACAAAGCCAAACTATTTATTAGACTGCCCCATACAAAAAAGGACCAAATGCTAGACTATAGGGTGGTACAGTGGAAGACTCTGTAAGCCCATCAGACACAGGCAGTAGGAGGGCACTGAGAAATTTTGAGAATTTTTGGTTTTCACATCTGCAGATTCAACCAACCATGGCTGGAAAATATTTGAAAAAAATTCCAAAACAGTTGCTCCCTAAACAATACAGTATAACAATTATTTGGACTGCATTTAAATTGTATTAGGTTTTATGAGTAATCTAGAGATAATTTAAAGTATAAGGGAGGACTGCATAAGTTGTATGCAATTACTATGCCATTTTATATGAGGGACTTGAGCATCCTCTGATTTTGGTGTCGGAGAGGGGTACTGGAACCAATCCCCCCTTGGATATCAGGGGACAGCTGTAGTGAGGTCCTGGGGAACGCAGGGAAAGATGTCAAGAGTAGAGAAAGGGAAATATATTTTATTCTCATTCATGTGAAGGGCCAGGTGTGCTTAAAGGGTGTGTAAAATCACTGGAGTTCAGGGTAAGATTTTCCTTTTTTGTAAACATGCACTATTACTAGCCACAAGCACACAAGTACGTAGGAGGGCCCCACGTGGCATATGTGAGCAACAGCAGCCTTCCAAGTGGAATCGAAGTCAGCTAGTTGCACATTCAGCTCCCACTCAGCAGCTGTGTCTGCTCAGGCTGTTGGTGTGTGGGCTGCTTCCCCTAAGTTCCTTGAAGACAGAAAGTGGGAGCCATATGTATCTTCCCATTTATCCCCTGAAGTACTGTGATAGGTGTATCCACTCAATACAAGAGTTTTCTTTTTAAAATACATATATGTCGTTCTCCAAGATGTAGTGCCAACTCTCCGTGTATGTGCTGGGCTAGGGATTTGGAGAAACCATACCCACTGTCAGATAGGGAAAGGGCTGATAAAATGAAAGCTCCAAGGCATCCAAAATAGTGAACATTTTATGCATATGTATGATTTTTAGAGTTCATAAGGTCTGTCTTGATACAACAGTCTATCCCAGCATAAAATGGGGACACATCTTTAACCGCTTAGAATAAACATTTCATTGGAGAAGTTACGTTGGTTACTGTTAGTGTTATTTCTTCGCCTAAAAGAGTCACCTCCCTATTTTCCACTTTTCCTAAGGCTAGAAAACTAAGTGTATATGCCGAGATTTCCATTTTAAAGGCCAGAATTGTAGCATCCATTTCTACTGAGTGACGTTATTTCCAGGTCCTGGCTGACAGCCATTACTAATAATACTTGGCAATGGTGAGGCTAAAAATGAATTCTATTAAAAGAAAAAATAAAAATAACAGACATGTTAACAAGTTGTTCTTCATTTAGCATTGAATCTGTTTTAAAATATGTGATTTTTAATCCATAATTAATGTAAAATTATTCTATTTCAGCACAGTATTATGTATTTTAATAAGAATCACTTTTTTTGCCAAAATGTTATATGGTAATTTGGGGGAAAGACAATGATTTTGAGATTTGGTAGCTTTTTCTGAAAAAGAAAAATAAAGTCACTAATTCAAAAGCATATGTTTATTTCCTCAAACTTAATCCTATTGGAATGAATGACCATGTTTCAAGGTCATGTTGCCATCCAGTCGCCTTACTTGCCATGAAATTCATATCAGGTGTAGCAACACTGGCATTATCTACTACAGTGAAACTGGTATTTTTAGGGTCTGGAAATTCATCATTGTCAAGTGTAGAGTACCTGGATAAACCCAACTACCACACGAAGTCTCATTAATGCATGTAATTGCAAAGACATCTTCAACGTGTGTGTTTAGCTCAGTAATTTTTGAAAACCTACTGAATGACAATATCTCTTTATGAAAATAATATGAACATCTGAAAGTGTAGACTGAGGTTGCCTAGGAGGTTGAAGTACATATAGATGCTGAAATAACATATGTAGAATGTTACCAAATAGCGAAAGTCACCCTAAAGACAGTGAAGACCTTCATTTTATTAAAGATATACGAAGACCATATACAGTTTTTACATCAAATGTTGATTACTTTTGCCTATGAAAACCAGGTTGTTTTGTTGTGTACTTATCACCGCATTTTCCAAGCAAGAGGTAATGTTTTAAAAATATGGCAGGAGGAAAGATATACATAAGGAAAAAATATATACAGAGTTTGCACCATGGTCAATACAGATTCAGTCCTATATTTCAAACTCTTACCAGTTACTATGTGTTCTTGGGCACCCAGACTCACTAATTTCACACTGATATCCCTATGGTATTAATTTGCTGAATGTTTCTAGAAGGTCATGAGGGCCATCTGGTAAGTGAAGATTGCTACGTAAGAGTCTCCCCAGATGAAGCGTTTGGCATCTGCCCTCATAATGAGATCTTCTCAGCAAGAGGGTGGCCTCTTGTTGGCTTTGTATAGTTCCCGTGTTGAAATAGCTTCTTATTATATGGATCAGCCAAATGATCACAAAGTTCTTAGGTTCGAAGATTACCTTGCCTTTGGACCTCACCCCGCAAAAAGCATCTCAAGAGATCATATTAAATCCATCCCCTTTTCAAGAAAATCAACTACTAGAGCAGACAGGGTCAACCAATTGCATGTCCCAATCTTTGTAATTGGAGGTGAGTCACCAACATCCTGATAATATATCTCCCTTTACTGAGATAACATAAATCTCATTGTTTTACATAACCAAGTAATTGGAAGTGCAGTAAAGAATTCAAGACTGGACCGTAATCAAAAGACTGAGCTACTTTGGAGGAAGCTAGGGGAAAGTCCATATTGGGAAGATACATGGATATCTGACTATATCAATTAGGGACCATTCAAAAAACTGAATCCACGTCAGACAAGTCCATAGAGTAAAAAAGGGCAACATGGAAGTGGGGAGGCCACCCAGGCAATAGCAGGGGCATACTACGCCCTGTGAGACTGGAGAGCCAGAGGGAGGCGCTAATGCCATTGGAGCACAGGAGCTAGGGCTGCCTATCGCGATATGGAGTCATAGAGGGAGACACTGACTGGCAGAGTTGGAGTCACAGGGGAGATGAGGCAGTGGTCAGAAATGCATTCAGAGTAGGAGGATTCGGGGTAAGAGAAATTTCCTTGCTCCTCTGCCGTCTCCTGCCTCTGCATCCCATTGACCAAAGCTAACTGGAAGTTGGTTGTCAAAGCAGCTAAGGAAACGCGGTTGGAAGGAATCAGCCCCGAACTACACAGAGCAGAGTGTGATAAGGGCGGGGATTAGAACAGAGAGCAAAGAGTTTGGCCAGAAATCCATCTTTCACCTGTATGGATTTCTAGATTTGCATCAATAAGCATGGCAGAGCAAGACTATTAAAACATGGCCTACTTTGGTAAGGACGGATTCAAGATCTCTGGAAGCCTGAACCTGAAGCAGAAAACAGTAATTCACATGACTCAGTAGTAGCCAGTGGGTGGCATGATTTCTGCCCATTGTATTCACATACAGACATAAAGTGGTCAGAAACCATCTGAAAGTATTATTCCATCAACATAGTAAGAGCAACAACACGTGGTTCTTACCTTCATTTGATCCTCTGGCAATGGTGTCAGTGGTATCGTGTTTCAGAGTGGGAATGGAAGAACGAGGTGATCATTTATGGAGCCCTACTATGTTCCCCAATCTGGACTGAATGCTTTATACACACTGCCTCACTTAATCTTTATAAAACTTTATGTTCTGATACAGTTCTCATTGATTAATCTCAAGATTATGCACATTATAAGCAAAGCTGTTCCCAGTACCTTTGAATATTTGTTCCAGAGTACCTTTCTATAGTAAATAGCCTTGAAAGATAGAGATGGTATTTCCCTTAGAGGAGAGGGCAAGGTTGTGTTTTGTTTTGTCTTACTGTCCAGTACAATAAAGATAACATCTTAATTTGGGACAAAGTTCAGGGTTACTTACAATCCATTATAAAAGATCTTTAGGTTTGGGATTTCTGAGTCGTTCTGCAAACTCACTTAGTACGCAGCATCCACCTGGGCCTCTTGGCATCACAGAGCCGACTTGGCTGACAAAAGGCGTAACAGTGAACATGAAACTCAGGCTCCTTGACATGCCGTGAGTAATAAAGTCCTTAGTCTCTGACCCAGGAGTCCTGTGTCTTCTGCCAGCATCCTTGAAAGCCTAGCAGGTTAATTTGTTAGCTTGCAATTAGGATAAACTCTCAGATCCTTCCCAGTCCTTTGCACTAGGCATGGGACTGGGTAAGGCAGGAGAGATTCCAGGGGCACTGAATTTAAGGGGACATCAACTCAGGACACTGCAAGGCCTACTCTGCAGGGACCTCTCTTTTAACTTGCTCTAGCCCCAGCCTTGTTTGACATCTTGTACAGTAAGATTTTTAACGACTGTACTCATTCTATAGATGAACTGCATAGATAATGTTTTCAGCCCAAGTTCTGTCTCCATCCAAATCACATTTTCCAGTATATGTATATATTCATGCAAGAAGTATTAGCAGGAAGGGAGGCACCAAGAAGTGTTAAAAAGAAGCCGACTGTCTGATAGAAAAAAAGTAAAACAAGCTTTCAAACTGTGTAGTGGAAACTGGACATCAGCATTTGGGGTACTGCTTTGACACGGTCGTTCAGGACGCGCGACTCCGCTTGCACCACAAAGAGATCGCAGGCTGCTGGGCGCCAGGCAGCACTGATGTACTGCCCGGCCTTCACGCAGACGACATCGGAGCTCCCTTCGGAGCTTTCTACGCTGAGGAAATGTCCACACTACAGAAAATTGGTTGCTGTGAAAGGATAAGTCAGTCTGAACTAAAATGCTTTGCAGACCATGAAGGAAAGTGGCAGAGCTGTAAACATTAATGGACCTTGTAAACAGCAGTTTCAGACATTATATCCAAACATTGAGGCGGATAAGTCACATTTTTTTTTTCGTGTCAGATGCAAGCACTGGAAAAAAACGTCACTGGCAGCTTCGTTGAATGCTACTGATAGATTGTATAGAACATAAGATGGAAGAGGATGTCAGGGAGACCTGAAGTGATACTTTCACTCAGATCACTTAAAGTTAAAAAAAAAATCCTTCCTAAACATGGTCTTTAACTCTCTATTAGAAAGGTTAGTTTGGGAATGTTTCAGTGAAAAACCTGATTTTCATTAGTACTTATTGACATTAGAATCTGATGCTGTTCCTTTCTGATAATGTAGGTGGGTGGGAGTAACACAGGAAGACAAGGTCACATTTAAATATTGAAATGAATGCTCTATTTTAGAAAATTAAAAGATGTAAAACATTAAGTCATGTCTAGAGCTCCTGAAATCCCAAGCTTGGAATGATGAAAATTATCCTATATTTAATTTTATTAGATACCATAGCAGACATACAGAAGGCAAGATCCATATACAGAAATGGAGACACATATAGATACATGAATGTGAATATATATTATACATATGTGTATATAAGTGTGTGCATGTGTGTGTATACAGACACACATACACACACAACACACCCAAATCACAGTCAGTCTTATTGAGGCAGTATTCTGCAAACAGTGATACATACTTTGTTGTATCTGTCCAGGGACCCAGGTACTTTCACTAAGATCATCAGGTAAAAGCTTTTCAGTCCTACTGCACCTGTATCAACCCAAAGGTATCTTTAAAATTATACTGAAGAGAAAATGACTGAACTGACATAATACAAGACATATTTAATTTTACCAATCAGCTAATTAATGCACTGACAGTGAATTACCTTGAGCGAGTTACTTAACCTCTCCTAGCTTCAGTTGCCTCCCAAGGAACGTAACAGGAAAGAATGCCTTTCCATCACTGTGGATTAAATGAAATCATGCAAATCAAGTGCTTGGCATGTACCTAGATTTTAAAGTGTTAGCTGTTTTTTATCCTGTGTATCATAGAAAATATACATTCTCCTCACTGAGAGCTGATGAAAAGCGTTAGCCGGGTATGATGTTAAGCATCTGATCTGCAGTTCTCTTCTGATCTCTGGCATCTGACTGCCATCTTCAGAGTCCCTCCCAAGGTTCTTTTTCTGCCCTTCCTGGGGGTCGGATGCCTCCCAGCATGGGCGTTGAGAATTCTCAGATGTTATCTGCAATATCTCAGAAGTTCACATTTCAATATCCAAGTCTTTGTCAACCAGGGTAAATGATCTTCAGACTCTCCTCCAAAGTGCCCCTCTGAACGCCTGCCAAGGATTACTCACGTCCCTGAAACTGGCTTCTCTCTGGAAATGTACGTCCTGCACCTTCCTGTTCCTCTCTGAGGGCTGTGTGCCTGGCACTTCTGCTTGCCACCGGATCTGTGTCCCGTGCTGTGCTCTGCCGCAGGCCTGGGGGAACCTGATTCCGTGACGTTTCTGCTAGGAAGAATCACCTCTGAGTTTGGCCATTGCTAAAAGAATCCCCCATTGTGTGTAACCTGTAAACCGTGAGGCTGCCTGTTTGGCTCCATAGAACATCGACCTGCCGGGCGACAGTAGCCAAGAATAACATTGCACAAATGTCCTGCCCAATATTTTGTGTACTGCAAAACACTTGAGACAGAAAAAAACCTGACTGAGTTTATAGAAACACACTCTAGGAGAGTTCTGATTACAGACACCGTGGCATGTCCCACCCCCTCTCCAGCAAACATTTACGTAATTCTTTCTACGTGCCAGACACCATTCTAAGCATTTTGCATGGAAGAGTTCACTTAATCCTCAAGGGAAAGACTACGAGACTGAAACTAGTATTAGTACTGTTTTACAGGTGAGTAATTGTAGGCACAGGGCGGGTGATATCTGTTGAGTATAGACACAGCTAATAAGTGGCCGCGCAGGGATTCCAGTTACAGGTGGCACAGCTGTCCCTTTCAGATGGTACTTTGTAAATGAGATTGCACGTGACCTTTATAAGTGACACTTAGTGTTGGCTATGTCTCTAACTTTGGAATTTAATCATTGACACATATGTAGTTATATCCACAAGAAGAGAAAAACTATTTAAAATTTGCAGGAGTGTCCCTACTGGTGTGGAGTTGGGTACCCCACTGCTCAGTGGGTGGGGTACCATCCCTGCAAAGTGAAAGGTCGCCAGTTCGATCCCCAGCCAGGGCATATACCTAGGTTCTGGGTTTGGCTGGGGCGATTGTTGTTTTTCTCTGTTCCTGTTTTATATCCATGCTTCTCTCCTTCTCTTTCTCCCTCCGTTCCCTTCTCTCTAAAAATAAATAAATAAAATCCTTTAAAAATGTGCAAAAGAAACCTTTTGGACACAATATTAGAAATAACTAACTGAAAATAAAGTCACTTGTCTTTTCACAGCATCCCTAAATCTAAGTAAATATCAGATGCTAAATATTACAAAACCAGACCTGCAGTTCATTTTGTGCTTTCCTTTTGCAGAAGTAGAAAATGCAAGATAAATAACTATTTCAGGACACATTCTTAGGAGAATTATGAGTACTTTTAAAAATAGCTTCAACGTAAGTCAGCTCTAAATGTCTTGATTAATACTGCCATCTAATGCCCAATGGAGAACTCCAAATGTAGTTTAGACTGAATATGTCCTAGTGCTGTCCTCCAAAATCACTAACAGAAATGGCAACACAAATTGTATTGAAAACTAAGACCTCTGAACTGCATCAGTCATTATCAGATCAATTTTAGGTAGCAAGGAGGGTCTTGGGCTCCCTAACACTACAGTTCAGCTTCAGGCATCTTCGGGCTCATCATAAAAATTGATGTTGTAATAACCTCCTACAGTGTATAACATGAAACATCACAGAGCAACCTCAGTGAAACCCTGTTGATATGATCAAAATTTATTCTGGTTTCAATGTAAATCTCTTTAGATTTTTCAGATTTTCCTCCTTTCTTCTTCTCAGAAAGTCTATCAATAAAACATTTTTTCCCTTGGATAAAACATTTCATAAGAAATATATCAAAAGAAAATGCAGAAGCTAAAGAAAGCCAAAAGTGTGAAGATAAAACCAGGTGCAGAATGGATAAAAAGAGGCACAGTCTGAGCATTCACACATATGTTAATGCAAATGTTTAAATTTTTCCATTTTTAACTCTCCAGGATTTTCCCCAATGCTTGATTGAAAATTACTGCTGGGTGTCCATATAATGGGTGATATAAGATCAAAATATTTTGCTAGGATATAAAGATAAAAGGGAAAATTTATTCATTGTAATTTATAAATTTGTAGGTTAAAGATCCTTAATTCTTCCTCCAAAGCTCCTATAGTTTTTACATTTATTTAATCTTTGCTTAAATTTAAAATATTTTATATACTGTTGCATTTTTATCATCCAAATTTTGACTAATGATATTTTCTTAATAAGACTTCCAAAAATCATATCCTCATTCCCATTAACATGGTTGAGCAATTCTTAGATAACTATGACAATAATGGCCACACGTATTTAATACCTAGAAGAATTCAATTCATGGCTTAAAGCTCATCTGATCACCCAGCTTCCTAAAAGAAAGACTGCCTTGATCAGTGCGACCGAACCACAGCAGACCATCAGCCAATTTCGCAAGGACAGTTCTCTCGCTCTGCGTGGGCCCACAGCCTGGCACCACCCATGGGAGTCATGTGGCTCCTGATAAGAAGGACAACTTGAACGGTGCACTGGGCAGCCTTTGGGGGCGGGAACACCTAGGCGAGGTCACCAGGGTGCACCCACTTAGCATACTCCCTTCCCCTTGCCTTCAGTTCTGACTCCCTTGCTGGCTGGCCTGCTGAGGTGACAAGAACAGTATGGTCACTGTTTGCAAAGGGCAGAAGACCATCCAGGCTTCGATCCGTCTTTGGATACACACCAGCTCCTTCCCACGCTGTTTACACAAGTATCTAGGGAACAGAAAAAAAGATGGTATCTCTGCACTCTGAACCAGTTTTTTTAAAAGAGTTAAACGAATTAGTGTTAAACGTGATATTGAACACTGATCAAATACTGTCTAATCTGCAACTAAGTAGCTATTAGTAGCTATTTTCAGAATAGCAAGTGCCTTGAGTCCATTCAAACCTCTGCTGTTCAAATCAGTTTGTGGTTGGCACAGCCAAAACCACTTGCTGGGGTACTTGAAATTGAGCTCAAAGAAAAGCAAATAGCTTGACCTGACATTAATTAATATAATGTTGCTAGGAGCAATTTGGCTTCTTAGATGCAAGACCAAAATTCTTTGAGATTTAACCTTCTGGTATGAAGCACTTCTAAGCAATTTTCAGCAACTCCACATGGAATTCTTAAAATGCAGAACTAACATTATTAGAATAAATGGCTATGAACCAAGAACAGGAAAGGGGCAGACATTCATCCTGACAGCGATAAATAAAAGCAAAGTAAATTATTAGCTGGATACTTGTTATACATGAACTAAACCATTTTGCTTATATTTACACACAAAGCGAAATATAAAAAGAAAAACAACTGCACTGGAATCCACTCAAATGAGCATGATAGTAGTTACTGGGGGAAAATTATGTTGACTGTACCATTAAATTTAAAGCATTCACTGTAGACACTGAACACAGGCCTCCGATGGGCCTTTTATCACAGGCATAATGTGAAGAGTGCAAAAGAAAAAAAAACCCTGCAAGCTAATGTTTTTAGCATCTCGGGCTCTCCTTATTTTGTGGATGGAATATTGAAAATACATGCTCCAGAAAGAAAAATCAGTATTGTATTCCTCAAAACAGCTTCAGAAATGTGACTATATAAGAAAGAATAAATGTGGGGGGTGGGGGCACTTGTACTGATTTTTCTGCCTGTTCAGGTTAGTGAATTTCCTTGTCATCAGGGGTTGAGGAAGCCCAATCTTTCTGGATTCCATGAAAGATAGAAACCGAAGAATAGGTCACTTGGAAAGGTGTGCTCCCCTGAATCATTTCCCACAAACTGAAATGAACATGGGGGTTTTATGTAACGATTGTCTATGTTTTGAGAAAACTACCTCTTAACTTTGTTATCCTGATTTCCTCTCTCCAAAACAGAAATATTCAGCCAATAAGTAAAGCTGATCATTTTGTGTAGTGGTCTCTGATCTTATAGTTCTTATTTTTCTTCCTATCTTACTAAGAATCTGATGTTCTCCCCACATACCTGTCCCTTCAGTCCTGCAAGTTGCAGGGATGCACAAAGGCCTTCTTCAGTTTAATGATGTGATAATGTGTAACACTGACCAAGAGCAACTCTGGAACCAGGTTTGGCTGGCTCAGGGGCACTGGGCACAACTCCACCTAGTTATGTGATGAGTAGCATCCTGGCCCTGATGAGGGTTCAAATTCTGCACCACTCTTCACAGGCTCCATGAGTTTGGTCAAGTTCTTAGGCTCAGTTTCTTCACCCAAGATCCCTTTAAAACAAATGAAGCCAAATACATAGTAAGCTCATGGGAAATGTAGTCTGTTTCACTGTGTCCAAGTTGAAGCTAGTGCAATCTCTTAGAATGATATTCCAAGCTATTTCTCTAATCTTGCATAGCCAACCTCTAGGACATTTTTTCTGCCAGGTTGTATCATGCACATGTTATTATTCCCTCTCCTGGAAACGTCCTTTTTTCCCCACAGCTATTTTCATCTTGATAAGTCCCTACTCAGTATATAATACCCCGCTCAACTATCCCCTCCAGTGGGATGGCTTCCCCAGTTTCCTCGGACACGGTCAACTGTGGCTTTTCTGCACTCATAACTTATATCATTTCTATTATTTAATTAATCCCATTACACTGAATTGTTTACTATACCTTTTTACTCATTAGGATTGTGATTTATTTATATATCTATTCCTGAGAAAAGACTGGCAAAAATCAAATATTTGGTAACAAATGAATGGATAGATGGAAGGAAGGAAAGAAGGAAGGGGAAAAGAGAGTAGAGGAAAAAGAAAGAAAGCAAGGAAGAATCCCTATATATAGGCAGCCTCCTACCAAAACTGGATAAAAGTGAGTCTGTGCTCTTCTTCCCCACACTTGAACCTCTTCTGCAGTTGTCTATTTTTTTAAACTGATGTCACCATATCCTAATCCCAGGCTCAAAACTTCAGTTTTGTTTGACCTGTTCTTCCTCAACTCCTTGAAAGTTAATCCATTTGGATGCCATTCCATGTTTCCTCAAGGAAGGTCTTCATCTGTCCACCTCTTATCCTTTTTGCACTAGTATATCTTGTGCCTAAACTGTTTTTAAAACCTTCCTAACTGCTTTCCTATATTCAGTGTCTCCCTATTAAAAATTATTTTTTAGAGAAAAACTAATTATGTCATTTTCTGACAGTTATGCACCAAGGTATGGCCCCAGTTGATCTTTAACCCTCTTTACTCAATTCTTTTTTTCTTCATTCAATACTCTTGTCACGTTTCTTTTATTCCACACCTTTGTTCTCTTACTGCACACCACATCTTTTTTCTTCGGGGTCATTCTCTTTTTTCTCTAATGCTTTTCCTTATCAGCTCATATGTATGTATTTTAATTAATATTGTTTTATTTCCCTAAGACCTAAAACCAATGATTCCTAGCACATTGAGTACTAAAAATCATTTAAATGTTAAAGAAATCAAATGTTGAAGACCTCCAGGGCAGGATATAAGATGTTAACCTACTTAAAGACTAGTAAGATTTCCTGTTACTCTTTCATGGATGCTGTCCGAAGGCTCCTAGATAAGAGACAAAGCACTTTTTTAATCTTTACCCAAGGTTACACTTTCTGATTTTAGAGAGGAAGGGAGAGAGAGAGAAGAGAGAGAGGCAGAGGGAGACAGAGAGATATGAGAGAAACATCCATCATTTGCCTCCTGTCTGCAACCCAACTGGGAACCAAACCCTCAACACAAATATGTGCCCCTACCAAAATTGAACCCATAACCCTTTGTTGCCCAGTATGACACTCCCACAAACAGAGCCACACCAGTCAGAGTGAGCACAGGACTTTTTAATCCTCATAACACAGTAAATAGCATGAGCCTCAGCATATATGTGATCATAGTCCTTGCCCATTTCCCACTAGTGCAGATATATGCTACCCATGCAGTGAGTTTGCTTCACAGATGAACGTGGGCCATAGGCCCAGCAGTATTTGTAAGCAAGCAGCAAACACTGTAGCACATGACAGCGAGAACTCCTACCTCCGGGGAGCGTGTCATTATAAGGAAATCAGACTGTGACACTCCTGACCCGATAGCTGTCTGTACAGTAGCTCCAGCAATGGCTCTGGCCCAGGGGCTGGAAAAGCTGTGCAGTCTGGCACTCTTGGCAGCGTGCAGGAGGGTGCCGGGCCCACGGTGGACTGTCCCTCTGCACAGCATGGGGTGGCAAACAACAAGTGTATAGTCATGACCTTGCATTTGTTAGTCATAAGACTATCTTACTACATTTAAAAATAATTGTAAAACTAATTATTTGTGTAATTTATAAAACACGTTCCTCAGTCTACAGATAATGCAACTTGCTGTTTCTGTGATCCTTGGGGGCTCTAATAAATATAAGCTGGAAACCACTAATTTTCATTGCAAGAACTTTGAGGGCTACGACTACATTTGGTGTATTTTTATTTCCCATGGCCTATCACAGTGTTTTGTTTCTCTCAGCCATTTAATAAAATATTTGTTAAAGAAGAAAATGAAGGTAAATGGAATTGGAATTGAAAATTTTAGAGATCAGTTGCCATAAACAGGATCAATGAAGACAGCTTTGAAAAAAATACAAGACAAAGAGCAGCTGTGTACAGATTGAGAACGAGGGGAGGTCAGTTTCTAGGTGAATTTCTGAGCTAGCGAGAAAAATCAAGAGAGGAAGACGTAGAGCAGCGCTCACTTCCGGGCCCACTACCTTCCTAGGAATTTAGTGTAACAGTCAACATTTCTATTCCTTGACTACTAAATTCCAGAGGAAGGGCAATTTTATGATACACAGTTGTATTTACCTCTTACCGAGATCAATCATAAGTTCTTGGAAGAGACTAGGAACATGCCTGTTTACCTTTATACTGGTCACAGACTCAAGCCTAGACATTTGCACACTTCCTTCCACTGGCTTGTCCCAGTAGTTCATGCAGGCAGGTATCATTAGTGCCATGACTCAGTGATGGAACTGAGGCTTGGGGACTGGGTGTGACTTGACTGACATCAGAAGTAGTAAATGATGCCATCAGGACAGGATTTTTACACAGTAGTTAAAGATACAGATAAAACAAATTCGGCTTGCCAGATTGAAATCTTGTCTGTATCACTAATTATTTGTGTGACTTTTCTGCATCGCAACTTCATCCTCTGTAAAATGGCAATAATAGTAACAGTTCATGGGCTTTTGAGGATTAGATGAAATAACATCACTACAGAACTTTGAACAGTGACTGGCATGTAAATGTTCAATAAACCAATCAACGATGCTGATGCTGATGATGATGATGACAGTGATGGTGATGAAATTCTAGAAATTCTGTGCTCCAGATCCTATAGTAGCAGTTTTAATTATACAATGTTTTAAAGATAATGTTTAGGAATTATCCAAGTTATCTCATACTTTTGTTTTCATACATTTTTCCTAATGACATACACCGGTAAGATTGATAGTGAGTAATTGGTCTGACCCTAAGGTTCTTCGATGTTTATTTCTTCATTATTATGCTTTTAGCACATCTACATAAGGAGTCTCTGTTGGGGCGGAGCATGCCTTTGTGCCGTGGCCCTACACACAATATAAGAAATATGAGAAATGATATGATTTAAAATAGAAAAGTCAAAATTTCACTAGATGGTTAATATCTGATTATATTTTTTCCTTGGAATATAATTCATATCTAACACATTAAAAGTCCCAAGGAATAACGTTCAGTAGCCAGAGAAGGTTACTTCCAGCAGGTAACTGAATCATGGCAGAGCACAAATACTAGGAGACTGTTGATCAAGAGATTTAGATTCTAGTTTGCTTTTCTCCTAACAAATTCTGTGAGATTGATATTATCTCCTATCTGGGTCTCACTCTCCTCATTTGCAAAGATACAGAAGTAGGGCTAACATCTGTAGTGGATGTTATTGGGGGTGCCACTGAGGTAGTTAACAAAAACTGCCCACACTTTTTCACTTCCTTTCATTCAAAGGTAGGGTATAGCTCCTCAACCCTTGAATCTGGACCAGCCTTGTGATTTCCTTTGACAGCAGAATTTAGCAGAAGCATCTTTGTGTATGTCCCAAGCCTAGGCCTCAGGAAGCCTTGCAGCTTCCACTCTTGCACTCACTGACAACCGTTTCTTCATCAGGAAAGCCAGCCTATGCTATCCTGATGGATCAGGGCCAGCAAACTTTTTCTGGAAGCAGCCAGATGGTAAATATTGTACCCTGTGGGACCCATACAAACTCTGATTCAACCAATCAACCTCACCATTGTAGTAATACAGCAGACATACACAATACACAAAAACAAACAAACACCAATGGCTGTATTGGAAGTAGCTATGTTCCAATAAAACTTTATTTATGCGGTCAAGCACCAAATTTGGGCCATGGGCCATGGTTGGCGGACCCCTGTGACAGATGATGACAAATTATGTGAAGGACCACTGTTGCTACCCCAACTGTCTCAGCCCTCCAGGCCTAGGCCCCAGATACGTGAACAAAGACTGCTAAGAACAGTTACAAGCTCCCAAGACATGAAAGATGGTTCAGCTGTGCCCCCGCCAGGTGGTCAACCTAATGCATTGTGAAATGTAGTAAGTCTCTGAAGTTTTAAGCCACTCAGTGTTTTTAACACCACAAAAGTTAAATGATACACACATTTTCATCTCCTTTACAGGTCCGGACTGTGCATTCCTCGTCAGCCTCAAGATTGCTGAGGACTCCAAGTTGCCTCCTAATTCAGAGAACTGCCTGGCCTGAAGGTCACCCCAGGACAGTTCCCAGTAAGTAACTGACTGGGGAGAACAGCAAGCCACACCACTGCCTCGAGGTGGGACCTACTCGGTGCTGCCCTTCAGGCCTCCTCTAGAAGTGGGCTGAGGCTAGTTTCCACCTGGAACCTTCCTTAGCTTTCTGCCCTGCCCTTTCCTGCTTCTCTCACTCCCCTACTCCTGTAAGTCCCCCTCCTTCCTTACAAGAGACCACATGTGCAAAAAAACACCATCTTAGGTTCTACTTTTCCAGTACAACTTTCAAGCATTCTTTTGTTATCAGTCACAATCGAGACACAACCTGGGATGAAAGACTGAAATGCAAATGTGTAGGGTGATATAATAACCCCAAAAGACTCACTTGAACCCACTGTAAGAAATGGCGAGAGGAGAGCGGTTTACCACCCACCAACGCCTGTCTGAATCTAAAAGTGTGAGTAGGGGAAGGGAAACTGAAAGTCCAATTTCTTGAAGTAAAATTAGAATTCTGGTAACTTACTCCACTTAATATTATTTTCTTAAAATCAGTGAAGTCAACTAAAGTTTTGACATAGATTTATGATATTCTTCCCAAAATCCTGTCCAATTAAAATTGTCCCTGCTTCATGCTTCTAAACAACCGTAGCCCCGAATCTTCTTTCCTATTGATTTCCCTTTCACATCTGGGGAGAAAAAACAAACAGATCTACCACATCGTGCAAAAATTGAGACTATTAATGAATTTATGTACATGAGTTACATTGAGCTCACTGGATAAAGGGTCATTTATAAAAACAATATACTGATCATCATTAGTATGCAAACAGCATTGTGAGTATTTTGACTTAAAAAAAAGAGGAAAGAAATATTGCCCTCAGCAGGTTCCCTGCGAACTCGGAATTAGGTAGCTGGCGAAAGGAGACATCTGACAAAAAACTACAGAAAAAGGAATGCTGGCAGCAGGGTTACCCTTTCAAGAGAAGAGAAATAAGGAATTGTCAGAGAGCAAATGTTAATAACTAACACGGTGAAGTGTGTGAAAAGAATCTCTCAAAGACGCGAGATAGAAACAGAAGACAGAAAGCCTAAATCTAGAGGCTAGAGAAGGAAAATATGAGAAAAGGAAAATATTTATTGGAGCAGATGAAGATGATTCATTTATGCTGCTATTTCTTCTGGAGATTGAAAAACTCAGCAAAACGGTGAAATGGAAAACAAAATGAGGCATACC
The DNA here is from genome assembly GCA_028533065.1 of Trachops cirrhosus. Taxonomy (NCBI): domain Eukaryota; kingdom Metazoa; phylum Chordata; class Mammalia; order Chiroptera; family Phyllostomidae; genus Trachops; species Trachops cirrhosus. The sequence continues at coordinate 10,233,841 of CM052548.1, read as the reverse complement.
CTGACAAACAAACAATGGGATTTATGCATTGTCAGACACTTCATAATTTAAAAAGTAATTTTAAAGTAATATTTCATTTTAAAATGCCATCATTTCAAATGCTTGATTTTTTTCCTCTTAGACATATTACTATCCAAATGAAACCAGTTCCGTAGCACTATTTTCTTAAAGGAAAGAAGAAAGACAGCATCCGAACATACAGACTTCTTTTTCAAACTGGGAAGCACTTCATCCAGATCTTCTCTCTTTCAGTCTCCTCATCTGTGTTTGAGAAAATCAGGGGATATTTTAAAATTCAATAATTCTTAGGGGAAAAATGAGTTTTCATTACATTGTTACTGAACAGAGGCCTGGCCCTGAGCGGTCTGCCTAGGGCCAGCTGTCGTGTGTGGGTTCTTGACTTTGTGCGGGAAAGACTTCCCGATGACTATGAGGACGCCTGGGGACAAGCTGCCAGGTGCCCATTGCCTCAGAGTTTAGAAGGCAAGTGCCTGGGCAAAGAGAAGGGAGGGAGAAGAAGGGAAAGCAGGAGCTGGGTCCTTTGTCCTGAGGCTTTATCTTTTTTCTCACAGGTGGCAAATCTTAGGGGGAGGTCTCAGGGAGGGTTTCAGTAGATTAATCATCAGTTCTCCAGGTGTGCTCTTTCAGGGTTGTGGTCTCCACTGATTGGTCAGTGACAGGGGTCTTTAGTCATTGCAGTCGGTTCTGGTGTTGCCCACCCGGTTTTCTGCTTTTCTGGGCCTGGGGCTAAAATAGAACTGAGGCTTCCATGTTGTCTCCCAGGAGGAAACATCAGGGGAGAAAAGGTTACCCTGGAGGTGAGGTCCTTATTTTTCCAGTTTTGCCCCCTGCCAGGAACTCAGGGTTTTCCACCCCGGGGACCATCTGCACCTGGCTGTAAATTACTCCGCCATCGTGTTCAACTGTCTCAGTTTCCCTGTTCCACTTGCCAAGCAATTTTCCTAGTTTCTCACTATCCTGTTTCAACATGGGTACTAACTGAAGGAAACATTCTAAATAGCATTTTAAAGTCAAATTGCTGTTTGCAACTTTAGAATACATCTTAGAAAAGCAATACTTTCTGCATTGCCTGGAATCATAAAACTTAAAGTACTCAAAAAAGCTAATTTGGTACAGCTGGAATGAGATCTAAGGATGTATGTTAATCTAATGACTGTTTAGTATAGGAAATTATAGCTTAAATAATTTATATGAATTTGGATCTTCATTAAGGTTTTACAACATTTCAAAATGAGTTCTTTTAAGACTAGGAACTAAAACCAGTGAAATTTTCCTTCACAGAAACCATAGATAAGTAAATGGCAAAGCATAATTAATCTATACAATATTTCACTGTTTACGCAAACCAAGTGTACAGAAAACAAGAAAGTATTTTGAGTAAAATGTATGTGGATATTTAAGGGAAATGAAAAATATACAAGACTGAGAAAAAGAATGAACTAGATCCTCTTTAAAAGTAGCAGGAAGGTTTAGAGAAAAGTGTTCAAGATGGAATCGACTCAGTCGTGATCAAGAGGAAGGTGGTGAAAAGAGTGAGGAAAAGATGGCAAAAGAAAAGAGATAATTAGGAAGCGAAGTGCCAGAAAAGGTGGGAGGTGGGAGCCGTAAGAATCTTGTACTCACAAGAAGGGGTATCACCCTGGAAGTGCAGAGAAACAATCGTACCTCAGAGACAGGAGAGATGAGAGAAGGCAAAGCAGGTGTGTTTAGCTACGAGTTGCTTTGACATTCACTTTTTTATGAGCTCCATTTCTGGCCTTCTTGTCTTGTTCTAAACCACTTTTCCCTGGAAACCCGTGCATGGAAGTGCTTCTTAACTACATGCAGCTCAACTCCTTCTCCCTGTGCTCCAGACCCTATTTCCACATTGACAGCCACCCTCAGAGCATTGATACTTCATGGGTGTGACCAGGTTCCATGACTGATCTCTGGCTGAAATTTCCCATGGATACAACCATGGAAAAACCATGGATATTCCCATCTTAAATTTCCTCTAGTATTTACTCTCCTGAAACAACACACATCCAATCCCGAGGCTGTGACTATCATTACCAAATGTTTGAAATGGCTAATCGAGATGTTATGTGCTACAGTCTAGATTGTTGTGATATAAAACAAGCATGAATTATCCTCTCAGTCTTCAATGTGAAGCATTTGCATTTAAATTGTTTATTACTTTGGCATCAATAGATTATACATAATTTACTATGTTTAATCATGTATTGTGATATACATGTATGTACATAATTATATTAATAACAGTTTAGTTATTTAAAATAAGTTACCATGCTATTAATATCAAAACTAAGTATTAAAAATTATTTTAGTACCTGGTTGAGTATCTTGCTCATAGGTCTTCAACAAATTGTCATTTTAATAAAAAGATAAAAACTACTTTTCTAATTAATAAAGAGACTTGGGAGTCTTTGTTGAAACTGGTACAAAAAAATTGGAAGGAAATAGACAGTAAAATGTTATTTTAGTTATACGAGAAGTTTGGACCAATTCAGTTGTGAGTGATGTGCTTCTGAAATCGAAGTTGCACATCTACTTCTCCCTTAAGGCATTTAGTAATCATTTAAAAATAAAATTATGTGGAATGAAGCCTAAATAATAAATATAGCTGCTCTACTGTTCATAACTTTGTGTTTAAATATTAGTGGATACTTTTCAAATAAAAAGAAAATGGTCTAATTAGATGCTGTTATCTTTCTAATTTTACTGGCAATTTAAAACATAAAAAAATCCTTAAAAACAAAGGTCATTTAATTTCCTTTGCTTTACTCAGTAATTTTTAATACTTTAATGAAAAAATAACATTATGCTAAAATTTATATAGACTTCCTCCATTTTAATCTCTTTACCTTATTACATATACTCTCCTTACTATATTAAATATAAAAATAAACCACAAATCACTTTCTAAAAAATAATATGCAATCAATTATAACTTCAAATGTCATAAATGCAGAAGAAATCTATTGGGATCTGATTTTTGTGGCAAAGAATAACATCTTCATGCTATTTTTACAAATAAAGCTGATTCCTCTACATGTACATGTATAGTATAATGTAATATGTGTATAGAATACAATAAATGTAATAACATATACCTATACCTAGTATTTTTACTCAAAAACAAGGATCATTCATTCACTTAATTGTCATAGGGTGAGTGCTGATAATATATTAAGCACTGTGCTGGAGAAAATGATCTGATGTCTAACATAACTAAAGATCTGACAAAGTGTTTTCACACGAACATTATTGTCTTTGAACTTTTCTCATGAAGAAAACCATAACCTTCACATTTTGTACACGCGTGGTATAGTTGATCTCGTATGGGTTTTGACTCCAGATTAACTTAATGTCAAATAATAGTTGTGTTACTTACTGGATATGTAATTGATGTTAGTTACTTAAACTTTTCAAGCCTCAGTTTTCTCCTCTGTGGAACAGAAACAGTAATGTAGTTCGGATTTTTTTTGGGGGGGCTCGTTGTGTGATGATTACACATACATCCACACGCTGCTTAGCATGATACCTAATAAATCATAAATGCTCCTCAAAATGCAATTCTTTTTTTTAGTCCACTCCCAAGGACATTTTTTCCATTGCTTTTAGAGAGAGAGAGGAAGGAAGGAAAAGAGAGCGAGCAAGAGAGAGAGAGAGAAAGAGAGACATTGATATGAGAGAAACATCAATCGGTTCCATTCTCATACAGGTCCTGACAGGGGAATCGAACCATTGAACCAGCAGCCTGCAAAAGGTAATTCTTAATAAAACTCAATACTGTAATTCAGGAAAGATCATGTACAATGATGCCATATTTGTTTCTTAGAGCTGCAGTACAAATTACCATAAATGTAGCAGCTTAAACGATACAAATGTGTGGTATTACAGTTTTATAGACCATGAATCCAACACGGTCTCACCTGGCTAAGATCAGAAGGGCTGCGTTTCTTTCCGGAGGCTCTAGGGAAGAACCTGTTTGCTTGCTGATTCTAGCCACTTGCGGCCACCCGCATTCCTTGGCGTGTGACTTCTTTTAAAAAGGCAGTGAGGGGAAGAGGTGGGTGATGGTATGAAAAGAAGTACAAACTTCAAGTTATAAAATAAATAAGCAAGGGGATATAGTTTACAGCCCAGGAAATATCACCAATAATGTAATAACAGCATGGCGACAGAGGGTTACTATTGTGGTGATCACATCAGGATGTACATAAATGTCGAATCACTACGTTATACACCTGAAACAAATCTAATATTGCATGCCAAGTTTACATTAATAAAAAATTTCAAAAATAAAAAATATAGGCAGTAACAGTAGATGAGTCCTTCTTACATTCATCTCTGCCCACAGCTAAAAAGGATTCATCCCTTTTAAGACATGTAATTAGAATGGACCCACACAGTTAATGCAGAATAATCTCCCTTCAATCACATCTGCCAAGTCCCTTTGCCGTGTAAAGTAACTGTTAGTGAGCCAAGATTCTGCCTACTGAGGGTGCAATGGGACCACTGGAAGGCACCCGCATTGTGGCACAAAGGACAGGAATTTCAATGTCACTGCTGCTTGTGCAGGCCATTCCTGGCGACATGTAAACCAATTCTAGAGAGGCTTTCCATTTTCCCCTACCTACATGAAAGCATGCTTAGAATAAGTTCTATTGCATTAGAAACAATCATAACACTCTGTAAGGGAATAGTGTGCAAGTAGAATCAGAATTAAAAATAAGTTCACTTATGCTGAACATCTTGGGCTCTCTGAAACTACCTGCATCACAGGATCACTACATCCTACGTCTGCAACCACCTGGAGCTTCGTCGTTTAAGCATTTTATGCTTTCTGGGAACGGCACATCGTATGTCCTTGTGAAGTCTTAGCAAGATGACCTGAATGGTGTGGGCAGCTTCACCTGGATGAAGCAAACAGAGGATTCTCATTAGATCCATAGTTTAGTCAGGCCATTCTGTCACATTTTCATCTCATAAACAAAGATACAGTAAAAAATTTAAATAAATCATTTCACCGCTGTATTTAATTCCTTTCTTATTATAAAGGAAATAATATACTTGCCATTTTAATAAGCCTTAAAATCAAGTGGAAAATCCATTTGACCTAGTCTTAAAATCAAAAAGTTGAAAGCAACTTCATTCAAAGTTTACTAATCTTTTTTATATATCTACAAAGTTTCAGACATTATCTTAGGCACCAGAGCCTTGACAGATAAAACAAATAATCTTTACTGCACTCAAAGAGGCTACAGTATAGTGAAGGTTAAAAACCCTAAACACTCTACCATCCCTCATTTAAGCTATAAGGAACTGAATTTCAAAATGATTCAAATGCAACTAGTTCCACCTTTGATGCATAATCCACCTTCACATCCAATAGAGTAGAATTCTTTAACCAGATTGGGTTTTGGAGATTAGAGAGGTCAGGCCATTCAGAAGAACACTGACTCCAGTTATCCTGGTAATCCAAGAAAGAAAGGGGTGCAAAAGGTAGCAAGCACACTAATATCAGAGGGGCAAGGACAGATGTCACTAGGGCTCCCTTGTCAAACACACTGGGTTGTCATCTCAGCTCAGCATGTGAGTCAATGATCTTCACCAAACTGCCGGACTTTTCTAAGCTTCAAATATCTCATTGGCAAAGCATGGAGGCAGCGTGGCATAGAGGGTAAGAAGCCGGCCTTCTGGCTTCAGAATCCCATTCAGGGTTTTTTAAAATGTGGTTCTGCCATCTTCAACCTGGGCAATCTTGAGCACATCACATCCTGTCATGTTAATCCAATTAATATGGGAATAATAGTAGCTATTGCAAATGTTTGTTGTAAGAAGTAAATGGGGATTGAGAAAAAGGAAAAAGGACTCCAGGACATGGACAGCAGTGTGGTGATTGTTGGGGGGAGGGGCATATAAGGGGACTGGAAAAGAAGTACATGGAGTATATAGAGCATGCAGGAGAGTGTCTGAATAGCAGGAAGCAACCTATAGATGGTAACTAGCATGATTATAAATAGTTTGCAAGTGTATCGCGAACAATAATAACAAATGCAAGTCAATTTCCAAATAAATGGCCTTGTTATCAATGCCTGCATTTTAATAATAATTCTACATTTTCAAAGTTTCTATAACCATGGACTCTGCCCTCATGTCCCAACAACTGTGTGGTTAATTTTTCCCTATTTCAGAAAGTGAGAATTTAACTTTGAAAAGGTCCACATGGTTCAGGATCATATATTAAAGTGGAAATGAAGAAAGAATTCAAACTCAGTGACCCCCTGGCTCTCTCTGTTCACTGCCTTACCTGTTAAATTATATCACCTTGGCAGTTTAACAGTACACTGAAAACATTTTCAAGGGAGAATATTTATATACACAACTCTTGACACCATAAATATTTATCTGCATTTACCCTGCTCCAGGCCAATCAACACCTTATGAAACTTATGATTTAAAAGGCTTGGGTTTTTATTCATGCAATGTTAATATAATGGAAAAACAATTCAGTATCTCCAGCAGGAATGATTTTACAGGCATTAAGCAGGTGGAAGACTACATAAACTTTACCTTTCTTGACATTTCAAAATAACTAATATAGTTTTAAAGCATGCACATTTTGTATCATTTAAATAGTGGCACTATTAATGATAAACAAGGTTTGTAAGTAATGTGACTTTGAAGCATTTTGTTTACGTTGCATTAGGTACGTGTGCACTTTGATAAATGCTAATGGCAGGTACCAACATGCATTCCTTTCATTGCAACGGTGGAACATTCTGTACTATTCCAAATAACCCTTTTAACCTTGTGAAAAATGAATAAGGAACTAGAAGGTGTAGAGCACTAAAGCATAATAAGAGCAGAAATAAGTGAGCTTAGCTCCAGTTCATTCTCAGCCTACATAGAAAGAAATCATGCAAGCAAGAACATTTCCTGAGGGCCTTTACTCTTTCATGGCACTTTCCTCTTAGACTAGTCAATAGAGAATGTCCTTATTTTTTACTACTCATGGTTTCGTAACAGTTGTCTGGCTTCCTTCCTTATCGGATGTATTTTTGCACTACCATACTGAATTGGAAATATAATTAGGAAGTAGTTACTAATCTATTCCACAAGTACGCATTTAACACCAGGTGCCATTTATGATAATAAACAGGACAGCTGTCCCTGCTCTCCAGAAACTTACAGTCCAGTTGCGAAAGCAGAAAATTAAGCTGGAGATTCCAATACAAACAAGCAAAGGCAGGCAATGTGATAAGGTCGGAGGCATGGGTAAATAGGGTGTTGTGGAAATATACGGAAGTGAAGTGTAAATAACCCCAGGGATTCTACTGCTGGGCAGAGGGCACCTACTGAGCAAGGCACTGAATTAGGACACTACGGAACACGAATTTAGTGCCCAAGTGCTTCCCTGTGGTTTGGACTCTCTCTCCTTTTCTCTAACACCAAACTGCCTCCCAGACATCTGCACTTCCTAGAGCTAAAACTTACTAGGTGCAATGCTAAATTTGTTTTCTCTTCCTTTTCTCAATCTTGGTCCTCATCTAATGCATTCTCTCTCTCAGCAAACGACCGTAACTCATTCAATCACTAAATTTAAATTGGGGGCAGGGGCATGCTTAGGGGTCCTTCCTGCCTCTCTTTTCAGTCTAAAATCATAGAACAATGTTTGCAAAGGTGAGTGAGACTAGTTCACATAGATTTTGAGGGAGAGGGCTGAAAATCATGGGCATTATCCTGTAGACAATTATGAGTCATTACATCATGGTCAGCATTGCCTTGTCACATGAGTAAATGAAAGAACATATTTACAATTTGCTTAGTAAGAATATGCATTGGTTGATTTTAATAATTGCCTAGGAAACATTATAATGGAGAATATTTTTAAATCATAAAGTATATCCTAGATCCAAATATTAATGGGAGGACATCATTGATACCATTTGAGGAAATATATACATATATATAAAATACATACACATATATATACACACACGTGTATGGATATATAGAATATTCTAAAGCCAAATATGAATGGCCATAATTTTTTTAATTAGCATACCAGAAGACACATGTCAAGTAGTTTTTTTTAAGTGGTTATTTCAGAGGGCCGTATTGGTGTTTGTGAGCAAGGACTCTTGCATCAAACAGGCCTTCATTGACATACTACCTATACAGCTGGCCTGCTGTGCGACCCATAGGGAATTTAGCTTTGTTGAGTTTCAACATTCTCATCTTCAAAATGCATATAAATCCAACCTTTCAGGTTTTTTATGAGGCTTCCATAAAGTAATGTAATTGAAGCACTGAATATATACTAAGAATTCAATGAATGATTACTACAACTATACTCATGTCCAGATGGAAGCCAAGGAAGAAAATGGCATTTTGCCTAAGAAGCGGTAACTTTAAAGCTTCATTTGTTTTTTGAGGGTTTTTTTTTTTTTTTGAGCATTTAAGGGAACGAAAATCCTTCAAAATGGAAAGTCTAAAGGATGTTTTTGGCAGAATGAAAATAACTCCAGAGGAAAGGCCTGAGTGAAAGAGGAGGAATCATAAGCAAAGACACTGATGAATTTACAATGAAATCTAAGTAAGTATTGAATATATATAATAATAAAATTCTTAATTTCTCAAATTAAAAATATAACAGAACTAAATCAGACAACAGTGGTATGTAAATTGGAAAGAAGGTATGATCAGAGTTAAAGCATTCTAAGATATTTTTATTTTTTCTGGAGGACAGTGAATATTTTTATAATTCTAAACTTTGTTAAATATGCAGTTTAAAATAAATAGGAAAACTTCTAGGAGACTAGACACAAAAAGCAAAACTGCTAAACAAGTTGAGAGAAAAAATGATAAAAATTAGAGGAAGTAATTTTAGTTTAAAAGAAGGCAAGAAAGGTAAAAGAAATACATGCACCTATAAAAACAAAACAAAAGTTGACACAGTTACGGTGGTACTTGGAGCATAATGTACACTATGAAATATTATCATTAGAAAAGTAGAAACATTCAACATTAATGAGTTTAGCATGCATCCCCAACATTCAGATAAAGAACAGAAATAAAAACAAAAAAAAAGAGGAAAGGAATATCAAGATGAAATCATAACTTAATAAAAAGAATCAACAAAGCCAAAAGTTGAAAAGATTTGCAAAATCTAATGATACAAGGTGGAGCAAAGGTAGGTTTACAACTGTGAGTATGAAAAACACAGTTTTTCTTATATTATTATATATTAATTATTGTATTATTTGCCATACAAACAACTGTAAAACTACTTTTATCCTCCCAAAGCAAACTGTACAGTTAAAGGTGAAATGTTGAATGTTTTCTTTTTAAGATAAAGCAACTTTATTACACAGATAATCATTACAGTCACCCCTATTATTAAAAAAGTAAAATAAAATTACATTCATATTTTACATTATACCCAAAAGTCAGTTTTAGATAGATTAAAGACTAAAAATTTGTTAGGTTTTGAAGACAGTATGGGAGCATATCTTTATGACTACAGATTGGAAAGGTTTCTTAAGACTCTAAAAGCTTAACCTATAAAGAAAAATATTGACAAATTCAACTTCATTAAATTTTCAGATTTGTGTTCATCAAAAGATACTATAAAGGCACAAAGTAAGAGCCAGGGAATAGGGAAGTATTTGCTGTATGTATAACTGACTCAGGATTAGTATGCATACTATATAAAGAATTTCTACATATCGATATAAAAAAGAAAGTCCAATGAGAACAAGGGCAAAAAGTTCCATCCTCAAGTTTCACATGCAATCATGAAAGAAGTGACATTTTACTATGTAACCACAATGTCATCTGGTTTTCTAGCTCCTTCAAATCTAAATAAGATTGATTCAAACTCCCATTTCATGGACTGTGGAAATTTAAAACCTTCCTTAAATACATCCAGATTCCTGGGAATGAAAGAGGTAAGGGGTATGTCTTAAGGGGTATGTCTTAAATACTCACAATCTCTTCGGACATAATTTTCTGACTCCAGTTTCAATTTTTCATGCTCTCTCTTGGTTTTCATTTAAAAAAAGTACAATTGATACACAACATTTTTTTAGTTTTAGGTGTACAGCATGATGATTTGGTATTTGCATATATTGTGAAACCATTACAGAACAGAAAGAGTTTGACCACCTGGCACTAACAGAGCCAAGCACTAGACACTGAGAATTGCAGTGGAGAAATATTGGCTATTTTATTATGAATAGCATCACCCAGGAGAACAGGAAGCTAATGTTCAAAAGCCTGAACATTCCAATGGTGTGTAGGTTACAGATTACGTAGCACAAGATAACAAGACATCTTGGTTAGGAAATTTTGGGTTGTGCTGGGAGTGGATTGGTCAGAGGTGAGGTAAGAGTAATACATTATTTCTTCAGGCCCTAAGGACAGCTCTGAGCTCTTTCCTGGCATCCCTCTGTCTACTCTTTTAGCCAGCAGATCTTTCCATCCTTGGACTCGGGAACTGAAACATAACTTACTCAAGATGTTATCTTTAGTCCTCCAGAAGTCCAGACAGTGTGACCATTAGTCCGGTCCAGGCTGTCTTCTGCTGCCTTGGGGGATGCTGATGATCTGGGGGGGAAAGTAGATGAGAGAGAGAGAGAGAGAGAGAGAGAGAGAGAGGGATTGTAAGAAAAAGATGATATCTAGAGCAAGGATTTAAAATTAAGTTTAATCCAAATCAGAAGGACCCTTGGTTTCAAAATGATAACCACAGAAAGTCTAGCTAACATCCATCACCACACACAGTTACCATGTTTGTTGTTGGAATGAGAACTTTTAAGATCTCCTTCAGCAGATTTATCCTATGTGGTACCAAGACTCTAACCTTCCTGGCTTCTCTGATTCCCCTCTTCATCACCACCGCCACCTTCCCCGCTCCTTCTCTCCTTTCACCTGGACCACAGAAGCCAACAATTCCTTCTTCTTCGCTCCTGCAAAGAGCCATAGCTTCAGGTCTCCCCTGCCTCCTCGAATGTGCTTCCTTGAAAGGAATTCGAGTGCTAGCTGTTGAGATAATAAATTTTCACCCTGTTGTATTTAAAAGAAAGAGCAAGACAGGCACCAGGATCTGTAGTAAGTAATGGTCTTTGTACAGATAACTCATACTTTGAGATTTGGGGGAACACTCAGATTTTTAACAATCTGTCAAAACTTAATTTGAAAGGTGAGCTATGTTAGACCACACCTCCACATATTTAACTTTTTGACTATATTGTGAAAAATTATTATTTGTCTAGGCATATCTTTTGGAGTCCAATATTTTAATCCATTCTGTCTATAAGTATCATCAATCAATTTTCATATCTATCTATTCATTATATAATCCTAGGTGACTACTTTAAATTAGAAATGTTTTCCTTCTTAACACAGTTAAACGCTATTTATTTTCATGTGAACTTTATGAAGTATATATTTTTTTCCATTGAAGAACATCTGCGTTTTAGGGTTGACTGATTACTATATTTTACAAGTAATTCTTAAAGTTGATTTTTAAAAACTAAACGCACTCTGTGGACCCGTATCTTTGATCCATCTCCCTCATCTCCGGCCCCGAGCAGTTTTCATTAGTGTGGCATCCAGCGTGGGGGCCGCCATCTGCCCATCTCCAGATAACGGCCAGTTAGGGTCGGAAAAGGGCGACCAAAGTGGCGCCTTAGTCATGACTGTGATTGACAAGTTTCCTAAACCACTTCCTCTTCAGGTAATAATGTCCCTTGCTTCTGTGACTTCCTCATTTCACACAGCACTGAAAATTATTCTCAAAAGCAAATGACATTCCAGTGATAAAAAGAAGAGCAAACAACAAAACTTCAATCAAAAATTTAAAAGTATTACCATTATAAATACTTGCAACAAAGTGTAAGTCACTTTTATTATTGAGATGGGATTGAACGTGACTCTAAACAACGATATCAACATTAATGCTCCTGTCCCTTCAGTACCTCACTTCTCTTTCAATGTTCTCACTGTCTTGCCTTAGGCTTCCACACATACACCACTTGTCAAGTGACAGCTAGCAAAACTCCCAGGGATAGCTGTGTCTCTCCCCAGTTTTCTAGAACTTCTCTTAAGCAGGCTTCACTATAATGATGTTTACAAATTATGACATGGAAAGTTAGTTGGCTGCTCAAAAGAAAATAAATTTCTTAATATGTGATTTTAAGACTTCTCATTCTGAGACTGGAACATCAACCATGTGAGAGAAGGAAAATTACCACAAGCTAATGTTGATCGTTGATCGTAGTTACTTCTGACAAAAAAACAAGACCTCCCTGTCACCTTATTTCCCTGCAGTCACAGGGGCCATAACCATAAATTAGTCAAAGCTTTGTTTAGAAGAACAGCAAGGCTCACCTAAAGAAGTGGTTAAAAATTCAGCCTGCAGTGACCCATTTAGAAAATTTCAAGTCTTCTAAATTTCAGTAAGGCAGGAATATGCTAAAGAGTTATACCCCTGGTAAAATTTAGGATATTCTGTTTTGTTTTGTTTTTTTTGACAGAAAAGTAGATGAGAATAGAAAAATAAATTTTAAAGCTTTTCAACTATTTTAGCTTTACTTGTCTCTTTTCTCATCCAAGAACACATAAACAGGAAGCAGAAAAACTACATAAGCAAAGAGTGAAGACAACGAATTGCCTCTTTCAGGATCTGAAAACGACCCCTGAGCTTGAGAACAGCCACCAAGCCAAGAACAAAATCATCATTGCTGTTGACAAGACATGTATGGTTTTTCACAGTGGTTACAAATTTTTTAGTCTTAAAAATAGCCATCAATCTAGAAGTGAATCCCATGGTTTTCAAATAAATAATTTGTTTTTAAAAAGTATAGGGGTTTTTTCTGAAAAAGCTACATATTGTGTGATTTCAAATACATGACATTTTTGTGAAAAAAGCAAAACTATGGCAATAGCAAAAATACCCGTGGTTGTCAGGGGCTTGGGGGGAAGGGGGGATGAATAGGTGGAGCACAGGATTTTTAGGGCAGTGCCATATGTTTTTAATGGCAAATTCATGCCATTACACATTTGTCAAAATCCATGGAATGTACAGCACCAAGAGTGAACCCTGACGTAAATGAGGGATTTAGAGTGATAATGATGAGCCAGTATAGGTTCACCAGTTGTAACTAATGTATCTTTCTGGTGTTGGATGTTGATAGTGGGTGACTGTACATGCATGGGGGTCAGAGTATATGGGGGTCAGAGCTTTGCAGTCTCAATTCAAATTTGCTGTGAACCTAAAACTTCTGTGAAAACAAAGCTGATTAAAAAAGTGTAGTTGGGAGCTCAGAAAATAATGAAGGAAGAGATGGCAGTTACTGTTCTACAAAACCTCATATGAAGGAATCATAAGTAATTGCAATAAATATCTTAAAAGGAACTATAAATGACACCAGGAATAAAGGTTAGCCTCAAACGGAAATTCTTCTACAAAAAAACCATAACCACATGATTGCATGCAAAACAGAAGTATTACAAAGTCCTGTATGTGATTCTCTACATGTGTTCTGTTGTAAGAAGAGGTTACACAAGAACTGGACTTGTTCAGTGTGTCCAGCTTGCACAGGGAATTGTGCTGTAGCAATAAAACTTCCTCAACTGAACTTTTAAGTTTGAATCTACTCCTTTTTTCAATGATGTTGAGTCAGTTCCTCTCTGTAATCTCGTTCTGAGAAGCCAGAGCTTTGAGAGGTTCAAAAGCCTGGAAGGTCAGGTTGTCCCAGCGTTTCAGACTGGGCACGCTGCTGTAACACTCATCTACTTGGAAAGAAAAAGCAACCTTGTTTGATGCAGCCATGGAATAAACTCAAAATCTGTGTTCCCTTTTCCTTTTTTACTTTCACATCCATTTTAAAATTTCTTTTAACAATACACTCTTCATGTAGCCATCTTAGGAATTATCATACCCATTGAAAGGACCTAAGAAAATGGAGAGGGTTAGTGAGAAGTTCATACAGGCCATCTAATACCAAAAGAATATGTTGGAGAATAAAAATTCATGGACAAATTACCTTTGACTCCATGTATATAAAAACATGGAATTCTTTCTCATGTCATCAGCTTAACATTTTGCATGTTCTTCATATGATAAATTCCTTAAAATAGGTCTATCTGGTCCACAGGAAGTACTGACTCCTCAATCCATACCCTCCTTTTTAGTGTTCCACGTTCTGTAAGCTCTCTAAACAAGGTATTCTAATAATACTTTTTAAAAACTCTAAAACTAGACATTTTGTAATGTATGTCTCTACTCCATGGAGTGAAAATAACTTTAGAGTACTTCTGCTTTCCAATGAGATAATTAGGGAGAGAGAAGAAGTTAAGCACTTCCTAAGATCCTCTAGGATGCACAGATATTTGGGGTATGCTTATGAATATTTTAAGAGATGTTTAATTGGAGTGAAGTTCTGGAAATGTTGGATGCCTAAAAGGTCAAGACTGGGAAACTGCCATAAGGCAAATAAAGAATGTGATTGAATATAGAAAGAAACTGTATGGCATGTGAGTATAAATTTTAAAACTATCTACAAATGAGAAATAGAAAACAATGCCAGTTTCAGGTTCAATTAAAACAGCTTTCACGATTTCTAGCTATCACACATGAGCAGAAGAATGCTGAGTATGAAACATTACTCAGTAAAAAAATACCTATAATTCTTAAAGAAAGAACACTTTGGAATTATATCATTTTCACAAAGCTTCATAAATAATCTTACCATGTGATTTATAAAAGTACAAAAGTATCCAATATCCTCTAGTCCAGTAGAAAGCAAACAGACCTAAAGGTTATTATATATATATCATATATACATATATAGTATATATATTCTTTTCTATTTCTTATTGGCCAAATTTTAACCATAAGAAATTCCAAAGCCATTCAATTCTTTTAAAAAATGCATAAAATCCAATCTTGTATATTTCAATGTATTCACACCTTTTCAGAAAAATAAATAATTGGAATGGATTGTGTTTATCTAAGGGCACAGACACTGGCAAGAGCAGAAGGAGAGATTGACAGTCAAGAGCCTTTTTGTATCTCCCAACACTACAATGAATGATAGAGCTAAGTCACCAATCAAAGAGATATAATGCAATTTACAGTATTTTTGAAACATATCATCCCATTCTTTAAACCCTGAGAATGACAGAACATTTATCCTTTCATGAAATTACCTTCACAATGAAAGCTTTCAAAGAAAAATAGAGAGAAATGTTCTAGGCACAGGTTGGCCTTCCCACTTCCGATTCTGTGGTGCTGAATTTACATGCCACCCAGATCCCTTACTGCCCCAAGCGCTGCTTTTTGGCAAGCCAGGTGATACATATAGAATATTCCACGTCTTATTGTGCTACTGTATTATAGAGAATACAATCAGAATAAAACTCCTCATCAGCGCTAGGCGTTAGGCCCCTCAACAGAGAGGTCTACAGGTCGTCATGAAGGTTGAGAAGGCCTGAGAAGAGGGCAGGCGATGTGGTCTCCAGGCTTCCAGCTTCCAGGACACCAGCTCTGCTTTGGCCTTGTTCACTGGGCCTCAGCGTAAGTCTGGCTTAAAGAATTGGTTCAGCTGCCTTACAGGTTTAAAACCCCTGCCCTAGAGAGCTTGATCTGTGCATTTAAACTCATTTGGCTGAATGCCTTGTTCTATATTCATTAATATACTAAGGAAAACTGGTTTATAGATCCTTATAGATCAGCAGTAGAGAGCAAGAGACTAAGTAAAATAATCTGATCAATCTAAAATAGGCTACATAGCTCCAAGTATTTCATAAAGAAATTTGAAAAATAGCGGGTGTCACTTGGGGAAACTCCAGGCGTTGTTTGTAAAAGAAATTTCCTCCTTCTCACCTTCAAAAGTTTGTTCCCTTTCTACTCACAGGTCCTCTGATGCCTGATATCTTGTGTTTGCTGTTTTTGAGTCTACATTGGTCCTGTTATCTGAATAGCTCACTTTTTTTCTATCGATGTTAGTAAGTTCCTATTTGCAATGATAAAGACTTGTTATTAATGCATTATCTTATTAATTAAAGGTACAGGAGTGTGATTTTTGAGATATAGGAGAGAAAAATGCATCTGAATCAAACTTTTAAGAAAAATTGACTCGTAAATTTTGTAAAGACTCTCAAAGTATAAGGTATGTCTGTTTATTTTCCAACAAATATTTGTGGTGCTTTTACTGAAATTCGTACAGGTATATAAAGGACACTCCAAGGAGACTCAGAATCACAGGGTAGAGGCATAGCTGGTGCAGTTGTAATTACCGGCCTTAGAAACCCAGACTCTCAATTCTGTCCATTTACCCAGAAAGAGGGGGCTCTGTAATGCAGATAATGCAGAGCAAAGACCACAGAATGTGGCGTCTGGCTACACCTCCTATCAGCCATTTATGCTCTTAAGCAAGCGACTTAATCTCCTAGAAAATAAAAAACAAAAACAAAGAAAGGGCAATAAATAATACCTGCCTCACCAGGGCTGTTGCGAAGACCAGATGAGACGGTGTGTATAAAAGGATTTTGTACAGAATCCTGGGCTAAACACGTGTTGGTTAGATTGGCTTCTGATGGAAGGGAGAGTCCCCAAAGAAAGGAGACTTCTACAAGCCAGTGGGCACCCAGCAGGGATTCCCTGCAGGCAGCCTTTGAAGGCTGATAAGCATCTCCAACAGCTGCGCGGGAGAACACAGGGACCCAGAGAAGGGGCAAAGGTCATGCCCTTTGCCCTTCTGCTCTCAGCTCAAAGAACATCTGCTAAAGATCCCCTGCAGGGAAATACAACTCTAAGGAGGGAGGCCCAGGGAATAATTTCGGGGATCCCAACTCCAAAGTCCTAACAACCCTGAAGCAGTTAGTTTTGGACCCTAAATTTATTTTAGTCGTTTCATATTACTTTAATTAATTCTGTTTTATTTCCTACTCTGCTGGAATTTAAAAGTTTATATGCAACATATATACAAGAATATTTATAATTTATAATCTTTATTCATTTATATATATTATAATATATAGTTATTCTAAATGTTCACATATACTATAGACTTCTGTGATATATACCCCTATATAACATGTGGGTTGCATGTCTACAGGGGGAAAAATATCTGGAAGAATATTTACCATGATATTAGCAATGTTAACCCCTGGAAGATGAAGTTATGAATGACTTATTTTGATTTTGCTTATCTCTATTTTTCAAGTGTTTCCTTTGAAAATGAAATTTTTTTTAGAATGAGAAAGTCACAATAAAAATTTCTAATTAAAATATATTGCCTGTGTTAGTTCAGTCTGTTTTAATTTATCTTTTACATTATTAAGTAATTTAATGAACTTTCTTTTTTTAATTCTATTTTTATTTCAACTGGACTTTCTCGTAAGTTGCTTACTTTACCTATTTCTCTTACTACTTTTGACCTGTATTTTCTTTCATTTCTTCTGGTATTTTTTCTTGTCCTTTAGCTCCCCATCACCATTTGTTGTGTTTTTCATATTCTCCCCTTGGTGTAATATGTCACGCACAAAGCAGAGGATTGTGTCCTTAAGGATTGTTGGTGACTCCACCAAGGAGACCAGACCTTTTCCTTTCTGATTAGCTCAGTGGTCACATCCACTGGCCCCCTACTGTCTCAAAGTTGAACTGCTTGATTTTTCAACTACTAAGATAGAAAACTAGAGAGGTTAATAGACTAGGATTATTCAGCAAGTAAATATTAAATCCATCCCTAGCTTCAGTAAAGATGATTTTAAAGCATTAGTACACTTTCGACTAAAGTCTATAAATCTCTGGATCAGATGTCTCTCCAGAGGATTTACCTGCCTATCTATACCTCCATTCACAGGTCCTACAAGCAACTCAAAGTCAACATGCCAAAAAGAAATCCATCATTCCCTCACCTCTCCAGAAAAACTGTTCCTCCTTGTCCCCCTTTTCTCCTAAAGAAAGGGAACTCTGCATACCCGTGAGCACTAGAGCCAGTGTTAATGACATTGCCATCCAACCAGGGGCACAGGTCAGAACTTGGGAATTATCCTAAACTCTGCATCCCCCAGTTCCCATACACAAATATTCTAGTTCTGCCTCTTTAATACTGGACTAGTTCTGTGCTTTTCACAGTGGAATATGAGAACATCCATGGACAGCAATACCATACTAAGGAATACATGAAGGCACAGAATAAACATAATGAATCTTCCTGGAACACCTTCTTCCCCTTGTCATCTTCATCATAAGAATTAATTTAACACATCAAACTTTGCCAGAATAAATGCCTGCGTTATGTGGAATGTGAGCTGAGCATTATTTTAAAGATGGTGTCTAACAATTCAAAGAAACGTGGAGCTTCTTGTGGGATGCTTAGGGCTCAGTTGCTCTACCCTTAAAAGTTACATCATTATTTCCCTGTGTTGACGGGGTGCTTTGGTGGAAATATTTTAGAATTATTAACAGTAATTCTTGGGTCCTTAAGGATTGCTGGTGACTTGACCAAGATGTTCCCTCCTTTCTTCTCATGCTGCCACTCTCTCTCCTTGTTTCTCTCTAGAGCTTATTGCAATAGCCTTTTACCTGCTCAGGCTTTGGCCTCGCTTATCTTCAAATAACCTCCACTGTCCTCAGAGTAGCATGTGCAAAACACTAAACCGATCTTGTCACTTCTTTGTGTGAAGTCATTCAGTGGCATCTACTTCATGCAGCATAAAATAAAAGCTCTTTAGTATCACACGTGTTGCTCTTCGCATCTGGCCCCTGACTCCTAGGTGTTCTCAGCTCTCCTTCTCCCCCCCACCCAGTGAATTATCACAGTTTCCCAAGCACATGTTCTTTCACAGACCTGCAATGTGCACACAGTCTGTCTCGTATCTCCCATTCACTTGCTTAACCTAACATCCTATAATACTCAGTTCAAGCATCACTTCTGAAAGTCCATCCTGGGCTTTCCAGAATTGTTCAGGTTCCCATCTCTTTGGTGCTTGCCTTCTTGGTAACTCCCAACCTGAACCCCTGCCCCCTAACAGAGAGCTCCAGAAAGCAGGGATTGTATGTTGTTCATCTCTGAAGTCTATTCTGCTTTGTAGTTTCCTTGAGGCAATTGCTCAAGGACGCTCTCGTTTGCACCAGCAGGTCTCAAATGCAGCCCATGGGCAAACCGCATCAGAATCACCTGGAATATTTTTTACATTTAAAGGTTGCTTGGCCTTCCCAATTTTGATTCAGTAGTTGTA
Organism: Trachops cirrhosus; assembly: GCA_028533065.1. Taxonomy (NCBI): domain Eukaryota; kingdom Metazoa; phylum Chordata; class Mammalia; order Chiroptera; family Phyllostomidae; genus Trachops; species Trachops cirrhosus. Next base: position 10,214,557 of record CM052548.1, on the reverse strand, counting down.
AATTAAAGCCCTAAGAACTGTGTCAGAAATGTTTAAATTATAATGATTATAAAACTCCCTAGGTCATTCCAATGTGGCTTGTCTATGAACTGGAAGTTGGACCCATTGCATTCCACCACCATGGTCATCTTGATAGGATTTGAATACTAAAACAACAACAACAACAACAACAACAACATAACCCTATTTATTAAACCGTTTACAAATGCCTTCCTAAAACATGTTAATTTAACAGTATTCTATTTACTTGAGTGTGTTATTTCTGCAGTTGGCTATCTTTCATTATACATTAAATATTCATATTGATTTTAATAAGGGGTCTCCTTCTGATTTTATCTCCAAATTGTTTTGAGAGCTTCTTAATATAGGTCCAAAATCCCTAACTACTGTGGTTTTGAGAGTTGTATATCATCCATTTACAAAAATAACCTAGAAATTCATTTTCAGTGAAGTAAGCCAATCAGAGAAAGTACCATATGATTTCACTTACATGTGGAATCTAATGAACAAAATAAATGAACAAACAAAATAGGAACAGACTCATAGAGACAGAGAACAGATGGGCAGCTGTCAGAGAGGAGGGGATTTAGAGGCTGGGTGAAAAAGGTGAAGGCATTAAGCAAAAAAAAAAAGTCTTATAGACACAGACAACAACATGGTGATTACCAGAGGGAAATGGGGGTGGGGGAGGTAGAAGAGAGTAAAGGGGGGATAAAGGGTACTGGAAGGAGACATGACTTGGGGTACCCAACACATAATACACATGATGTATTATGAAATTGTACACCTGAAACCTATATAACTTAATTAACCAATGTCACCCCAATAAGTTCAATAAAAATAATAAATAAAGTAAAAATCCATTTTCAAAATAGCTGCATGGATGTTAAAGGTGGAACTAGGTCTTTTTCTTTCAGTATAGAACCTCCTAACATCTGCCAACTGCTTTTCTACTGACTTTCTGCTGTTGGTCCCTTTACAGCAGGAGATGGAGATGGTTCAGTGCATGGGATAAACAATTCCCCAACAGTAAACAAGAACACAAACAATCTCAGATAGGGAGTTCTTCTAACACCATCCCAAGTTAACCTCCATCAATCACCTTGGTTTTGAAAACAGCTAGATATGTGGGGTGTGACATTAAGTAAAGTGACTTTTTAAAAGCAAACCTGCCACATGTCATAAATCCAAGTAAGTGTTGTCTCTTTGTAATACTCGTTTCCAAGCTAGGCTTTAGATATGTTTCCATTGCTATAACTTAAGATCATGAATTGTTTTTGAAACTAAAAGAAAATAACTTGAAAAATGCAAAGGGGACAAACTGTGTGGATAACAGATTTGATTTTTGAAAACAGCCAAGAAGTACATTGCTCCAGCTCTGATGAAAAGTTGAAAAAAAAAAAAGCAAGAATATACGTCTATATAGTGAAAGTAACTTTTGGTGTAGTTTTATTTAGTTATGAAGCCAATTGCAAAAGTATATATCTAAAAAGCTTTAGCAAATGATATACCATTTGAATAAGAATAAAGCTTGCTATCATGTATTCTGTTTTGATAATATTTATTTGGATTCTCATAGGCTAGAAGGTGAGTAAACTCAATCACATAACCTTAGAGATATACTTCACATATTTTGGTATAGAAATTGTTAGTTTAACATTGAACTTTTTAACTACTTCATATGTTTATATAATTACACAATTATTTTTTAAAAGAAAGAAAAAAGGAAGCTTTCCAGTTTTCATGATGATAGCCAAACCAACAGATGGCTACTGTTCTTCTCCCAGTCCTGTTCTCTATGTAGATTTTCATTTTCTACGGTGTTCAAAGCAGTTCTTCATTTCAAAGCAAGAATTTAGAAAATGGAATATTCACAATACTAAGTAAAGGAACTACTTTCGTAGAAAGCGAAAGGTTCTTAGCATGATAAAAATAGGCTCTATAGAAGGCTTGGGAAATGCAGCATTGTATCTGCGATGCATCACTGTTGGGTGCACCAACTGTGCATAGGATGTGAATTATGGAGCACTGGAGGGGAGAAACCATCCAAATGTATTCTTCAAAGCTACACAGAAATTAAAGCAATTTATGTGACTTTCAACTCAATAAAGTAACACAATGAGTTTCATTTATTTCTGCTTTAAAGACATATTTTAGCATAGCATCACAAATGTTCATGTAATAATAATAACAAGAAGAACAACAACAACAATCATTGGCCTTTGTATGTAGAAATGAGTAGCCTAACTACACATGCTGGAAGCTGTAAGAAGAAAATCATGGAGTCAAATTAAGTATGCAGATGGCACTATTATGCTTTCCCTGTAGGTAATCTTTCAGGGTTCATGGAACACTGTCTTCCACTTCCCACTCCCTCAACTTCTTAAGTGTGTACCATTCTCACAGACATTAAACTCCAAGAAAGCAGTTGCTCCCTGTCTCCTTCTTTTTCCCTTCTTCCTTCCCGCAATTCCACAGACTCACTGATTGCAGAAGACACGCCACCTCCAGCTCAGTCACGTCTTCAGAGTTAGCCATCTACCAGGTCCCTTTTAGCATGAGCTTGACAAGATACTTTTAAGCTGTCTAGATTCTACAGAGCGTGGGCTTTAGTTTTATGTCACTCTCCTTATTATGTAACTTGAAAGTCTTTTCTCTGTCCCTAAATTCCCCATTAAGCTCCATAATGACCTTTTTTATCACCTTGACCCAGACCAAGCATCTCAGTACTCACACTGGCTTTCAGCATTGTTTCCAAAATCAGTTTACTCTGTCACAATTTTGCCTCTTTTCTGATAATGTAGTACCTTATCTCCACCTTTCTTTAATTTTAAAACTATAATCCAGTTTGTAAGATTGTTTTTTTGTTTAGTTCTAGTTATGAGAACTGTGTTCCAGTTATTCATCTGAATATCTGGAAATGAGCAGAGAGTCTTGCTTTGTTGCTAAAACAAAAAAAAACTGGTGTATTAACTTTGCAGTTAAGAAATAACAAACTTTGGATTCATATTATTAAATCAGTTTAGCTAAAATAGAAAATCACTTAATTACCCCACAAAAAGTTTATACTTTAAAGCAAAACCAGTCACTGGGCCTCAGATTCACTTCTCTGATTCCCCAAAGCATATTGGCAGGGTTTACATTTCCATCAGTAATTCTGGCTGATGGATCTGACTTCAGTCCTTGGAAATTTTCTTTTCACAAACCACTTCTCCAGCTACATCACAGCTTAGAAACAACTCCAGGTTAGACTTACTAAAAATTGTGAAGACTCTGAAGTTTTTACCCTACTTTCATGCAAACAAGAAAGCCTGCCAGTATCATGGGCATTTGCAGAAGACAAGAGACTCCTGGATGAAAAGCAAAACAGTTTATCACTCACAGTACAGTAGTCAGAATGGCAATTTACTTGTACTGATTGCTAAATCCCAATTCTCGTAGAATAATGCAAACAGGACCAGGTGACAACTGCACACTGAGTGGAATGCATTACAGGAAAGTAACACTGAATTTAGGGACTCCAAATCTTTTATAATAGGCAGTAAGGATAACTGTCCATTGTCCCAGAGAGAGATACTATCCTTACCGGCCAAGGCTATTTGCTATACAAACGTCTTTTAAGAGATAGTCCAGAACAAATGCAGTTAGTCCTTCTATGTGCAAGGTGTACATAAAAGGAAGAAACCCATGGAGAATTATCTCCCAACATTTATCTCTTATTTCTATACTGCCGTGTCTTCCAGTGAGTTTTCTCTTGAGTACACCGTGTCATCAGCCACAATGATTCATCTAACCAGCAGAGGCTGAGATCAAATCCATTGTCAGGGCTCCTCAGTGGGATATGCATCAATCAGAGAACACAAGTTGGCAGGGCTTCTGATGGGACCTTTCAAGTGACCAGTAGGCCTTAGGGTTCACAGTTCAATTCAAATAACTGAATCTATAGATTCTGTAGAGTCTGTCTATCTTAGTTGGTTCAAGCTGTTTTAATAAAATACCATAGAATGGGTGGTTTAAACAACAAAAATTTATTTCTCACAGTTCCAGAGTCTGAGAAATATGAGATCAGAGTGCCAGTGTGACTGAGTTTCAAAGAGAGCCCTTTCCCTAGTTTGTAGAAAGCTGTCCCCTTTCTGGATCTTCACATGGTGCAGAGAAAGATCATCTGTCTCTTGTCTCGTCTTATAAGGGAAGGACACCAATCTCAGTCCTGAGAACTCCACCCTCTTGCCCTAATTACTGCCCAAACTCCCTCTCCAAATACCATCGCATTGTGAATGAGAGCTTTGCCACAGAAATTTTGATTGGACACAACCATTCAGTCTGTAGCACTGAGGACCATCATTCCAGCCTGACTGTTTTTCCATATAAACACGATGGCCACAGAAATGGGGCTTGAAAAGGCATCTTGGAGTACTGATAGGTGTTTTATGTGGGGGCGGGTCATCTACTTGGGCCACTCCTGATGTTTCCAACAGACTCCTAGGTAAAGTTTTGGGGAATGGAGATACAATTTTGATCCGAGCCATGTTGCAAGAGATGAAAGGTAATTTTAAGGTACTCACAACAGTGTGTGTGTGGGGGGCACATCGGAATGGCTTCCTGGGTGAGGACATCTTTTCCCCTGTACCTCCCAGGATCTGCATTGTTCTCTCCCCAGGCTGCTGTTCTCCTTTCACCCACCCACCCACCAAAAAAGTAGTGTTTCCTATTCCAGTAGCTATAACTTCACCTTTTTTCCAATCATTTCCTATTTGCATCAATATCTTTCATCAAGAAGGGTTGGGCATGAGAGGGACAAAAGTATTTACATAAATTGTAGAGAGACCTATTACATTTTCTTAACTTCTGGGAGGATTGAGTTGTGTGAATCCACCCACAAAATCTCTAAAAACTTGACCTTAGCACACTCCAGGCACTCTGCACTTAGGGACTATTCAATAAACATTTATGAAATTTCAAGGTCACTGTGGGAAGTAAACCCCAAGTCGTAGCTCTCTTCCACAGAATTAATTGTTAATTATATCAACCTATTGACCTTTACATTCATCCACTGATAGATACAGATGACATTCTTAACACGTTGGATGTTCAATATAAACCAAATGTTTGTGAAAAGGCAAAGCAGAGCTAAAAGTCAGACCATCAGTATCCTACAGCAGGATAAAAAATGGTAAGTGTTTGGGTGTGCGTGTTAAATTTTTAAAAAGGTAACATCTTGAAAGAGTATCCCAAAACAAGAATGAGGTCAGCATTCTAGGCAGCAAAATGTTCGTTTTTGGACAGAACTCATCACCAGTATCAGCTTAATAGCTGCACAATCTGGAAAAGGCAAGTTCAGAGAGACAAAAAGCATATTAGTGGTTGCCGGGGTCTGAGGGGAGATGAAGTGGGAAGTGACTGCTTACTGGGCATGGTGTTTCCTTTTGGGGTGATGAACAATTTCTAGAATTAATGCCACTGAATTGTACACTTAAAATGACTAAAATAGTGAGTTTTGTGTTAAGTGCACTTTACCATAATAAAAAAAATTATCCACACCAGTGAGAATGAATTTTTAAATTGGGGACAGCAACTCATTTCAGGGATGGTGTTAAGGGAAAAAAGTGATGATGATAAGGCAGGAAGGAGGTATAAGTCTACAAGTATCTAGAAGAAAGGAGGAATAGGTACCTATACTAAATGAAATCAAATTTCTATTAGACATTTATGTGTTCTGTGCAACCAAAATTTCACTATTTTTAAAATATTTAAATGCATATAATTTAATAGAAGTGATCCACAGGACTTGTATACATGCAATTGAATTAGCTATTGGGTCAAAACCCTTAACAGCACATTTTCCCTATCCTTCACCTTTCAGTTTACCACGGGAAGGAATACTAATCTTTTTTGTGAAAGATAAAATTTAGGTAAGTGCATTAATTATCTTCAATCCTATATCCAAGTTATGGCATTGGGGGTTTACTCTTAGTTGCATTTTCTATACAAAAGGATTATAGCTCAGAATGGTAATTCATGGTAATGAATTAAAATGATTTCTTCTGATATATATAGTTTTTCTAAAAAAGATTTTATTTATTTATTTTCAGAGAGAGGGAAAGGGAGGGAGAAAGAGAAGGAAAGAAACATTAATGTGTGGTTGCCTCTTGTACACCCCCTACTGGAGTCCTGGCCTGCAATGCAGGCATGTGACCTGACTGGGAATCGAACTGGCAACTCTTTGGTTTGCAGGCTGGCATTTGATCCACTGAGCCACACCAGCCAGAGCTTCTCCTGGTATATCTATTTTTACCAGTAAATATTTATCCCTCTTGGATGCTCCAATGTGGCTTTTTCAGAGCAAAACTCAATTAAATTATATAAGTGGTGACTGTGCTGAGAACTCTGAGGCTGTCCTATAAATATTAATAGAATCAAAATACAAACATGGAGACCATGAACGTCTACAAGTAAGGAGTCCTTGCTGAATTAGGAACACCTCCTTCAGTACTACAATGTAAAAAAACATTAAATCCTGAAGAGTCTCATTTTTATTCAGTTCCAACAAGATTAAATCAGGGAACAGTCTAGGGATATTTTAGTTTTTGAGACCATCTGCCTCTTTCAATGGGCTTTGTTTAAATGAATGAATTTAAGCTGAGGCCAACAAAACCCATTACTTGGTCAACTAGCTTCTTCATACTCTCAGTTTCTAAAACAATTTTCATGCTTAAATGACCAAATAGAGTCAGGCTATCACAGGGTCTTCCCTCTGCATTAGAACTGGTCCCTGAGGGCAAGGGTTATGTTTTACTGCTCAGTTGTCATTAAATAAATGTTTCTTAATAAAGAAAGATGTGCTACAAATAAGCAAAACTTTTAATCAGTAAATCTACAGTGTATACAACGATCAATTATGGGCTATAAATCTGATGGTAAGAAAATGAGTATATTCCCTACAGGAATTTCAGAAAAGAGAATTCTAAAAGGGGGCCCTCCTAAAGAGTCCCATGGCAGAAAGAAGAAAGAGTAAGGGAATTTAGCATATTTTGTGGACTTTGTGATGGCTTCTTGAAGTCCATGGGAGCCAGTTTGCTGGATACTCTTTAACAATAGTTGTGAGCAGGCACCCTACCCAAAATCTACTCCACAGAAAGCAATGTTCTGTTGCAGAGGTAAACTAGTATCTTCTCCAACATCCATTCCATTCCATCATGTTCCTTTACTGTAACAGCAGCCACCCACAACAAAGAGCAGGCAGAAGGTTTCAGCTGAGTGACACTCCAGGTCCTATCTTTTTATGATCTCCCGTCATGGAAGGAACATAAACAAGAACACTCATATTCCAGAGGATGCTCACCGCTCTAGAGTCATTACCCTGCCCTTCTCCACCCCCACTATAAGCTAAGTCCAATGTTAGACTTTGAGGATCCCAAGTTTCCTGAATGCATGTGTTAGTTGGGTTAAACAAGGGAAGTTTCTGATTAAGAGGACTATAAAACCTGATAGAGACAAAGGCCAACTGGCTTAGAGTATTCTACAGCAATTAGTTGAAAAACAAAGAAAAATTTTTTAAAAGTTATCACACAGAACACATTTTCTCAGTACCTTTTTTTCCCAAATTCCTAGCAAGAGCAGAAAATGTAATAATAATAATAACAATAACAACAACAATAACAATAATAACAACAACAATAACAACAACAATAATAATAATACTATGAATAACCTTTGTTGAGGGCTTACTGCATGCTAGGCACTATGCTAAATATTTTGTGTGTATATTAATAAATATGCTTAATCCTCATTTATAGTTGAGAAAACCAAAGCATAGAATACCTTATCCAGGCAGTAAATGGTAGCCAGAATGAAGCTGAGGAAGTCCACACTCTGACACGGACAGCTTCTCCTGGAACTGTGTAAGCCCTCCCACTCTTCCTCATATTTCAGTCCTATTCTGTATAAAGATCATGACTTGGTGTGGCTTAATATTAATCTAATTACAGATTCAAGTTTGTGAAAAGCAGAAAAAATGTCTACAAAACTGGAACTGAGAAACAATCCAATCACTATCTCTCCCTCTTCTTTTTTTCTTTTTCTTTTTCCTTTTTGTTTCTCCCTGAAAATGGCTGGGAAACCCAGTAGCTGAAAAATACTGATGTGACTTGAGTGAAATTGCCTGTTGTCCTGCCATCTTCTTCTCCAATTTTAGGGCCCGACCAGTTGGAAACTGGTCTGAATGTGCATAATGGTGACCTCTGAGTGATCATTAGGAAATGACTTTCTCCAGCAACATGAGATTTATCTGATGATTTTAATACCCTTCATTCTAAAACACTATTATCTGGAGTGCATGCAGGGGACAGTGCACTTAGTCATAAGTGATGGATGAATTCATTATCTTCAGCCACTTTTAATGGGTCATCTAGAAAGAAAATCACCAATCAGTTTTGGCTATTGAGCATTGCTACCTTACATACCTTTATTAAGCCAAATATAAAAATGGGTGGTTTTTCATTCTCCTGTCAGACAACAAAGGTCACCTATCACAAGCTTGAGAGATATTAGGTTTATTTCCCTTTGGCCTGCAAAAATGGATGGGGTTCAAGTTTTTTAAAATCTTTTTTCCATTGTAAACTGAATATTTCAGAACCACACACCCTGCAAAGAAGGAAGGTGCTTCTCAGGAATTCAGAATGAGGAGGTCTCTCTGCGGAGAAATAGAGGTTGTCATTAATGTATTCCCTGGGTAACATTGTTAATATAATGGCACTATTAAATTCTAGGGCTTCAGCCCCATCATTAAGAACTGGAAGTAAACACATTTGTGTGGAATATAAGGAGGTATGCCCATGGGTGTCCTGGGCTTTTTTCTACCCTAAGCTACTAGAAACTGAAAGCATTTAATACACATGCAAACATCAGTTTTCATGTCTCAACCTATTTTTTCTTTTTGTGGTTGGGAAATCCTGACTTCTTATCTTTTGAATTATTATTTTTCATTTGACTTATCCAATTTCTCTCCAACCCAATTCTGAACACCCACAGTGGTTGGTTAGGACAATGGCAAACAGGTATGCACTTCAGGATCTAGGTTAGCTGCTAGCAAAGGCTTCCCTGCTGTCCCGGCCCTGTAAAATGGGCTTACCATTGTTTTAATGCATTTACATGTCTAATAACTATCTTGCATTATCCTGAAAATTCCATGATTGACAAATTCTGTTAGAAAGTTGTTGAATCCTACAATGAGGACTTTTAAAGGTAATTAAGAATTAAAGAGGTGAGCATGCTACAAATATGCTAAGACCAATATGCTATACCAAAATATCCTAGAAAAAAGTATTGGGACCTTTACTATGATCCTTATAGAATTAAAATGGAAACAACTGTCTGAACGCTTAGAAAATCATGGCAGTTTTATTCAATTGCTATCTGATCCAGTTCATCATTTTAACATCCTTGTTAGTGAATGATCACTTTGTTTTCTTTTTCATTCATATTTTATTGTTTATGCTATTACAGCTGTCCCAACTTCCCCTTTGCTCCCCTCCAACCCCTACTCCCTCAGGCAATCCCCACACTGTTGTCCGGGTCCTTAGGTCATGTATACCCATTCTTTGACTAACCTCTTCACCTTCTTTCAACCAGTCCCCACCTCACCCCTCCCATCTGACAGCTGTCAGTCAGTTCCATGTTTCTGTGCCTCTTATTATATTTTGCTCATTAGTTTATTTTGTTCATTAGATTCCAGTTATAAGTGAGATCATATAGTATTTGTCTTTCACTGACTGGCTGATTTCACTCAGCATAGTAGTTTCCAGGTCCATCCATGCTGTCATGAAGGTAAGTGTTTCTTCTTTTTTACTGCTACATAGAATTCCACTGTGTAAATGTACCGCAGCTTTTTTTACCCATTCATCTACTGATGGTACTTAGGCTGTTTCCAGATATGACTATTGTAAATAATGCTGCTATGAACATAGGGATGCATATATTCTTTTGAACTGGTGTTTCAGGATTCTTTGCATATATTTCCAGAAATGAAATCACTGGGTCAAAAGGTAATTCCATTTTTACTTTTGAGGAAACTCCATACTGTTTCCCACAGTGGCTGCACCCTCCTGCATTCCCACCAACAGTGCACTAAGGTTCCCTTTTCTCCACAACCTGGCTAGCACTTAGTGTTTACTGATTTATTGATGACAGCCATTCTGGCAGTTGTGAGGCATTATTTAATTTTGGTCTTAATTTGCATCTTTCTGATGATTAATGATGCTGAGCATCTTTTCATATGTCTATGGGTCATCTGTATGTCCTCCTTGGAGAAGTGGCTATTCAGGTCCTTCACCCATTTCTTTAACTGGATTGTCCTTCTGGTGTTGAATTGTATAAGTTCTTAATATATTTTGGAAATTAACCCCTTATCCGATGTATCGTCGGCAAATGTGTTATCCCACACTGCTTTCCCTTTTTGTTTTGTTGATGTTTTCTTTAGCTGTGCAGAAGCTTTTTAGTGTGATGTAGCCCCATTTGTTTTCTTTTAGGGTTTTCATGGTTTTGTGACTTACATTTAAGACTTTTATCCTTTTTGAGTTTATTCTGGTGTGTGGTATGAATTGGTGGTCTAATTTCATTTTTTTGTGTGTACCACTCCAGTTTTCTCAAACTTTGTCTATTTTACATTGTGATTATTCATTGAATTTAATAGCAAAACCATTATTTCAAAAAAATGTTCAAAAACCCCAAGTAAAACTTGAGTAAATTAAATATTATAAGAACAGAGTCGATCTATGGAATGAGGAAGTTTGGACGAGAAGTCTGAGCACAACCCCCTGCCCTCTCCCCTCCCCTCTGTGGAGGTTCTCAGGAACCTCTCTGGAACCCCAGGCTGGAGTTCCTGGAATCAGTGAGCGAGCCCACTAATCTCAGAGAATAGACATAACTCAAAGAACTGTCCTTACTCAATGATCCCCACTTAAGAGATAGCCTTTCACATACACTTGCCTGAAAATGAATGTATACTTCACTAATGTTTTTTTGGTATGTAAACTATCCCATCCCACCTGGGGCTTTTTTGAGGCTTACAGTTTCTAGCTTTTAAATTTAGCTTTTTTAAATTAAAAATATCATCGAATTTATTCTAAAGTAATAAAATAGCAAATAATCAAAACTGAAAGTTGTGACTATTATTTCAAAAAGCATATTTCTTTCTGCTGTTTAGTTATACAACTAAATACATGTATTAAATGCCTCATGACAATAAATAATTTGCTATAAAAGTTAGCTGGGTTAGATGTGAATTTTGTTAGGTTTTGACATTTTCTGCAATAACCTAAACAATAACTATATAAATATTAGCCTATTCTTTCAATTCAGGTCAATTATTTAAGAATCCCTTGGTACCCGGAGTAATGTCCATCAATTTATAGGTGTGGGTACAATATCCAGGATGTTTCCTCATTGTTACTGCAACTAAAATCAGGAAAACTCTCACCAAGTAAAGAGTAGACATGGCTACATTCTTTTCTCAGAGTTTATAAAGTTCTTGGAGACAGAGTAGATTGGTTTTTGTTCTATTGAAAATGATGTTACTTAAAATAGCAAAGAATAGGTAAAGAATGAAAATGATCATTCTAAAATGCTTTGAAGCTGCAAAAAGCTACAGAAATCATTAATTAGAGCAAGATTCTTTCCATGACTTTCTTCCACTTCCTCCATGAACTGAAACTATGATCTACAGTGATTTTCTTAGAAATGCTCACCAAGGTGTGAACTCAAGTAAAGGCCCATTGAATTTTTCAAACTTACAGTTATCTAGCAGTATTGAAATATACCTCAGATTTTATTTCTAAAGTGCATAGTATATTTTCCATAATAAAAAGCCTTGCCATAGTATGACTTACGAAAATAAATTTTAACAGAAGTTACCAAGGATTTAAACAGATGTAAGTCAGTTCAATCATATCCTATGTTTATGAACATGGCCAAAAAATGCTAGAGAAGGTTTTAAGCTAGAACAGATAACACAAGTCCATCTGTTTTGTCATCTGCTGTTCTTTGTGCAATACAGGAAGGATTATAAAAGGAAAATCAAATTCACATAGCATTTATCTAAAAGCCTTCTATAATTGAATTGAATTTTTTATTCTTTTAACTCTAGTTACTAATTTCAATATTAAACTAATATTTTTAATACACTCACCTTTACTAAAAGCATTGTTCTTGTTATGCACTAACACAATTTGATATGTATAAGTTCTCTTTTTTAAATTTTACTAATTTTTTAGCTATCAGTCTGTGGAAACACATAAGTACATACCTGTTTGAATTATTCCTCTCTTTAGTTATTTTTAAGCTGTAGCTTAATATTCAATCATATATACATGATCTAACATGCATATACTACATGTTAGTATATATGTTAGTCTCACAGAAAATCAGAGTTCTTACATCCCTAATTTAGATCCTTACCACCTGTCCCTTGATTTCAGTGCCTTCTTAACTGTTATTCCAGACTACAACCCTCAAACTCTAACTTTTCCAATCCCAGCCATAATCTGCCCTAAACTTCATCATAAGGGGCATATTCTAACCAATAGGAGGAGCACAGCATTCCCGCTGGCCCTTCCCAATCCACATAAGGAAGCCCAAGTCAACATCAGACTCACCAGGCAACACTGGGAGATGGAGGCCAAGACCCCTGAGGCTGGAGGAGATCTGTACTTTGGGGGCAACATGGAGCCACAGTATGTTTGATGAGCCTTGTGAGAGTGCTTATTGCCCATGTAGATAATGCAGTGAGTGAGTATGGAATACCTTCCGTCTCTTGAGAACTGTGAGGCAACCCTATCAAAAAGAATGAAATACAAACCAGCTCTGGGATTTAGGGTGTGCTTTTCTTTAGGATGTCCTTCTTCTTTCATCTTCCTTTTTTCTTTGTTTCTTCTCCTCTATCTCTACTTCCTTTTCTCTTCTTGCTCCTCCACCTTCTACTGATTGACTGATTGACTCATTCACGCATTCATTCAACAAATAGTTGATACCAATGAGTACCAGTGCTGTGCCAGGCACCGTAATAGGTACAAATATAGTGTAGTTCATGAGACACTTGTCACTTCCCACATGGAGCTTTCAGTGGGTCAAGGAATATAGAAATTTAACAAATAATTATTACCATTATGGTATAAGGGAGAAGGAAGGTCAGAATATAATGGGAGCAGTTAAAGAAGTCCTAATATAATGCACAGAGAAAGAAAAGGTCACCCAGAAGAACTGAAATCTGAACTGAAATTTGAAAGGAACACAAATTACCCAGGTAATATGGTGAGAGTGGGAGCGAGGAAGAGTGTGCAGAATATGCTGAAAATGCCAAAAGGAGGGAAAAAATGAGAGAGAGATAGCAAGGCAGAGACAGAGAGAGAGAGTCAGAAAGAGACAGAGACAGAAAGGGATAGAGAGACAGAAACAGAGAGACAGAAAGATGATGGATTCAAAGAACCAAAAGAAATTCAACCTAGCAAGAACCATGAGTGGAGTAAGAAGAGAGAAGCATCAGGTACATAGCAGTAATAGTGCAAGATCCTGATAAAGGGGGAAAGGATTCTCTCTAAAACTGAGAACGTGGCCTTATCCAAGGAAGGAAAACCTCTGTCAGTGACAGGAGCAAAGAAAGAAAGGAAAGTTTGTAGATTTGGTGGTGGCAGAAGGTTGAGGGAGAGCGTCTTTCTCAGGACTTTTTTTTTTAATGAGGTAGGGTATGCACTCATTTGCTGGGAGTGGGGGAGTGGAGCTTTAAAACAATTGTGTAGAGCACAGGAGCACGGGACCTGGAAATATATTAAGATCCCTAGGCAGTGTTGAGGGCCCAGGTGAGGTGAGGACTGTAAGTTTATAATGGTACCAATCTTCTCAGTTATGTAATTTTATCCAGCAAGTCTTATCAGGCAGAACAATGGCACAGAGTGTAGAGGTTGGGTTTTTCTAGGAATGATGACCTATTAAGGTAGTGTGATTAAGAAAAAAAGAGAGAAAGAGAGAGACAGAGACCAGAGCTATTTGCAGAAGAGTTGTTAAAATGATGGTCAAGGAAATTTATCACCAAAACCAAGGATAGAAAACTCAAAGGGGCTGATGGATAGGGAGTATGCAAAAAACTAACTAAAAAAACCCAAAATAATTGCATAAGCAAACAATTCTTATTCCCTAGAAGCTTGCATTCTACTGGAGGAGCCATAAAACAAACAAAACAGATATGATAGTGATAAATACCATGGAGAGAATGAAAATATGGTAAAGCTATACAGAGTGACAATGTGGTCATTTTGTACAGGGTTGTAAGGGTCTCTGGGGAGACACCATTTAAATCTGGATGGCAACGAATGTTCAGTTTAGATACAGGACAAGAAAAGCAATCCAGAAATATGATAGGGTGAGCACAGATACACTAAGACAGGAATAAGCTTGGAATGGAAAGAAGGCTAACACTATGGTGAGTCAGCAAGGACAGGAATTAAAAGAATGAAATCTATGTGTAAAGGCTACATTGTGTATAATTTAACAGAAAAAGATAAGTTTACTCCCCGTGTGTGTGTGTGTGTGTGTGTGAAAGAGAGAGAGTGTGTGTGTCAGAATGTTGCAGGAGAGGAGTGAAGTGCCTTATGCTTTAAAAGTTGATTGTGGCTGCTACGTGTAGACAGAACAGCAAGAATCAGGGAGATGAGGGTGTTGGTAATCATTCCAATGATCCAAGAGGAGAGATGAAGATGGAGTAGTCTAAAGGGTCATAATGAAAAGGGGAGAGTTAGAGTACATTTTAACGGCTTGGGGATGAGGAATAAGAAAAATAGAATACAAGGTTGGGAGTGAAGCAACTGAGGATAAAGTGGGGTCTATTGTAACTTCTATTACAAATGTCCTCAAGCAAGCCCCAGTCTTCCTCATCACCTGGACAGGACTCCTCAAAACCAGACCCTGCAACCACGGGACTCGGTGCCCGCTGCATGGAAGCTCAGTTGTCACTGTTGCCAACTCCCTCCTCCTGGTGCTTAGTAGAAAATAGTACCCTTTCTCTGTCTTGGTCAGATAAGAAGAATCTTACAGCAAAATTCCCTGAGATCCAATGTATTTCAGCTGTTTTAACTCATATACCAAGTTATTGCCCAAACGTAAAACATGTTGCCTGTGTAGCCTTTTGAGCATGTGACCCGCTCCTGCACCTGAACCTTACTTGAGGGGGTTACATACTCAAAAGGCTGCAAACAATAGGCGGGACTGTCAATGAGCAGCAAGGTCCCCGTGCTGAACTATAGGATGGGGGAGGGATTGGGGCACACTGAAGAACCCTTGCCCTACCTGAATGGAGTGGTTGCCAGTCAACTCCAGCCTTGTGGGGTCATACAAGAATGAAAATCTAGCCAAATAGGCTGATTATTCAAAAACAGTCATAAATTGAGATTTGGATGTTACATTTCTGGTTTCTTTTAAGCACTGTCTTTGCCAAGCAAAACCTGCTTTGGGTTGCCAAACAAAACCTTTCCACTTTGGCCAACCCACTGCTAATTGTAACCCAGCTTCTAGAAGAAAGAAGAGGAAAAAAAGCCAATTAGCCCTTGGTACAAATCTAAGGTTCCAATCTCAAAAGCAGTATTTGTTGCACGTATATGTGGAACACTTTAGCTCACTGGGAAGCTATCAAGATGTTAGAATCCCAGATCCCAGTCTTCACAACTTTGCTCTTGCTTCGGCTTGGACGGCTGCAGTCCACCACCTATTATTATTAGTCGCGCCTCTCTACTAAATGCCTGAAAGAGAAATCACCAGATGGTGCCCAGCATTCTCAAATCTTTGAAGCCACTCTGCTTTCAGGAGAAAAAAAAACATAGAGGGAAAAAAACAGTCCAAAATTTTCAGTATGATGTTCAAGATCTCCTATAACCTGATTTCAGTAAAACGTTCAATCCTATCTTTGATGCTTCTGTACTCCACTCAGTTAGAATGCTTACTGTAATTTTACATGTTATGCATCCTAATTGTTGTATCAGCCATCCTTTACTATGTGAATCAAGTACTTTGTCATTTTTGTGACCTTTTCAACTGTATTGTTGTTTTTAATTATCCCTGAGTATATTGGATTTCATCATCAAGGTGTAAGGCTGGGTTTTCCAAGTATATGCCCAGGCAAGATTAAACATGCAAAGATTTTCATTGGGGAGAATGCCTGTGAAAAAAATTGGGAGCATGCTGAAGAAGTCTGGGAAAACCATCCAAAAAGGGGGAAAAGGTGGAGACAGCTATAATAGCATATATAATAAAATATAATAAAAAATAAAATAATAAGCTTTATTGCATCTGGGGGGAAAATGCAATGCAAGTCTGGTCCCGAAGGAAGGAGAAGGAGAAGAATGATCAGCTAGAAGCATTCTAGATTGTCGTGTTGTCAGAAGGTCCAGAAATCCTCAAGACTAGTCTTTGAGCCAAAGACAGCTGGCACAGGGGTCCCAAGTCTCCCAGGAACAGGCCTGTCTCAGCGTCTCAGCCAGGCTGGCCACTGGCTGGAAGGAACCTCCAGGAAGTGCGAGCTCAGTGCAGACATGGCGGCAGGGGACCACTGAGCCCAGAGGCGCTCGGTGGGTTACAGCTCCTGTAGCTGGAGGACCGAGAGGCCGCCTCTCACGGCAGCCATTAGGGAGAGCATCACTTCTTTAAAAATAGGAAGATCTCCAGTATAGGTTTTGTCCATAGCATTTTAAAAAATGCCATGTTCAATAAAGACATACATGCTTATATCATATATGCATTGCTATAAATAACTAGACAAACAAGTCACTGGATAATGTATAAGCATTTAGGTGTAGGTTCAGCTTAATTGTATACTCTTTTCTTAAAATGAATACACTACAGGTATGGCTCCCTCATCTCTATCAATAAAGTTACTTTATTTCACTAATGTTATTTCACTTTATTTTTCTAAATGTCTCCATATTTATTTATACATATTTGAGAAGTTCATAAACAGCACAAGCAGCAATAAGCATTATGTCTGTAGGGGCCAAAAAGCTACCACTGAAGCTTGAAAGAATTATTCTATACCCCCACTATGCAACATGCTGTTGTATCCTCCCAAGGAGCAATGGAACCCAAAAGGAGACAGTGCTTATTTGGGGTATTTCAGAAAAGCAATATCCTTTGAACATACATAATATTGTAAGTGTTCCTTGTTTTCTATTGTGTGTGTGTGTTCCTTATTTTTTTACTTAATCTGCACGTAGAGGTCATGACAATATCACTGAGATTCTTACTGCATACTTCCCACACTTTCATTATACTAATTATCTTGAAAATAATTAGCTAATTACTGGGAAAGGTAGACAATGATAGTGAATGGAATGTAAGATAAGCATTAATGAACAAGAGCAGGATCCAAATATTCTAGTCAGGGAGAAGACATTCAGGGTTGGCAGAAAGACAAGGAATATTCAATAACCTTTTGATCAGTTGCACTTGATTCAGAACTAACAATGCTGCCCTGTGTTATTGCAACTGGGTAGGAATCCAAGTCCTCAGTGCTTAAATTCTCACAAAGCTCCTTTACATTTCAGTGATACTGAATGATGTACTAAAGTGCTCTAGTGCAGACCGATTGCAATTTGTCAACTGGACTGTTCAGTCTTCCTTTTTTTTGCCTTGTTAGAAAGTATTATGTGGAAAATATTTGTTTTTATTTGTAGCTACTGTCAAAGCAACAGAATTTAGTAATTAGGCTGCAGCATGCTTCTGAAGAACCGAGATGCTAAACTTTAAATTGTTCACAATAAGGAAAGAGCATATTTGTCTGAAACTTTAAAAAGGCAGGTTGGAAATAGATTTTTAATGAACTGGCTCTGGATCAGAGCACTTTTCAAATGAAAATACAATAGGCATCTAATCAGATAGGTTATTTACCCAGAATAATTGGATCTATGCTATAGCAAAGTCCTTTAAAAGGTGGCTTTGCTGCGATGTTTTTTATTATCTGAGTGTGTTCAGTTGCTAGAGCATGAAACTAATGTAACGCGCATCACGATAAAATCCCTGTATGAACCTGCAGACTCATCTGACAAAAACCATGCCAAGATCAAAGCCAACCACGGACTGATAGAAGCAGTGTAATTACAAAATTCGCTGCACAATATATCAATCATATTACTTTAGAACAATTCACATGTCCCAATTCCCTATTGGAATATGAGCTCATTTTGAAGACGGAGATTTAGCCTGCCTCATCTTTTACCCCCCAGCTCAAAATCTAATGAGCCCTCGATAAGTGTAAACAGTGCAGAAGAACACCAACAGTAATTTAATTCAATATATTATTTATTTATACTGTGGAAAGCATAAAGCTGGCTGAAAGTGAAAAGGAAACCATAGCTATCACCTGGGAATGTGTACTCTTGGAGGGTTAACACGGTCACCCATGAAACATCTACGACCAAGTAAGATGGTTTGTAAAAGTTATGTTTCGATGAGTGATACGAACAGTGGACACTGATGGAGTTCAGAGAGAGGAGGGACCTGAATGAGGTCGTGACCCACAAGCATACACACCGTAGTTAAGAAAAGACATGGCATCCAGAAGGTGGAATAGGTGAGTCATGCAGAGCAATTTGGGAATGGGTCTGTCTGAAGTAGGTGATTTTCGATGAGTAAAGAGAATAGGGATGGAATGGTAAAGTTAGAAATAAAAGGGAAGAGTCCTGAAGTCGTTCTGACAAGTACGAAAAAGGTAATGGAGGAAGCACAGAACTATATCGGGAGATCTTGCTCTAGACTTGACTTTGACGCCTGCTTGCTCTGACATTGAGTAAGGGAGTGTATCCCTCTGGCTTCAGTTTGTCATCATAGAGTGCAGGAAGACAAAAGACCACTGTGGCTCCAAGGTCCTGACAGGGTAGAATCCTCAAGAGAGAACTTATGAGCGAGGGAGTGGCACAAAGAATGAAAGCCTTGAGTGGGGTCAGTCTGGTGGTAATGCCTAGAATGGGCTGAGGATGGCCAAGGAAAGGTTTGCAATAGTAAACCAATTAATGGAGGATTAGGTGCTGGAATAAAGGACTTGCAAAGGAAACGGGAAAATTTAGAAGGCCATGTCAATTAGACGTGATGACTTGGAGAAGCACTGACTCAAAAATAATCCCAGTATTTTGAACCCAGGTGATTGGAGACTAGAGTCTAATTACACTAAAACTATATTAAGAGTAAAACCAGTGTGAGACAAAATCAAATACAAGATTGCTTTTGGCTCTCCCTACCCTAAGTACCTTCCCTCCACTGCAAGAACTGTTCTTTAGTTTCATTCTTAGGTTCTATACCAACGACGTCTGAAGCCTGAACTTGTTAAGAACCCTCAACATCCACCCCTACACCCCCTGACTCATGTGTGTGCCTGACTCAAACACACCTCCTCCCTGTGTTCGTCCCACCTGGGCCCTCTTCCCGATCAGTTTGGCTTCCTATACACTCACTCTTCTGAATCTTTTCTCCTATGTCACTTCTCCATTCTTCAGCTAATAAAATCTGACTTAAAATTAATGCTTTACCAAGAAAATTATGAAAGAAAACTGGATAATTAAATAGGCATACTGGGTACTTGATCATCACAACATTCTTTGAGGTATTGTGTTAGTTTTGTCTTGCTGTGTGTCTAATTACCACAAATACAATGGCTTAAAACAATACCCATTTCTTGGCTCACATTTGTGTAGATCAAAAGTCATGGCAAAGAGTGGCTTTCCCTACTCAGGATCTCATAAGGCTCAAATCAAGATTTGGACACCTTGAGTTCTCATCTGTATACTTTGAGGCAATAATCTGCTTCCAAGCCCATTCAGTACCCTAGAAAAGTTCACGTCCTCATGGTTGTAGGACTGAGGACCATATTTTCTTTCAGGCTGTCTGCTGAGGGTTTCCCTCAGCTCCCAGGGGCAACCTGGTGCCGCCCTCTGCCCGTAAAGTCCATGCGACTCATCTTCAAAGCCAGACATGAAGACCCTACCTTGTGTCAAATCTCTCTCCCACATTGAATTCCTCTGACTTTGCCTCTGACCCCTAGATGCAAATTTAAATGACTTATGTGGTTGGCTAAGACCCACCTGGATAATTTTTCTTTTTTAAAGTCCACTGTGTGCTATGTAACATAACTTAATTGTAAAAGTGAAATCCTAATATTCACAATTCCAGGGATTACTCGATACAATTTATATATGTATGTACATAGTATAGTATACAGTATATATATGTACACATACATATATATGTACAGATTGGGAGTCAGCTCAGGATTTAGCCCACCAATGGTGTGTAACAGGATTATAGAACGGTGGATGGGAACCAAAGCTGTCAGATGTTTCCATCCAATGTCTGCTATTTCCATGATGGTTATTAATGAAGGAAACACTTTAATTTAGGATCTAAGAGCTTGAGCTCCGGGTTCTGTCTCTACTGGTAGATTTTTGGCTCTGTCAGTCATTTGATATGTGCTCTTAATTAAAATCCATGCAGCCCTCCCAATCTAGTGTCCTCATCAGCAAGACACAGGGACAAATAGTACTTGCCTCCCATTCATGTTGTAAAGATTAAGTGAAATAATTCTTTCAGAGCGTTAGCACAAATCTTTGACTCACAAATGGTTGCCTTTTTCTTTTTTTTTAAATGACCAATATTTAACTTTTTCCAGAATCACATGACTACGAAGTGGAGGACCTGAGATTCAACCTTTAATCTTTTAGGCAGTAGAACCTCCACTCAGGCCAGTAGGCTAGTGGCTACTCTAGGTCTCTTTACAGTTTTATTGATTAATCAGTTGCTTAAAAACACAGATACAAAAGTATTATGAATAAGTTTCATAGACTTTTAGTGAAATCTGCTTATGCTTCTTACTGATGATTGCAAGCCTGCTATAAAATTATTCTCTCATCATCCCGTGGTTACTGAATTATTTTGTAAGTGACAAGGAATGATTGCTTTGGAAAGAAAATAAATCATTTCTTCATGAAATCACCTAAGGATCATGATATGGCTGTATACGATGTCCCAAAGAGATATCATTTAAATAGAATATTGTATCTGGGATTACAGGGCTCTTAATTTTAACAAATACAACCCCCATACCTACACATCTGGAAGGCAGCTCACTTCTACTTAGGAACAAGGGCTGGGACACCTAATGTTATCATCATCAGCGATGCGGGTAGGGCTCAAGGATATTCAAAGGAGACCGAAGGGGAAACTTCATAGAGAAGTTTCGTACCTCATCATCTCCAACCAGAAGTGGCCATGGGAGCGGACAGGAGATGACATCCACTACCATGGAGGAGACGGTGCCACGCTAAGGTGGAGCAGATGACACACAGGCATAAATTACTAATTAAACCTGAAGACCTTAAGATATCATTCCTGCAGAGCTGAGTGAGGTACTTATAAATATCATCACCAACTTATATTTTCTCCACATAAACTTAGACCATTGGTATTTTGTTTTTAACATGGTTACGTAAAATGTATTTAGACCCATACAATATTTTCTTAGAATTAACATGGACAAAACTAGGGGGGTTGGGAAGGGGAGAGAGGAGGGGAGGAGTGGGTGGGGGGCTGGAATGGGAATAAAGGATAGAAACTGTACTGAATAAACTAAAATAAAAAAATTTAAAAAAGAATAATTGATATTTCATCTTAACACTACAAAATATCTTAAGTTATTGTTTAGCTTACATTATTTCTCACAGAAGTCCAGAGATGTGGTCGAGTACATACAATAATCCCTTTTGCAGCTAGAGAGACAAAAGCCACTCACCCAACAGAGCACAGGTGGCGGGGCGGGGGGCAGAAAGCCAAAACTCACCTCTGACTATCACACCACAATGGTGCTTCATTTATTTGTAGCTTCTGACAATTTATCAAATAGTTTATATTATATTCAAAAAATCATGCTGTTTCAACTGAAGTCAAATATCGAGCTTTGACAACTTGCTCGCTAAACTACTAGTTTTTCCTTTGGAGTCTGGCCATTGGAAAATATAACCACATCGTGATGACTGTACTGCTATTGATTCTTTTCAGACTTTTGGAATGATGTCATAGATGACACATTATTCATCTCAATACTGAAAATGTAGCACCCACACCTTTACCTGTCCCCTCCAATCTCAAACACTCCTTGTCTCCACTGATAGCTTTGCTTCCCATTTCACAGAAAATTCGAGGCAGACAACAGAGAGCTTCCCAGTGGTCCCAGCTTTGAATCTCCCACTTATTCTGCATCTATACCTTCGGCCCTTATACTTCCTCCGTGCTCGTGGGTGAACTCCCTGAGACCCCTGCTTCACTTGTGGGGGACCACAGCCCTTCTCCCAGAATCCAACACTTTGGGAATGACGCCTTCTTTTCTGCCTCTTCAATTGTTCCTGCACTGGGGTATCATTCCATTAGCATAGACACATGCTGCTCTACCTCCCACCTGAAAATCAAAAGCCCCTCTGTCCCCACGTCTGCTTTTTAATTTCCACTTCTTATCTATTTCAGTAAGTGACAGTTCCATTTTTCCAGTTGCTCTGATAAAAATCCCTGATGTCATCCTTAATGTCTCCCTTACACTCCCACTTCATATGTATTTCCTTAGCGAATTCTCACTCACACTCCGTATGTATTCCCTTAGCAAATTCTGACAGTTCTAACTCAAATATAAACCAAATCTGACCACTTCCTGCTACCTCCACCACCACCACCACCACAGTCCAAGCTTTCCCACCTTGAATAAAATCCGAAGTCCTTATCGGGTTTGACAAGGTCTTTTATTATCTGACACCAGCTTTCCTCTCTAGCCACATCTCCAACCACATTTTGTTTCTCTGGTTCACTCACTCCAGGCTCATTCATATTCCTGGAACGTGCTAAGCAAGCATCTGCTTCGTGCCCTGCGCAGTAACTGTCCTACCAAGGATATTCTCCCACAAATAAGCACAGGTGCCTCCCCCACTTCACCTCCATTGTGTGTCCTCCCAAAGGCCTTCCTGGAACCACCTCGAATACTCTTTATCTACTTCATTGTTTTAAACTTTCAGTATTATTTTACATTAGTTTCAGATGTACGGCATAAGAGTTAGACAATCATGTGTTTGACAAAGTGTTTCCCCTGATATTTCTAGTGCCACCTGGCACCCTACATAGTTGTCACAAGGTTATTGCCTATATTCTGTAGACAGTACTTTACATGCCTGTGACTATTTTGTAACTACCTATTTGTACTTTTAATCCCTTTACCTCTCTCTCGCATCCCCCAAATCCCAGCACCTGTCCACTCTGTGTCCATGAGTCTGTTTCGATTTTGTTTGTTCACTTATGTTATTCTTTAGCTTCTACATAGAAGTAAAATCATGTGGTATTTGTCTTTCCCTGAGTGACTTATTTCACTGAGCATAATACCCTCTAGGTCCATCCATGCTACGGCAAATGTAAGATTTTGTTTCTTATGGCTAAATAATATTCCATTGTATACATGTGCCACAGCTTTTTTATCCACTCATCTATTGATACGCATTTGGGCTGCTTCCGTATCTTGGCTATTGGAAATAACACAGCAATGGACATAGGGGGCATATATTCTTTTGAATTAGCACTTTGTGTTTCTTCAGATAAATACCCAAAAGTGGATACCTGCCTTGTTTTGTATGTTATATGCTATTTGTTTATTAATATCTTTAGCTATTTTTATATATCTTTTATTTTGTATTCATTGGTTTACTTATGTATTTATTTGTTTGCTTGCCTGTCTTCACCCCACTAAAAACGGAAGCTGCATGAGGACAGGGAATTCATCTGTTATGCTCATGGCTCCCTCTCTTATGTCTAGCACAGTGCCTGGCACGTAATAAGTATCCCAATGTATTTGTAAAGTAAATGATTTAAATGTGTCT
>CM052548.1:10052463-10190127 GCA_028533065.1 Trachops cirrhosus | reverse complement strand
ATAATTAAATTTCTCCAAAGAAGCAAGAGAATTTTCATCATCAATATGAAATATTTATTGAGCCCCTATTATGAGCAAGTCATAAATTGCACTGACTATATATATTCATTTCCTGAGGCTGCCATAACCAACTGCCACACACTTGATGGCTGAAAATGACAGAAATTCATTCTCTCACGGTTCTGAAGGCCAGAAGTCCAAGATCCACGTGTCGGCAGACCGCATTCCTCCCGCATGTTCTAGGAGAGAACCCTTTCTTGCCTCTAAGCTTCTGGTCGTCAGTGTTTCTCGGATTCCTTGGCTTGTGGCCACACCCCTGCCACTTTTCCTTTGCCCTCCTGTCACCTGCTCTGTGTGCAGGTGGTGGCCCCGTCACTCCAACCTCCAATTCCATATTCCCATTTCCTCCTCCACTTCTGTCTGTGGGCCCCCCGTCTGTTTCTCCTGCGTGTGCCTATTACAAGGACACTTGTAGGTAGCTTTAGGGCTCATCTGAATAATCCAGAATGACCCCTTCATCTTACGACTTCCCGTACATTAGTGAAGACCCGTTTCCCCAGTAACGCAACATTCACATGTTCCAGTGATTTGACGTATCTTTCGGGGGAGCCACCATTCAACCCCCACATTTCCAAAAAGGCAGACAAATAAATGTTTTTTACTTCAATAAGTTTATAGCATAGTTGGAAAAAAAGGTGTATATGCAGAGATAAACAATTACCCAGATGCCAGTTTCTCAACTCAGCAATATTGACATTTGGGGCTAGATGGTTCTTTGTGGTGGGGGCTTTCCAAGGCATATTAGGATGTTCAGCATCCTTGGCTCTACCTATCAGATGCCATAGCACCCACCTCACAGTCATGATTAATAGCAATGTCTCCCTACGTTGCTCAATGTCCCACGGGAGGCCAAACTGCCAGGGTTAAGAGTAAGTCATCCAGATTACCGAAGAGTGTTATCAGCGACATTGCCAATTAAGGTGTCCCTGACCTGCATCCCTGCAACCACGACAATTCTGTGGCACACATCCACAGACAGAAGTGTCTTTGTGAAGGCTTCGGAATCCAGGTAGGAGACTGTGAAGCTCAATGTAGTCCAAGGCTGAGGAGAGACATTCTGAGAGTCATTTCACAACCAGTGAGCTGACTCACCCAGCACAGTGCCAGCTGCAGAAACAGGAAAGGCTCTATTCTCACTCTCGAGGACTCAGCTTCAGTCCCTTTGGCTTTGACTCTGCCATCAGCATCACAGACCAAGAGGCCAGAAGGAGTCAAGCCCACCCTTACACTGGATAAAAGACAGACACACTTCAGTCTAGTTGTGGCCCACGACAGGGCTCCCCCACTGCCCGCCAGTCTCTGAGCCCCTGGAAGAAATCCCATCAGACTTGAGCAGAAGGGAGATTCCAAAGGGACTGGGTAACTGGGCTCCAATTCTTCCCAGGCATAGGGAGATACTCCCTGGTTAAGGAAACAGACCTGGAAATAGCTCTGTACTTGTGAGGACTCATGAACCAGCCTCAGGTCCTGCCCGCCAACGTCTGGGAGCCCCTGGAGGTAAGCCGTCCACGCTGAAAGCGTCCTGTGACTGGGCTCCCATCCCAGCCACAGTATGTGAACGGTCTTGCTGGTGCAGAAGCCCTGCACTCCTGTCTGCACTGCCAGAGATCCTGAGAGGTCCCTGTACTCAGCTCCAACCCAGCCCAGCCCCACTCCCTAAGTGGTCCTGTGAGCGGGGCACAGGGACCAGGATGAAGACACACCTGTGCCTCATGAAGTCTTAAAAGGGCGCTCTGACCAGCTCCAGCCCTGCCAGCTGCAGTTGGAGATCGATCAGCCTACCTGAGAACTTGGGAAAAACCAGTCCCATCCGTGCCTCCAGAGTCAGGTCTGCAGACCTTGGTCTTGCTGGCCTGTTTGTTTTTAAACCCTTTTTGCAGAAGTAGACAATGTGGCACAATGTCACATTCCGTTTTTTTAACATGACACCTAAAAGCACAGGCAACCTAAGCAAAAATAAACAAAAATAAACTAAAATGCTCCTGCAGGACAACAAAGTAAACAGAATGAAGAAGCAACCTACAAAACGAAAGAAGTATTTGCAAGTGAAATAAGTCAGAGAAAAACAAACACTGTACAAAGGGGGACCCAAAAAACCTGGAAATTATTTATTAAAAATTGTGTATTTGTCCTTACATGTTTAAATTTAAGTCACCTTCAAAGTACTTGCCACCTACTGAGACATTTTTCCCACTGCTCCAAACAGTTTTTAAAGTTGTCAATTTTCATGATTTTTAAAAAGTCTTCTGACGTTTTTTGTTTCACCTCTTGCATGTCAGCAAAATGTTTCCCTTTGAGGACTTTTCTCATCTGGGGAAACAAAAGTTGCTTGGGGCGAGATCAGGTGAATAGGGAGGGTGGAGCACAGGGGGGTCATGCTGTCTTTGGTCAAAAACTGCTGAATATTCAGAGTGGTGAGGGCAGGTGCCCTCATATATCACCCACTGCAAAACCAGCAAATGCATTGAAATAGTCTCCAAAAAAAATTCACTTAAGCTGAACACAGCATCTCACAACACCACCAACTGGTCCACTGATACAGGTGGGTTCCTAGAACACTCCCCTAGCAAAGAAGCCTGTCCTACAGGGGGCCCACCCTCCAGAAGATCACTCTGGCTGTTTGGGGGTCTCCTTTCTATGATCTTACTTGCATTTGGAATTTTAAACATTTTTAAAAAGCCAAACTCATAGAAACAGAGAATAGAATGGTGGTTGGCAGTACTGAGGGTCTGGGGGAATGGGGAGATGTCAGAGTACAAACTTCTGGTAATAAAATGAATAAGCTCTGGAGATCTAATATTCGGTATGGTGACTATAGTTAACAATAATGTGCATTATTTCCCTGAAAGTTGCTAAGAGAGTATATCTTAACTATTTTCGCCACACTCACAGAACAAAAAAAAGTAATTATGTGAAGGGATAAGTGTCTTTACTGACCTTATTATCATCAACCTTACTGCATCATTTTACTGCATGCATCAAATCATCTCACTGTCCACCTTAAACTTATGTAATAGTATACAGTAATTATCTCTCAATAAAACAAGGGGGGAAAAGAACAATTCATCTAGATTATCATAAACAAATGCTATGAGATAGTATTTCAGAGGAGGAGGGAACTAAAATGAACTAGTATAGTTAAAGATTTCATGGAGGAAATGAAAAGTGAACTCCTCACTGGATGAAAGAAAAAAGCACTTGAATTGCAGGTGGGGTCATGGAAAGCCTCGCTGGGTCATGCCCTCTCACTGGGAAGCCCTGTGAGCTGGTTAAGACTGAGGACCATGCCTTGCTCACCTTTATGTGTTGAGTTAAGAGCGCTGTTCTCAGCACAGGGTAACTCTCAAAGCTGTTGAGTAAGTCTTAGGGGTTAGGTGAATAGATTGGAGTCAGAAGTGAAGGGTCTTAAATGCTAGACTAGGAAATGTTGGGTTTGTTTTGTTGCTTTAGGGGCAGTCTTGAAGGATTTTGAGCAGGAATGATGAACTGAGCAAAGAAAGCAGTGGTTTATAAAAAAAATGTTGGAGGAGCTGGAAACAAGATCAAGAAAGATCAGCTAAGAAATTATTAAAATAGTCTCGCTGTGAAGTAATGAGTTCAGGGACCAAGATAATAACAGTGGGAATTAAAATGAGGTAACAATGAGAGGAAAAAATAATTGTCAGTTTCTTATTATTCGATTTGGAGAAGATGGAGAAAAAGTCGTAGAGGAAAATTTTCAAGTCAGAGTAAGTAAGAGAATAGAGTGTGTTCATTTGAGAAAAGTAAGGAAGTCCAGAGAGGGAGAAAGATGATGAGTTTGAGATGAGAATGCATATCTGAGAGCTGTTATTCATTGGGATGCAGAACAGATTACTTTTGATTTTAGGGTAATTTTTAAAAAGGGATGGTAAATTGAGAATGTAGTTAAATAAATATGAGATAATTTGTGATCAATTTTAGAAATGGTTCACTAGATATTATCCCCATAGAAACTCATAAGAGCTTTTGGGTTACTAAAAAAATAGTTCTCTTCGCAATGATTTCTGAAACAGTCTGAACTTAAAATCATGAATTCTATTTTTGTTCCATGGTTCTCATCTTAGACCAAACCATGGGCAATTCCAGATCATTGCATTATTCATATTTGGACATGCAAGCCAGTGTTTCCTCTGGATACAGTGATGCTCAGGACAAAAGAGAGCATCAGATCAAGTTATATTAACATGGCAAACAAGTTTGAGAATACAGTTTATGCTCAAAAAAAGACAATTTGAAAAAATCCGTTAAACAACTGAATATTTTTCATTGCTGCTAGTAATTTACACAAACTGGTTATTAACAACTTGTAAAATAATTCTATACTTACTTTAGTAATTTTTAAATTTTTTAGTTTTGTAAGTTTTAGGGTGCTGTCTTAATAAGTATTTTAATATTGTAAGTTACCATATGTATTTTTTTTAGAGTGGAGCATTGTATACTTAAGTCAAAAAAGTAATCACTAGGCTAGAAATTAGTGAATGAAGAGCAGAGGCAACTCAAATTCTGAATCTGCTCTTAAAAAAATGGGGATTTCTTCTACTACATAGGTGCTGACCTTGCTATATTATTATCCATGGAGGAGCACTTTTAAAATCCTAACACTAGTCAACAGGTGTGCGTGCACATACTGAATTCTGTTGTTCAGCTTTGGAGAAAAAGTAAAAATAAGAATCAGCTATCCAAATTAGAACTAAAACCAATTAGAACTAATTATGTAGGACTGTAGGAATATGGTTTTTTCTGTTTATTTTTTAAAAGGTACATATTGTTAAACTCAACCCCAGGTAGCAATATGAAGGAAGATCACAATTAAGATAGGAAGGAGGGTGAGGTAGCTCCTGAGGTCTGCAGTGCTCTGATTAATCATCACAGGATGCTAGGATTTTGTTTCAGGCCCCTAGATTCCATACCACAGAGCATTAGTGTATGGTTAGATCTGGGGTAGAAGAAGGCACACACCCTTCTTTGGTATAATGGAAGAAGGACTATTGTGAACTCAAGCAGATTCTCAGGCAGACTAATTTTAGGAAAGAATATCAGAACTTGAGGATATAAAAACTGAGTCCCCTAAAGCCACGCAGTATGAACTCCATCCACTCACCCCCAGGCCCAGGCTGACTGGTGTAGATGATGAATCAGGCGGGTTGGCAGTGACTATGCAGGAACGCATGGGAGGTGGGGGCTCTGGTGAACAAGAGCACCGCAGGCCAGGTCAACAGTAGTGCTAAGACTGCCGTTGCCTGCAGGAACAGAAGCACTATTGGCTTGTCTTCACATTTTAAGAAAATTCAGAAATCCCAATGTTGATGTCAAATAACACAACTTTAAAATATTACCTCAAAACATTAATAAAATAAGTTATGCATATAAAATGCAACATTACTGCTCCTGATCAGACCGACGCTTGCTTCTGCCATTGACTGTGTCGTTGCTGCTCTTTTCTGCTTAAAATGAGCACCCTTTTACTTCAAGGTATAAGTTACAATGATTGTAACTCCCTATGTTAGAGGTTGTCTCTTCTCAATGTGGCATTATAGTTTTTTCTGGGTCAACTATAAATGAAATCAGTGAAAATTCAGAATATATTCTTATAGCTGTCATGTACAAAATTCACTCATTCACTCAACAGGCATTTACTGAATGTTTATTACTTGCAGGTTCATTTGAGGCATCCTCAAAGTTACCAATAAGAAAAATACATGTACTTCCAATTTAATATGAAAATAATGCTTTCAAATAAATCATAAAGATATTAATGTGTCTTATAAATCAGAAAAAGTTTTAAAGCAGGTCTGTGGACTCAGAGAGAAAAATGTGATTATTGACACTAGAGTACATTATTAAGTGTCCTTGAAAAAAGTGACATCTATGCAAATGGATGCATTTGGATCTCCAACAATGTTAGATTATGAGCATTAAATATTTCTGCACAATGTTTTGACAAAGAATACTAACAGCAAGGGAAAACAATTGCTTTTAGTCTTGACAACATTTAAAATTTTTTGTGACATATATTTTAAAAGTTATAGAAATAAATTTTTATATACAATAGTAATATGGGATTTTCTACACACTAAAATATGAATACTACTTTTTAAAAAACATTTTATTTATTTCTAGAGAGAGTGGGGGAGAGGGAATGAGGAGATCAGTGTGCAGTTGCCTCTCACGTACCCCTCACTGGAGGCGTGGCCCACAACCCAGGCATGTGCCTCACCAGGAATCAAACAGGCAATCCTTTGGTTTGGAGGCCAGCACTCAATCCACTGAGCCACACCAGCTAGGGCTGAATACTACTTTAAAGTTAACAACTTCATAAAACCATGCTAATAAAAAACCATGACAAGATATATAAAATATCCATGGCAAATTTCAGACACTCAAAAATATTAAGTAACAGCAAACTGAGAAAATATAAAATAATTTCAAGCCCCAATTCTGTAGGGAGAAAGAAAAAGAAGTTGACAGCTTTTATCCTTTTATTTAGTGAGGCTATATACAATAATGCTAAAAAGCAAGGAGTGTATAATCAGACAGGCTTGCTGAACCAGCCTGTGTTTTAATCTATGCTGTAATTCTTAAAGAGTAGAGGCATCTTATCATCGAGTTAGGTTTTAAAACCTGTGGATAAGATGAAAATGAGGTACACAAAAATTACCCTTGGAATCCCTTTGAGTATTGAGCCACATTGGAAAACAACATACCATCTCTCAGTGAATCATAGTAGCTTGTTTTCTTTCTGATGTGTTTCTTTCATTAAGTACCAGATACTCAAGCTGGTGTGTGTTGAAGGATTACATTGTACAAAATAAGTAAATTCTAAGTTCTCACTGCTGTTAAGAGGAGACTAGCAGGCAGAAGCATCATAACTATTTAAACTGTCATTTCACTTCCTAGCTTCCTTCCTACAAGTAGTAGTGAAATCTTGTAAGATTATTGACAATGCATATATAATGGATAGCATTGTAAAGACAGATAAGCTTTCTTATTCATAGTGACAATAACATCTTTTTCTCAGAGCTACTGAGAGGATTAAATAAGAATACACACATATTGACATATGTCAGGGACTGTCACACGGGAGGCACGAAATAAATTATAGCTCTCATTTGTTCAATTCGACAGATACTTTTTCTTACAAATAAATGTTAGTGATTTGAACAAAGTATCACCTTTCAATTTTGAAGGGAGGGGAAAAGGTTTTCTCCATCCCCAAAAACACACATAAAGCTATTTCCTCAAGGGAATAATGTAATCCATCTTATGTTTTAAAAGGATGTGCTAATGTAGTCTCCGCTTGCCTCTCCAGATCCATTCTTTCGCTTTTCCGCTCTGCTCTGTGCCCCAGAAGGCCACCCTTCATGGGCTGTATCAACTGGGCTCCCTGGCTCTCAGTTTGGGTTTGACTGACAGGAGGCACGGGCCAGAGACTGAAGGGAGACAAGGAATACGAGGCCAGTATTTACTTCCCTGCTTCCCTTGAGGCCATGGATCAGCAATGGCTGTGTTCCTCTCCCCAAGGCCACAGCTCTGGTCACTGGGCCTCCTGTAGCTTGAACTGTCTCTCGCCTGCTTTTGGGAGGTGCTTTTGACCCTGACCCCTGCAGGTAACTGCTCCCCTTTGTTGCATAGAGGACGATTGGGAGGAAAGAAGACTGGAAGCAGGGAGACTTGTAGAGCAGAAAGAGTTTGGTTACTTGGTGCTGGCAAACTGGGAATTTCATTGGAGAAATATTGGTTATTTTATTGAATGGCGCCAGCCAGGAGAATTGGAAGCTAATGCTTAAAAGCCTGAACTCCCCAATGGCACATAGGTTACAGATGACATAGGGCAAAATCACAAGACACCCTAGGTTAGGGGTTCAGGGTCTTGCTGGGAGCTGATTGATCAGAGGTGAAGTAAGGGCAATAAATCATTTCCTCAGGTCTGGAGGACATCCCTGAGGTTGGTTCTAGTGTCCCTCTGTATGGGACACTGGAAAGTATCTGAGGGAGGTGGTGTGGGGGTGTTCTGCCTTAGGGCTCAAAGGCTGAAATGTAATGTAAGTCAAGATGTTATCTTCAGCCCTCCAGAGGTCCAGGCCTAGTGATGGTAATCGTCCCTCAGGTCATGGCTACTGTCTTCTGCAGCCTCAGGGGTTGCTGACTATCCTGGGGAAAAGGCTGAGTCTCTAAGGGCTACAGACAGAAAGAGAGAGATGATTCCTAGAGCTAGGATTTAGAGCTAAATTTAATCAAAGTCATAATGACCCTCAGTTTCAAGAACACTTAGAAAGTTCAGTCATATGGACAACAGTGTGGTGATTGCTAGGGGTGGGCGAGTGGGTAGGGGAAGGTAGAAGAAGGTATAAGGGGGATCAATGGTCATGGAAAAAATATAATAACATTTTTAAAAACAGAAAGTATAGTCATGCACCACATAAGGATGATCACAATGGTGGATCACATACACAACAGATATCCTGTAAGGTTATAATGGAGTCAACGACTTCCTATCACCTAGTGACCGGATAGCCACTCTAACATCATAGCTCACGCTAGGAGTTTGTCCTCGAGGTAGCCTATTCCATCCTATCTGACTTTCACTCAAAACTCACCCCTACCGTTTTCCTTCTCTGTCTCCTTTCCTCCTCCTCTTCTTCCTCTGTCCTTCCACCTGTCCCTCTGTCCTTGCTCCCAAGGACAGTCCAAGAGGAGCCAGTAGCCTGAGGATAAGAGGCAACCCCACACACAGTGAGACACCTTCCTGGGGACCCAGTTATGGGTCCTGCATTTACTCACTCTTTTTGTGGTGATGCTGGAGTAAACACACCCACTGCACTGCCAGTCATGTAGAAGTATAGCACATACAATTGGTAGGTTACGCCATCTAGGTCTGTGTAACTGCACTATATTATGTTCCCAAGACAACATCTCCCAAGGACGCTGTCCTTAAGCTGCAACATGATTGTACTTGTAGACCGGAAATAATGAGTATCTGACTCAAGGGGTAGATGATGAGATGGAGAAAACAGGACAAAAGTAAGATGCATTTAGAATATGTCTAGTATAGGATGGAAAAGAAATTGTAACTCATTGGATGAAAGAGCAAGGGAGAAAATAAGTCCAAGAGAATGCCCAAGTATTTTGCTTTAGCAAATAAATGAAGATGAACGCCATTCACAAACACAGGGAGGTGATACCTTCTCTTGTGCTTTTTCCCTTTGTCTCTATTATCACCCATTTGGAAACTGATCATTGGCTCTTTTGAGGTATCTCTTATATTTTACTCAACATTTACTAGGACCTCACCTAGTCTTCTTTTTGAAACTGCAAAAATTATTGGACGTAGAGCTTTATTTTTGAGTAGTCAAAAATTTATAGAGCACTATCTTTTAGTTTTTAAAATAAGTTTTAGCCCTGGCTGGTGTTGCTCAGTGGATTGAATGCTGACCTGCAAACCAAACGGGTTGCTGGTTCAATTCCCAATCAGGGCACATGCCTGGGTTGCAGGCCAAGTCCCCAGTAGGGGGGCACTTGAGAGGCAACCACACATGGATGGTTCTCTCCCTCTCTTTCTCCCTCCTTTCTCCCCTCTAAACATAAATAAGTAAAATCTTTTAAAAAATAAGTTTTGAACAGCTCTGTTGAGTTTACATTGACATAAAATAAACTGCACTTATTTGAAGTGTACAATGTGTTAAGTTACGTACAGCTGTGAAACTGTCACCACAAGCAGGATAATGAACACAGGCAGGACCAGCACAAGTTTTCTGTAGGCCTCGTGTAGTTCCTCCTTCATACACCCCTCCCCATACCCTGTCCTACCCTCGGCCCCAGCAACAAGTCCTCTGCTCTTTGTCACCACAGAGTAGGATGTAGTTTCTAGAAACGTATGTAAGCTATCGGTATTTTCATATTTACAAATAAAAATGTAAATTTATGTAAATAGTACATGTTTTCTTTCCTGGCTTCTTCTGCTCAGCCCAGTTATCTTGAGATTCATCCATGCTGTGTCATGCATTCCTTTAGTGTAAATAATACTTCTGTGTGAATATTGCAATTATTTCTACATTCACCTATGGATGGACATTGGGGTTGTTCCCAGGACTTTTTTTTATATATATGGATACATAAGTTTGATGGAAGTGATTATATTTCCACATAAACTACTAATTCTGCCTTAAAGTTAGCAAATATTCACACTCCAAAAATCTAAAAATCAAATAATAAGATTAAATTACATTAGACCTCCTAAAAAATATTTTTAGTACTTTGTGTTTCGGACTTTGTGTTTAAGTAACCAAATTTGGGTGCACCCAGCACTAAATGTCATTCTAAAAATTTAAAACCATACCATCATTCATTTGCCTTAAGGACCTAAGTAGAAAATATCTTGACGGTGGCCTAACTATTTTATCCCTGTATCCACCATTTTGTACACACAGTACTAATCTGAGAAAAATCATTGCAAGAAAATTGTTGTGATCCAATGGCATGAAAACAATAGACAAAAAAACCATAAGGGTATCATGAAAATGGCGGGGAAAGAACAATGAAATGTGTTCAATCAAATTTGTAAGCTTCTATACATTTTTGTGTGCCGAAAGATTAAGAAATCATTTTAATGTTAATATTGAATTTCTGTGTAATTTTACAGTGTACTGAAATTCAATATCTAGACTACTCTTGATTTTTCTGAGGTTTTGTTCAGGTTTCCAACTCCTGTTGTAGTAGTTCTCTAGAGATTATTCTATAAAATGTCATGCACACGAGTAATTCATATTTGTATTAAATAAGTATTTTCTTCTGAATGGTTTTCAGAGTGATTTTCTTCTGTGCCTTGAGGGCAATGAGAAACAGTCATTCCTTCAACAGGAAGCCTGGAGAAACATCCAGCTCGGCTATGTGGTCACGTGTGGCTTCCTGTTACATTCCAGGAATTGCTCTTGGGTGTAAACAGTCATCTTCCAGGGGACAGGCAAAGGCTGCATCTGCCTCAGGTATCGCTCTGACCTTGAAGAACACATGAACTATCTGGCTATAGCGGTTCAGTTAATTCCGCTGGAGCAGAAACTTTGTTGAGTGCATCAGACTTTTGTCACGCTCATTCTAGTAAGCACAGCTTGTTTAGGGCAAGCAGAGTGCATTACAGAGTGCAGTCTGTGCATCTTTTACACCTAAAACAAAACCACGGTTTTTATTGCCTTATTGTGTTGAAAATCATGTTTGAAAATAAAATTTCCATAAATCTTTCTAAGCTTTCCAGTACCTGCCAACAGTAAGCATAATAAACAAGAACCTGCCTGTAAAAAATGTCCACAGCATCATCAGAACATAAGGGCATTTAACTTAAAAAATTATTCAAAACTAAAACACAAACTTCTGTATAATATATTCATGTTAGTCATGAGTCAGGACTTCACTGAATAAAGACATAAATCTCTACCTCCAATGATTACATAGAGATGAGGAGTTCATCTCAAAGTTGATTAAGAGTATAAACCGTGTTGTCCAGTATGGGAGCTACTAGCCATGTGCAGCAGTATGGATGCAAATGCAAATTAATTTAAATGAAGCATAAATATTTGAGTGACTCATCTGATTTTCAAACTAAATTAATTGGAGGTTTTAACTGTTATTATGTAGTATGGTGGCAAAACTAGACTTTGTGGAATCTTAAGCTTATATACTTGGGGGACACTTCTCAAGAAAGGAAGAACAAAATTAGGCACTTTAGAGAACATTTTTACAGAATGATTAAAATCATAACAAATCACAAATTTTAAAAAACAAATATCACCAACATAAAAATTACAAAACATAGAATTTTTTTCCTTTCTAACTCACTTTCATGTTACCTACATTTGACCTTTTCATAGGACAATGGTCTGACATCATTTTTTAGAGAGAGAATAGAGAAGTGGTTCAATATTTCTTCTAGCATGGTCAATTTGTATTTTATTATGGAAATTAGGATGTGTAAAAAAACATGCGACTTCATACAAACATACAGTTTTATAGTACTTGCAGATCTGTGCCCTATAAGCAGATATTTGGATGGTTTCCATTGTGTGATTCCAGCAAAAAGAAAAAATATACAAGATGCATTAATAATTTCATATGTTGTATTTTCAACTATTTCTGATAGAAGAGAATTTCTATTTTGACTAGATGTTGGTAACAACTAATTCCCTGCTTAGAATTTCCATGCATGAAAAATGGAAGAATTCCTCACAGATTAGCTTGTGGTCCCATACACTTAAACATTTTTTTGTCCCCATTTCCCAAACAGGTTCAATGGCAAGTGCCACGGGGCTAACTCACATCGTTGTAAAATGTCTGGCCTTAAATCTTCATTTCATGATGCCAGGTAAGTCACCAGTAGGCATAGGTGTTGGGAAATGATTCTTACTGTGGACAACTGATAACAACAGATCACAC
This sequence comes from Trachops cirrhosus, assembly GCA_028533065.1. Taxonomy (NCBI): domain Eukaryota; kingdom Metazoa; phylum Chordata; class Mammalia; order Chiroptera; family Phyllostomidae; genus Trachops; species Trachops cirrhosus. The sequence goes on along the minus strand of CM052548.1, from coordinate 10,177,623 downwards.
ATAAGAGGCTGTGTTCCTCTTCAATCAGGCTACACGTGACTTTCCTTCGGCTGGGTCCCAAAAATGCCCTTGGTGATCCTACTCCCATCACTGAGGGAAAGCATGACAGAGAGCACATGTGAATGCAAAGTGATGGTGGTTTAACTGAGTGCAATTAAAATAACTTACTTTTGCAAATTTAACCTAAATAGGTGACCTCATGACACAATGCTAGGGTCCCTCCCAGGACGTCAGAAGGGATCCAGGCCTGGTAAATCCATCCTGAAAAAGGATGCATTCTTCAGTGACACACCGCACGACAAAGGTCAAAATATAAGGATTCTTATTAAATATAAGATTGATGTTTGATGATGACTTTTGGATGTTGACATTATGACTTAATAGATATAGACTCACAAGTTCAATATTCAAGAAGCTGTTTATTTCTTTATAGTTCCTTTGCGTTTGTTTAAAATATACTGTCACAAGATAAGAGGTAGCTTCTAAAATCCTTATGATCTGACATCCACATTTCTGTGACACAGGTATCCGAGAGAGGGTCAAAGCGATATAGCCACTACTGAGCAAAGGGTATTTTAAAGAAATAAATTTTAAAATAAACTAAAGGGATCACTAGCATTCATTTTACTTTTGCTCAATTATTTTTGATGCTTTACTGAATTCTTGTTCTATTCTTTGCTAAGAACAGAACAGTTTTTCCTCCTATTTCTATTGTCAGGTAATACACAGTAGCTACACAAGCATTTGGTTTTATCTTTTCTAAAAAGAGATAGCCAGTATTTCCTCATTTCATTTTTTCTTAGTCTTATATAATACAAACAAAAACTGCTACTCCTGGAGAATAATGGGAAGATATTAAAAAAAAAAACAGAATCTCATCAGTACTCGCCTCTTTCCAGACTCCCTGTACCAGTAAAGGACAAAGACCATAGAAACTCAGCAATTACTCTCTCCCAATTAAGTTTCCTCTCCTGCCACTGCTGTCCTATGTTTACATTACAGAGAGTATATCATTCTAAATTTCTTCATTCCTCCACCCTAAAATCACCAAATTAATAACTTAGTCCCATTTGTTTGTTTCTATGACAACCATCACACGAGGGAATAGATACATCTGCTCCTTGACAAACTCAACCTGTGAACAAGCATACAGTTTAAAATTTTAGGTTTCTATTAGAACACAACTGTAAACAGATGTATTTTCATCAGAGCACATCAAGTTCCCTAAAAAGTGCCAAGTAGTTTTCAGTAATTGGAATAGAACACCAGCTAAGCCAAACTTTTTCGAAGTATGATTTATAAAGATGGCTTTAAAATTGACAAAGATTTCCTCAGTAACCAGGAACATTGCACACAGAGTCTATAAAAGTAGCTAGACCTTCTCCTATAGAAGGCTGCAATCTGGCCTAAATGTCCTTTGGGGGTGATAGCATTATGCTTAACAACTACAGAAGTCAAGAAAGTTCATCAAAAATAAAATTGTTATATGTCTATACACAGATTTAGGGATATGACCTAAAGAAATAAATCATGGGGCTGAGTGGTAATAACATGAACAAAATGACAGCAAAGCATAAGATATTGGTAAAGAGAAGAGTGGTTTACTATATTTCAGGTCCAAAATTAGCATGGGGAAATATCTAAAGAAAAATATAAAACAAATGTTGAAAACAAGAATAGAGATGGGGGGCTTGAAATCAAGTAAAGCATTTGATTATACACATAATGCAAATCCATTGGGAAAGTACCTTATAGATGAGCAAAGCAATGAGTACAATATTTTAGAAGAGGTCATCTGGCAGTGCTATCTACACGATACCAAACATAGAGAAAAGACCAGAGGCAAAGAAATGTGTTCCATTATTAGAATTTTATATGTTAAAACATTCTTGAGCTCTGAAAAGAAGTTTATTTGGTCATAGGGAAATATTTTTACTTATTAAATTACATGGAAAAGCCTTTTATTTAAGAATTTTATGGCTGCATACATTGATAAGGTTGATCTATGGTTTTCCTGTTAGTGAATCCTAATCATTTTATTAATTATATAATTTATGGAGTGCTTCCTATGTGTCTAAAATTATACCAATTGTTTCCCATCTATTTTTATGTTATTCCATGCTTGTATCAAATTTTCTTGTTTTACATTAGAGAAAATTTAAGCTTAACAGTGACCATTTGCCTAAAACTACATAATTTGTACGTGGCAGAGCACAAATCTGAACTGATCCTGGTCATTCAGAAGCTCCCACTCTGACCACCATGCTATGCTGTCTTATAGAGTAATATTTATTATAGAACAAATTAAGAACTTTGTCATCTTTTTATTTGTTCTAGAACAAATTCCATATAATAAAAAATATAACTTTCTTTAAATGGTATAAGAACTCCCTAGAGAATCCACTGTGTCTATCTGTGTTTGCACGACACACAGAATTTGGGTATGAACCTTCTTCACATTTATTTAATTTACTTCACATACTAATTCAAATGTATTCAGAAAGCACCCACTATGTTCTAGACACAAAATGCTAAAGATTAAAAACAATGATGTGACCACACTTTTCTTCTTAAGAGCTCACATTCTGATGAGGAAAATAAAATTATAAAAAAGTACATTAAAATATCTGAAATAAAATATGTACTAGGTGGGCTCAATAGCAGATTTAAACTAAATAAAGAGAATTTACAAACTTGCAAATAGGTTCATTGAGACCATCCATGAAAAGAACATTAAAAAGCATTTTAAAAACAAACATAGCCTCAAATAACTGATGGACACAATCAAGCATATCAGCATATGCATAGCAGACTCTAAAAGGATAAGAGAGGGAATAAAGGATAACAGGCAGAAATAATATTTGAAAAAATAATGTCTGAAAACATCAAACTTGAAAAATGTTAAACAACAAATGCAAGAATATCAAAAAACTTAAAGTTGGATAAAATCAGAGATCAACACCTAGGCACATTATAATAAATTGTCAAAAGACTGTGGAATAGGTGGTCCCACATCCACGTGTGGTAGATAAAAATTGTGAGGGATACCTCGGGAGTGATGGACCCTGGCCCCAGACCAAACACCCATCCCAGTGTTCCAGCGCCAGGAAGGTACGTCCCCATAACTTCTAGCTGTGAAAACCAGTGTGCATTGGGGCAACAAAAGAAAATGTGGGATTTTCAGGAGACTCGGCTTACAGGGCCTGCACAGACTTAGAACACACACAGATCAACTCCATCTGGGATTCAGCACCTGGGCAATAGCCGGAAGGGCACCAGCGGCATACAGGGAGAAATTGAAATCGCTGGCAACAGGACTAGTGTCAGGAGACAGCTTCCACCTGGGCAAAAACTTACAGGTATGCTTTTCTAAAATAGGCCAAGCTACTAAGAAGGAAGTCAAAGCTCTTTGCTCTTTGTGCCACTAACACAAAGAGCAAGAAATTGAAAACTTATTTGAAAAAATAATGAAAGAAAACTTTCCTAATTTTGTGAAGGAAATAGATGTAAAAATCCAGGAAGCACAGAGAGTCCCAAACAAGATGGATGCAGAGAGCCTCCCTCCAAGACACATCATAATTAAATGCCAAAGGTTAAACATAAAGAGAGAATCTTAAAAGCCACAACAGAAAAGCAAAGAGTTACCTACAAAGGAATGCCCATAAGACTGTCAGCTGATTTTTCAAAAGAAACTTCACAGGCTAGAAGAGACTGGCAAGAAGTAATCAAAGTGATGAAAAGCAAGGACCTACAACCTAGATTACTCTATCCAGCAAAGCCATCATTTAGAATTGACAGGCAGATAAAGTGCTTCCCAAAGAAGGGAAAACTAAAGGAGTTCATCATCATCAAGCCATTATTACATAATATGTTAAAGGGACTTATTTAAGAAAAAGATGAAGACAAAAATTATTAACATTAAAATGGCAATAAACTCACTACTATCAATAATTGAGCCTAAAAAACAAACTAAGTAAAGAAGCAGAACAGAAACAGAATCATAGATATGGAGATAATTTGGAGGGTTATCAGTTAGGAAGGGGAAGGGGAGATTGGCAGAAAAGGTGCATGGATTAAGACGTACAAATTTGTAAGTACAAAACAGACAGGGGGGAGTTAAGAACAGCATAGGAAATGGAGTAGCCAAAGAACTTATGTGCATGACCCATGGAGGTACTGGATGCAGGGGGTTAAAGGGGGAGAAATTGGGACTTTTAATATATAGTGATGTAATTTTGATGGAAATAATACTGCATGGGAGAGAGGAACAAAGGAGCTATATGGAAATAAAATTTTTGTATAGTATTGGAAGTAAGTGTGTATTAATCTGAACTAAATTGTTATAAATTAAGGTTATAATTATGATCTGACAGGAGATATATATATACACACACATATATGAAAGAATGAAAAAGGAATGAAAATTGTATGCTAGAAAATAACTACTTATCACAAAAGAAGGCAATAATGGAAGAAACAAGGAATAGAGAAGACATAAGACATACAGAACTGAAGGAATAACTAGGCAACTCAACAATAACACATGCACACTACAACACCCAACTTGCCACAAGGAACATCTGTAGACAAGACCTATTTACAATTCACATTCTACTAAGCATTTAAATAACAATTAATGATGACCTTCAACAAACTCATCCAAAAAACAGAAGAGAAGGCAACATTTTACAACTCATTCTAGGAGGCCAGAAATATCCCCATATTGAAGCCAAATGAAGATATCATTTTAAAAAAGAGAACTACTGGCCAACATTTCTTATGAAAGAACATTTGAAAATTCTCTACAAAATACTAGCAAAGCCAACACAGTGACATATAAAAAGTATTACCAGGTAAAATATAACACAGGAATGCAACATTTTCAACCTGTGAAAATCGATTGATGTAATACTTCATATTAATAGGAGTAAAGGCAAATGTCATATGATCATCTCAATAAAAACATCAAAAGCACTTGAGAAAATTCAACATTCTTTCATGATTAAAAATGTTCACCAACTAAAAATGGAAGAGAATGTCTTCAATCTCATATAGAGAATCTTTGAGAAATCCACAGTCAACATCATACTTATGGTGAAAAACTGAAAGCTTTCTCACTAAAATCAGGACAAATGTATCTGCTTTGGTCACTTCTATTCAATATGGTACAGAGGTTTCTAGTCAATACTAGAAAAAGAAAGAAAGAAAGAAAGAAAGAAAGAAAGAAAGAAAGAAAGAAAGAAAGAAAGAAAGAGGCTTCCAGATAGAAAAGGAAGAAAGAGAACTATTTCTATTCACAGATGGCATGATTATGTATGTAGAAAATGTTAAGGAATCCACTCTAAATTATTAGTACTAATAAGCAAGTTTACCAATGTTGTAGGTACAAGGTAAATACACAGATATCAATTTTATTTCTATACAATAAGAATGAACAACCTAAAGTGAAATTAAGAATATTCCATTTTGATATTACAAAAAGAATTAAATATTTAGAAATAAATGTAAGAAAATAAACATTGTGAAAACAACTGACACTGCAGAAAGAAACACAAGAAGACCTAAACAGATGGAAAGACGTACCATATTCAAGGATTGGAAAACTCACAGCTGTTAAATGGCAATGCACCCTCAAATCAATCCAGAGATTTAGTGCAATCCCTATCAAAGTCCCAACTAGCTTTCTTTCAGAAGTTGAGAGGCTGATCCTAAAATTCATGGAAATGCAAGAATAGCCAAACCAATCTTGAAAATGAAGAATAAAGATGAATACTCAGATGTCCCCATTTCAAAATTTACCACAAAGCTACAGTAATCAAGACAGTGTGGGGCTGGCAAAGGGATAGACACATAGATCCATGGAATAAAATGAGAGTCCATGAGTAAATCCTCATAGTTATGATCAATTGATTTTCAACAACAAAGCCACAACAATTCAATGAAAAAAGAATAGTGTTTTCAACAAACGGTGCTTATATATACAAAAGCAAAAGAATGAAATTGGAACCTTGCTTTACAACATATGCAAACATTAACTCAAAACAGATATAATATTGACATGTAAGAGCTGAAGGTACAAAATCATAGATGAAAACAAACCTTTTCCCACTGTAATGGACAATGTCTTAGTTTGCTTGGACTGTCATAACACAATACCGCAATGAGTGGCTTCAACAAGAATATATTTTCTCACGCTTCTGGAGGCTGGAAGTCCCAGATCAATATGCTGGACCAGCTTTCTGATGTGCCCCTGTAAGACAGGGAGAGAGAAGAGCTCTCCGGTATCTCTTCCAATGAGGATCCTAATCTTATTGCCTCAGGGCTCTGCTCTCAGGACCTCATTCAACCTCCCCTAAAGGCCCTGTTTCCAAATACAGTCACACTCGGGGCTAGGGCTCCAACAGACAGATTGTGAGGTCACATACACATTCAGTCTATTACAAACATCTTCTACTGGATTCCTCTCCTTCTCGGTTTCACATTCCTAGTTCCTTACTTTTGCTTCCTAAGATCGCTTTCCAAATAAACTGATACAAGTCAATCAAGTTGTACTCTAGGGAGAACTCAAGCTAAGGGAAGAATTACTTTCAGAAAGAGCCCCATAGCAGCACTGTCTGTGATGGCAAGAAAACAGAAATAACACAAATGTCAGTGGACAAAGTAATGGACAAGCAGATTGTGACACATACATTATGGAATGAAGTACTATAGTTAAAATGACCTAAGAAGTAAATCGCAAGGGATACATACAGTGTAATTCCATTTATACCGAGTTCAGAAACAAAAAACTCAACACTATATTGTTTTTGTTTAGGATACATGTAGATGCAGAAAAGCTTTAAAGAAGATCAAAGCAATGATGCCACATCATCCAATGGTTGACTTTGGGGATGAAGAAAGAGTACTTCAAAGTTCCTGGCAATAATATATTTCTTACGTGGTCATTGGTTCACTACTTTTTACATTACACATGTATCTTTATACCATACATATGCCACATTTATAGTTTTATATGAATGTGTGATACATTTACTAGAGGTTTTAATAAAAATAGTTAATTTTTAAAAAATAAAAATAATAGCTTGAAGCATAAAGAGCAGGCTTTTAAATACAAGCTTTGTTAAAAAGATACACTCATTTCATTTTTTAAAAAATGAAACATCAAAGTGTTTGGGGTTTTTTTTGCATTTTTTGTTTTTTTACTATTAGCATTTTCAAATTCAACTAGGGAAAATCCTAGGAAGAGGAAAACGTGATTCTTGCGTAGGTAGTAGGCATTTTGAAATCTACCAATAGACACACTTCTCCCAAGAATAAATCTCAGGAGGGAACAGATTTTATAATTTGCCCTCTAGGTGGCTGCCAAATTTAGTGCCTGAAGAGGCAGCAGATTTAAGGTGCTTTTTCTCTTCCCTTTCATGTTTCAGTTTGCTAACTGGAGACAAGCCAAGACCTTTAGATGGCTCCATTTTTCACTCCATAAGATGGAGACAATACTTGCCATCTCCCACACAGAGGTTATGAGGATTAATCTATCCATAAAGCATTTGAAGGTCCTCACAATAAAGATTAAGGCCATACATAAAATCTGTTGTATTTTATAAGTGTGAGTTTGCAACACCAGTTACCTTGAAACTGCTTACTCCCTAAGAATTAGGCCTGTAGTTTAAGATTTTATAACACCACGTCTGTGGTTCATTCTTAGTTAGAATTCACGTTCTTGAAAAACCAAGCTTCCCACTGATATGGTTAATTACAAGAGATTGTAGCAGTTTCCAGTGATTATTTTTGCATGCATGTACCCTTCCTGAAATATAAATAAAGTTATAAATGTGGAAGCTCGTTACTACTTCCTCCTAGACGCAATCCTAGAAGTGGCACAGGGTAAGTAGGTTGTACGTCTGGTTTAACATCTGGAAATCTAAATGTTGCATAAAATGTAGGTATAAATATTTACCTTAAAAACGTCCCTGAGCTAGCCAAGGACAATTTTTTTTCTTGTTACAAATCATGTTATTTCTCAAAAAACTAAAAATCTGATTCATCAATATCAATTATGAGTATTTATTTGAAGAAAACAAACATTAATTTGAAGAGAGATATATGGGGTTGGCCAAAAAGTCCATTTAGTTTTTTCCATAAAATAAAAGACTTTTTTTTCATTCTCACCAATAACTTTATTGATTTGGACATTCTGAGTATGTTGGCTGTGTCCAGCTATTGGCTTCCAGTGGGTAGAGGCCAGGACTGCTGCTAAACATCTTCCATTGCATGAGACAGCCTCACAGCAAAGAATTATTTGGCCAAAATGTCAATACTTCACAAACAACTTTTGACACATTGTATCAGTCACAGCACCTTTTTCATACACTGCACAAATCTTTTTTGTGTGTTTCAGTTGCTTTTTTTTATTCTTGAAATAATAAAGCATAATACGCTAAAAATCTTCATATCCTCTTCCATTTTCAATATTAAAATGGCCAACACAAAAATATACCAATTTCTGATATCACAGCTGTCATAAAACAATCTAACAAAATTGTTTCAAATGAAGTTAAAGGCAACTAAGCATGACTAGAGCCATTGTATGGAAAAACTAAATTAAATTTTTGGCCAACCCAATGTGTATATCATATATAATACATATATGTTCATCACAGTATTATTCATAATAGTCGAGACATGGGAGCAACCCATTTAGATGAATGGATAGATGAATGGATAAAGATGATGTGATATAAATATATGTATGTATCATGAAATATTAGACTGCCATAAAAAGAGTAAAATCTTGCCATTTGCAACAACATGTTTGAACATAGGGAGTGAAATACGCCAGATAGAGAAAGATAGATACCATAGGATTTCACTTAAATGTGGAATCTCGGGACAAAACACATGAACAATTAAAACGAAACAGAAACAGACTCTTAGAACCAGGAAAGAAACTGGTGGTTACCAGAGTTGGGAGGATTTAGGGGGGCAGGAGATGAAGAAAGATGAAGGAGATTAAGAGTTATAATACTTCTAGTTGCAAAATAAACATATCATGGTGCTGTGATCTATGCGTAGAGAATATAGTCAATAATATTGTAACAACTTTGTATGGTGACAGATGGTAAATACACTCATCAAGGGGATCATTTCATAGTGTGTATAAATATTGAATCGCTGTGATGTACACCTGAACTGATAGGATAGTGTACGTCAATTACATGTCAATACAAACAGATTAAAGTAAAATGAAATAGAATTGAATAGGGGAGAAATTGTGTTATTAATGTTATAGTTCACTGATTAAATTCTGGTTTTATATTAGCATTAGGAAGGAAATACCTTTTAACAATTCAAGTCTGTGTCTTCCCAAAATCTGTTAACAATGTCTGTTCATCATATTGTGAAGGTATTTTTATGTTCAAGATTTGAGACATTGAAAAATAGCTCCATGCCCCAAGCTGTGGCAGCTTTAGGGATAAGAGGCACCAATTTAGCTTTTAGAGTCGAAGTACCAGCCTTCCCCACTCTGTTGGTAGTTTAACAGCATCTCTGGATATATTTAACAAGCTCACTTTTCTTTTCATCCAACTTCCCCTAATCAAGTTTTTTATTAGTTTATTCTTGCATTCAACATACATTTATGCCCACCTTTTATGAGTGAAAGCTTTGCTAAGTGAAGAGATACAAGTAAAAGTTTGTCCCTGCCTTTTAATAAATTCATGGTATAATAGGCAAGACAGAGAAGAAAATATATGATTTTAATTCAGTGTGCATGTTTAAACCAACAATTCAAAGGAAAACCAAATGCATTTTTGTGGCTTCCATGTGTGAATGATCACATCAAGCCCTTACTTAAAACCTCTCCGCGGCTTCTATAGGTTGTAGGAGAAACTTCAACTTGCTACCCATGGACAACATGAACGAAGATCCTTGGCCCACCGTTGCCAGCAGAGCCCTCTCCTGTGGCCACACTGACCTCTCACAGCTCAGCCTGTGCCGTATGCCTTTCCCTTCCTGAGCCTGTGCTGTACCCTCTGCCTGGCAATGCCTGCTTATACTTTCTCTTTTGCTGGATAACTCTTCTTCTTCGGGTCTAAACTTAGGAGCCTTCTCTGGAAAGCCACCTCTGACTCCTTCAGTTTTATTTAGATACATTCTTCTTTGTTCCCATAGAATTGTGTACACATCTTATAACGTTCATCTTTTCCTTTAAATTATTTCTCTTGGTAGACTATTCAGCCCTTTAAAGCCACACTGTCTCCTTCATCTTTGAGCCTATTGTCCATCACAGAGCTGTATTTCATTATATATACCCAATACACTATTGACCTAATACCTTATAAAAGGACTGCTTATACCTGTATATAAAGATACAACTGATGGAAAACACAGAGGATGTATAAGAGCACATAGGAAAAGCACATAACTGAGGACATACATGAATTCCTAAGGGTCCGGGTGGGCAAAGGGTTGAAAGCTCCCCTGCAGAGCTGATGTTTCCCGCACCCAGCTTGGAAGGGTGGCCAGGGACAAGTCAGGCACATCGAGTGATGGAGGGAGGAAGGCTTTGCTACGAACCAGTGCTGTCGTGTTGGGGGAGCACCAGGCCATATGGCACAGAAGTGGAAGTGAGCGTATCTACCACTCCCAGGGGTGACTTTTTGCTGCTGCTTTACAAATAAGACAGAACTAACTGTCTACCTGCATCCAGAAGAAGAGTGCCAGGAAGTTCTGTGGTCCCTTTGATCTTCCCTACTAGTAGGCAATAACTGTGGGCCTGGTCAGGTCACCCATTCTCCGCCTCCCCCTCACGCTCCCTTCCTCCCTTCCCTACCTCTCCTTCCTTCCCCCCTTTCTGCTTCCCCTTCGCTCCCTCCCCCGCCACACACCTTCTTGTTCTTGCATTCCTCTTTCTGTTACAACAATGGCTGAACACAAGCATGGTTTACCCTCTCGATTCAGAACTTCTTTGGACCTTACAGGTTGTTCTTAGTGTGACAGCAACAAAACGGGACCCACTCTCCTAACTTCTAATGTAATTACAGAAGTTACACTCTGTACCAACAAGCTGCTTCGACCCTACTGGATTTTAGAGGCATACCGAAGCCCAGGAGAACGGTTTTAAAGCACAGTATGACCACAGTTTTTCTCTCAATTTGGGCAGTGACATTCACTTCCTGAAGTTTGCAATCCTGAGAACGAGGAAGACAATATTATTCTGGCAATGTCAGTGTAGAGCATGACTATTTCCTTTTTGTAAAAATCTACTTTCTTACATCAAAGCACCATGTGTGTAGCAGAGTGAAAAATCACTGCCTTGCCTTACTGGCTGGGGCAGGCCTTCATCTTAGGCATTCTGCCTTAGACCGGGTGGCCGAGCTCAGGTGAAAGGAGCAGTAAGACAAAGCACAGCCCGTGGAGCTAGCAAGACACTTGAGAACCCGCCTCCCACCGGAGGACACCTCAGCCCCTCATTAAAGTGATTAAACTCCTGAAATGTCTGGTGTGCAGTGATCTTTGGTGGACACTGATGACAGACAGGTCCGTTTGCTCGAGCTGGTTTAAATTAGGAGTGAGAAGAAACTTATTGTGGCAGCCACTTCTAATACCTGTCAGATAACCTCGTCTCTTCTTAATTAATGGGACTTTCTTATATTCAGGGTTAAATGTGTCCAAGTATGCCATTCACGCCAAGGAGCTATACCTGGAGGCGTGCTGGAGACCTGGGTTTTGTTATAAAGGTGACCCTTCTATGCCTCTGTTTTCATTTTCCTTCTCTGAGTGCAGTCAGGAGACTGGCGGTGAAGCAGCCATCTTGCACCCAGAGAGAGAAAAGCCAGCCACGGAGGGTGGAGGGGCAGAAGGAAAAAAAGAGCCAGAGCCACAGGCAATGATGACACACCAAGCCAGACTGAGAAAAATCATCCCCTCTATGACTGAGCCCTTGCTGTTGCATTTCTGTCACACGCAGCTCAAAGCACGTGTGACCTGGCAAATGCACAAACATAGGTGAAGGGAGAGACAGGGCCAAGAGGAGGTGGGATGGAAGGGAAATTGTGCAAATCATAGGGAGGGCTTTGAGTTCTCACAGACCATGATGTGGGGAGTCCAAACAAATCATACACCAAAAGTGAGGAGAGCGGAGGTTCCGGTGTACCTCTCTGCAGCACGGTCTGCCAGGGATTTCACTGTTAACTGGATCTCTGTGCATCCTAGGACTTGGACACTCCTGAGCAAGCCTGTGTGGACTGGGAGGCGGGGATGGCAGGAGTCTATTGCTGTGGGAGCCAGGAGCCTTCTGGAGTAGAGCACATCCTTGGGGGACAAAACGTAGATGTGTGGAAGATGGTTCCAAGGATAAAGCACTGTCATCACAGGGAGAACATGATGCACAGAGCTTTTATATTAGAGTGCTCTCTCTCTCTGGCCAGATGCCCAGGGACTTCTGCTTGAGTCCTAGGACAAGCAAGTGGCACAAGCAAAGAGCAAAGCTAAAATCAGCCTTCTCTAAATAACCTCCTGTGATAGGCGGGATGGTGCCAAAAATACCCACTACAGAGGTGGCCAAAAGATTGATGTAAGTGTTGGCTTTGCAGTGACGATTTCAGTTGTCTCGAGTGCCACGATCGGGACAGCCTGGCACAGAGTTCTGAGTGTACTGTACCCATAACACTTCCACAGACATTGCCTGTGATAGGCAGGATTCTGAAGATGTCCCCCCGCCCTAAGATTTCCATCCACCGGTTACCCTAACACTAATCCAGAAGGAACTCTGCAGATGGAATTAAGGTTCCTAATCAGCTGACCTTAAGATGAGTGAGCCCAGAGTAAACACATGAGATCTTAGACGCCAGAGAAAAAAGGTGAAAGTGTTGGGCAAGAGAGTTGAACCAGAAGAAGTCAAGGAGATGCAAATGTGAGAAGGATCTGATTGGTCTTCGCTGGCTTCACCGATGAAGGGCGCGACTGGGCAGCGAATGCAGGCCGTCTCCAGGAGCTGAGAATGCCCCCACTGCCATTCAGCAAGGAAAAAGGACCTGGAGCTTCCGGTCCCTTAGAGCTGAATCTCCTTCCAAACTTGAATCAGCCCAAAGACAAACTCCTCCCCAGAGCCTCCAGTAAGAAATGTAGCTTTCCAATGCCTGACTTTAGCCAGGTGAGTTCATGTTAGACTTCTGACCTGGCAAACTGTTCAACGAAACTTGTGTTAAGCCTGTTAGTTTGTGGTAACTTGTGGGACAACAAAATCTAATAACCTTTCCTACTTTATTGCAATTATTTCTCTGTATCTCTGTCTCTGCTACTAAATTTGCATCCCTTAGGGCAGAGGGAGGATGTCTTTGTCATGCTGTCATTTTCTTGTTTGTCTATTTGTACTCCTCTAAGCAAGACTTCTCATAAATAAATAAATACATACATATTTCTATTTTGATATAAAAATTATGATACTTTTCCTTTCAAGTACTCATGATTTGTTTTCAAACACCTTTGCAGAAGCAATGGTTGCATTTGATTATTGCTAAGGTCTTTTTACACAACAGACACATATTTGTCTGTTCAGGCTTCCATAACAAAACATGTGTTTATTTTCTTACAGTTCTGAAGACCAGAAGTCTAAGATCCAGGTACAGCAAGGTTGGTTTCTGGTAAGACTTACCTGCCTGGCTTAAAAATGCCCACCTTCTCTCTGTCCTCCCAAGCACCATGAAAGAGAGAGGTCTTTGGGGTTTCTTCTTATAAACCTCTTAAACCCCGTCCTATGGGCTTAAAGGCCCCCTCCCCTTATGACCTTGTGTAACCTTAATTATCTCCTTAAAGGCCCTATTTCCGAATGCAATTAAGTTGGGGGTTAGAGCTTCAGTATAGGAATTTCGAGGGAGCACCATTCAGTCCACATCAGGACAATGAGGTCTAGCCTGTTTTGCATCTGCAGTAATAAAAGTTACACTTAAAAGAGGCATGTACACTCTGTGCTCATTTGCAGTTCTGGTGTTTCTTACTATGGATACATTTGTTGCTCCTTACTACCAAGTTCCCTGGAGAGAGCTACACAGACGGCGCTAAGACTCTATCGCTCTTCAGTGATTTAAATTTTTATGTCTTTTCCTTTTTTGTAATTTTATTGCTATCACATTTGTATATAATCATGTTCCAATCGAATATATAGAGCCAGAAATCTCTGTTTTGAAAAACAAGCAAACAAATGCTAAAAGTCACAAAACTGAAACTGTTGTTTCTATTTCAAGGGTTTTTTTTTTAAGTGAATAGTGTCTAGGTTGAGAAAACTCTGCTCTAGATTAAGTTTCTAGAAACAATGCCTAGTCCCCCGCTACTCCTGTTGTGGATGGGAGGGACAGTCAGCTTCGGAGACAGGAACTTCACCGTCTCTGCCAGAATCTGCCCCAAACAGAAACCGAGGCTCCTCCTCTTTGCCGAGTGCTGCGGTTCTAAATCGAAGCCCCACCGAGTGCATGAGCCAAAGGATCTGGCACAGAGGCTTATTTGGAGAATGACATCAAAAAAATTTAAAATATGAATCCACCTTTTCAGTGAACACTTTGTAACAGGGACACTGATTATTTCTGAAGTTTTTGATTAAATAACAAAGAATGAATTTCAATTCTGATACTATTTCAAATTGCACTTTCTAAACACCCTTATTTTGAGGGAAGTGAAAGTTCTCATTGCATTTTTCAGACAAAAAAAAAAGTTGTGAAAATAGACATTCTCCCTATCTTCTAGTCCCAGCAATTATCAAACAATATTAAACATCTAGAATTTTTAAGTTGGCATGTCAAATAATACAATTAGGTCAAGTTTCAGACTGATTAACCATTTAAACTGCATAATTTATTTTCTTTTTTCTTACTGGCATCGTCACACTTTGGAGGATTGAAAAGGAATTACTATTTTACTTTTCAGTCAATGCTTTCTAGAACTAACTTGTTAAATCCTTAAAGCTATGTAGTGTGCACCCCCAAAAGCTGTAAGCCAGTAATTCTTGGTTTGGATTTGTGATTATTAACGTAATGTTCAACTAAAAATCACAGATGTAGTTTCAAACAAGAATCTCAGATAATAACACAAGTATCATTTAAATCAGAGGTCAGCATTTTTTTTTCTTTAAAAGGCCAGACAGTCAATATTTTCGGCTTTGGGGTTAGAAGGTCTCTTCTGTCACAATGATGTAACTTCCTCACAGTAGTGCAACAGCAGCCATAGAAAGGAGAAAGGGGTTTATCTGTGCTCCAATAAAGCTTTATTTATGAAAATAAACCCAGGTGGTAGCTAGATGCAGCCCAGGGCTCTAGTTAGTGGAGCCCGGATCGAAATCAAAGTGTGTTTCTGGTACCAGCAGCAGCGCTGTCTGAGAGCTTATCCGTCCCCTCCCAGAGGTACTGGATCAGAAACTCTGGGATGGAGGCCGCGGTCTGTTTGTAACTAGCCCTCCATGTGATTCTGAAGTTTGAGCACTAGTTATGCTATTAATAATATATGTTAATACAGACTTTCATTAACCTATGAGAGCTTTGCCTAAATAACGTTGTAAACTACTAGGAGTAGCTACAATTTCTTGTTTTATAGAAACCACATAGCATTTTTATAACATGATACAAATTGAGCCAGAATGCTGTGTTCTTAAATAATGGCCTTTTACATGCAAAGACTTTAGTGTATTTCTCTTTCTGGCATTTACTCTAAGTAGCACATAGTAGGTGCTCAAGAAAGACTACAAAAACAAAATCAAACATAAGAAAAAATAAAAAACGATGTACCTACTGATTATCCACAAAAGTATAGATGGGCAAGAAAACTGATTAACTGTGCTTATTACAATTCTTTTGCTTTCTAAGTATTGAATGAATTAATAAATGAATGATTAAAAGAGAGAGTAAGGAAAATGATCCATTTTTCAGTGAATCTTAAAATAATATTCTCTATACCTAAATAGTATGTAAGGGGCAGAAATAGAAATATGCATAACTATAAGCACTGACAGAAATTTATGGAGTAAAAGTCAAAGGTTCACATTCTTCCTTCAAGTTTGAAATTTCTCATGGTTCTCCATCTCCAAAAAATGAAAACAAAGTACTCAGAACTGAGAAAGATTTCAAAAATGTAAGAGCAGTTTGGGCATAAAGTTACAAAGGGAAAATAATGTGCAGGGTTTCTCAGAAACATTGTTGCTTTCTTCACCTGCACCCTGACCTCCCACCCCCAAACTCTGTCCCCCTCAGCCGAAGCTCAACCCAAAAAGGTGCCCCCAGAAATGGGACAGACTTGGTCCAAATATCATAAACCTGCACCTTTCAGTAGAGGGCATTTTTCAGCTTGTTTGGGGCAAGTATCAACCTAGCAAATGTCAGTTACAGACTGTTTCCAGAAATTATGGCCTCGAGAAAGTCTCCGTAGAAAACTTCCTTTAAGTGTTCCAAAAGTTACCTGTGGGCTTTTCCCTCCCATTTTTCTTACAGTTGAGTTATTGCTTTGTAATGCTTGATGGCACATAGTGTTTAGCCAATAACTGTTAAAAGAATGTGTAAACCTACACCATATATAATATATATTATAATATCATATATAATATATAACATACATATTACAACATTCAAATATTATATACATATAATATATAACATGTATAATATATTATCTATGACAAATATATAATATACATGTGTAATAATTATAATAAACTAGACACTAATAAAAATAATACTCATCTATTTATCTACCTTTGGAAATTTCAGTATGTATCAATTCTTATAACATTACTCAGGAGTGAATAGTTTTGCAGAGTGGGTTATACTAGCTTTGTCTTCCACATAAAAAAAATAGTTATTCATAAACAAAAATAACCTTGGCAGGACTTAATGGTCCAATTAAGGATTTACTGCAATACAGTGAAGCAAAAAAAAAAAAAAAAGGAGAATAAGTATACAAATAGGATAATTGGAAAACTGATCCAAATAGCCTAAGCAATCCTGAACAAAAACAAAACTGTAAGCCTCACACTTCCTGGTTCCAAACTATACTATAAAACTATAATAATCAAAACAGAATGGTATTGGCATTAAAAGAGACATATAGACCAATGGAACTGAATAGAGAAATAAACTCACACATTATTGTCAAATAATCTTTGAAAAAGATATGAGAATACACAATGGGAGAAGGATAGTCTTTTCAACAAATGGTGCTGGTAAATCTAGATATTCACATACAAAAAAAAAGAAAAAGATACTTAACCCCTATCTTACAACATTCACAAAAATTAACTTGAAATAGATCAAAGACTTACATGTAAATCCTGAAACCATAAAGTTCATAGAAGAAAACATAGGGGAAAACTCCTGGACATTAGTCTTGCAAGGATTTTCTGGATATGTCATACAAAGGACAAGCAACAAAGTAAGAAATGAACAACTAGGGCTACATCAAATCAAAAAGCTTGTACAGAGCAAAAAAAAATCAACAAAATGAAAAAGCAACCTACAGGAGAAAATATTGCAAACAATCTATCTGACTAGGGGTTAATATCTAAAATGTATAAAAGACCCATACAACTCAGTGGCAAAAAAAATCACAATAATCTGATTTTAAAATGGGCAGAGACACTTAATAGACATTTTTCCAAAGAAGAGATGCAAATAGCCAAGAGCTACTTCAAAAAACGGTCAAGATCGCTAATCATCAGGGATATGCAAATCAAAGCCAAAATGAGGTGGATATCTCCTCCTCACACCTGTTAGGATAGGTATTAAAGTCAAGGGAATGGATGTCAGCAAGAATATGAAGAAAGGGAACAATTATACAACATTATTGGGAGTGTAAATTGATGCAGGCACTATAAAAAACAGTATAAAAGTTTCTCAAAAAAATTAAAAGTAGAAGTAGCTCATGATCTAGCAATCCCAATTCTTGGTTTATAACCAAAGAAATGAAGCAATAACTTGACAAGATATCGGCGTTCCCATGTTTATTGCAGCATTATTTGCAATAGCCATGATATGAAAACAATGTAAGTTGACAGGTGAATGGATAAAAAATGTGATATATACAATATTGATGTATTATATGATATATTAAAATATATGAAATATTGTTCATCCATAGAAAGTCCTGCCATTTGTGACAACATGTAGATGAAGCTGGAAAGCGTTAGGCCAAGTGAAATAAGCCAGACAGAGGAAGATAAATGGGATAATTTACATATGGAGCCTAAAAAGAAAAATCCATGCTCTTACAAACATACCATAGAATGTTGGTTGCCAGGGGCTGGAGGAAAAAGAAAATGAGTAGATGTTGATCAAAGGGTGCAGACTTTTCACTATAAGATGAATAAGTTCTGAGGATCTAATATAAACTGAAAACGGTTGTCGATTATCTGGGAATTTATAATATTGAATCTAGAAGCAAACAGACAATAAATAGTTTGTATATGAGTTATTTACTGAATTATCTGACAATTTGCATTATGTAGAAATAACTTCAAATTTTAGTTATATGAGGTAGATTTGGTTTCAAAATCTTTTCAAGGAATTAGTTGTTAAATAGCATCAACTGTTACTAACTTTAGTGTTAAAATCTAACTGATTTCAATTAGCTGTTTTCTTTAACAAGTCCCCTATGTGTACATGCAGCATGTGTACATGAGAGACTTTTCATGATAGAACTTCATAAAGAGAAAGGATTTCAGTTGTTGCAAATGTGTGTCATTCGCTTGTATTAACAGACTTCAGAGTGATGACAATTGTATATTAATAATGCAGAACGACGAATCCATTACTTGCTCACCAATTGTGCACTCTGATGGCCTCCCTTAAAACATTAATGTCGGGGATGTGGGAGAACTTAGAATTTAAAGGGCTTAGGCACTGTTGATGTATGTTTCAAGCATCTCGCTGCTGACGATACTTCCGACGTCTTGCTGAAAATTCAGTGGAAACGTTTCCGAGTGCCCATCATTTTTCACATTCTCCAAGCAAAGGACAACACCAAGGCTCTCCTCTGCCGGTTGGCACAGCACGTTGTGCGCTGAGTCAACTGAAATCTGTTTATGCAAATTACGGAACACAGCCGTTCATTTGCGAAGGGAATATCAATGGACAGTAGAGGTATTTGTTACAACTGATAAGGGGATCTTGTGTCTGTGGGAGAAAAAGGTTGTGTTTTCACATCTTTGCAACCATCAGCCTCTGTTTGATTAAGATAAGAGCCATTATTAACTACATTCATTGAAGGCAATAGTAATTTGAAAACCTGGAATAAATAGTGAAAAACTGCAAGTCAAATAAATAAAGTGGAAAAATAAAGTTTTTATAGATGTTTCTTGTAAAAAGCTTTAAAAACATGACAGTTCCCCAGGAGAATATTAAATAAATACATTTGATGAATTTCTATATCTAAATCTGTGTTTTTCAGACGATATATAAAACATAAATGACACATAATCATCTAAAAATAGTATTTTAAATGCAATAAAATGCAATGCTTCATAAGTAGAATATTTACATGCTGTCTTTTTAAATTTTGAATTACTTAATATAGTAAGCTTCACTTTTGTCTAAACTTTCATTTCATTAAAATAATTTTACCTGAGTTTAAGTTTTAAAATGGCTTTAAAATATAAAGAGAAGTTTTTAAGCTTTCCATTTGGAAATAATTTCAAACTTACAAAAAGCTGCAAAAGAGAGAACAGTAAAATAATCCACATACCTTTTCACCTACTGTTAAACTTTTATCCCATTCGCTTTATAATTAGATTATGCATGTGCATGAGTATGTGTGCTTTCCTGAAATGTCTGAGTGTAATACACTTCATGAACCTTTTCCCTAAATATTCAGTGAATATTTAGGGAAAATGTATATTTCTTACATTGAATAGGAATATTATCTTATTTAAACCACAGTACAAATACTAACTTCAGCAATTAAGTTAATAAATTAGTTATATCTAGTCAACCCTCATTCTAATTTTGTCAATGGACCCATTAATGTCCTTTATAGTGTTTTCCCCTTCAGAGAGGATCCAGACTAGAGTCAGGTGTGGCATCTAGCTGTTAAGCCTCGTTAGCCTTCTTTAGGAAGGCTAGGAGTGGAAAATTTCCCTCCCCTTGCTTCGTCTCTGATGACACTGACACTTTTCAAGAATAGTGCCCTCCTTTCATCCAATAGCCCATTTCTCATTTTAGATTGCCTGTTATTTCCTCACGACTAGACTCGGGGCATCCACTTCCAGTTATACCCCTGCACTGGTGACACTGCGCCCAGTGAATATCTGGGTGAAGGGTGTGGTCCCCAAATGTATTTTTAATAATGTCAAAAGCCAGTTTAATCCTGTCAAGTTGAATTAGCTCTTTGACTAAATGTGATCTGACTTATATGTATAGGAAATGCCTAGTTCTATTTTACTACAAATTGAGATTTCATACAGATAATAAAAATATCATGAAGCTTTTCTGACCCCCTGAAAAATATTTGAGGAGGTATTTCAGCTTACACGATGGCAATTACCACGATGGCAATTTTCAGTGGTACACAGAGAGTGTTAGATATTTTAAGATATTTCTTTACATGGTTCAAATCAATCCAAAAGGAAAATTCATTCTTTGACAGAATGGGATATTCTCATAATTTTTATAGAAATAAATTATTTCATATTTTCATGCCCTAATTTCCCCTAAGGGCTCAATCCATGTCAAAAAGAAATTGAAACTAAGCTTACATATCTGCATATATCTATGTGAATTTTACTTTGATATATCTTATTGATGAATGAAATTAAATACTACAGCTTGCTGCCCCTTCTAAAGAGATATTTAGTGGTCAGGCTGGATTACAAGTTGTTTCATTTTCTTGGGGGCACCTCTGTGAGCCCCACCTTTGTCAAGACTAGAATATGGTTCTTCTGGCTCAGTGCATTGTAATACTCATTACATGTGCGCTTTCTTGCTTGATGACATCTTTCCTGCCAGAGTGGGGACTGCTAAGAGCAGAGACCACCATGTCCCCAGGGCTTACGGCGCAGCAGAACTCAAGGAAAGATTCGTTAGCAGCTGAAAGAACCATGATCTAACACAGAACTTGCGGACGACATCATTATGCATCTTCACTGTGTAGGTAGGTGTGTGTCTCAGCGGAAAGCCAAACACCACGTGACAACTGCAGCGGTGAAGCTGGAGAACCTAAAGGCAATTCTCGAGGGTAAGTTAGGGGTGACTGCAGCTTGGTGACTTAGGACTTCTTGGACTTCCACCATTTTGACTGAGAAGGTTTTGGTTTCCTGAAACATTCATTCTCCTTCCAGAGGCCTCTCGGCTGATTTTAATAGATAGTAATGAGTCCATGTGAGGCACAGGCCTAATCAAACCCACAACCACTAAGGAATGTATACAAAGAAGAACTTAAAATTAGGTAGATAAAAAAGTTATTTAAATTTTAAAAACTCATATTTAATAATGCATAGCACTAAATTACTATATAATTACATACTCTGGCACTGTAAAGACTCGTCACCCTTCTTAGCAGAATTAGTATGGTCCTGCTAGAAACGTTACTTCAGATTCAGACTGCAAATGTCTCCGCCTTAGATTTTAGACAACACTATGTATAGCTTGACTCTGAATTTTTAGTTTTGAGTAGCATGTTATCTTTTCCACTTATTTTTTAAAAAGAGAATTGAATCAGGAGCCAAGGTGGCAGAATTAGAATTAATGAGTAGAACTTAATAAGAAGTTTATTTTAAATAAATACATGGGAAAAGTTTCTTAGAGTTAGCTATATTATTTTAAGGAAGTAACGAGGAATTATTTTGTTTTCCTTTCTCTTCAGAAACTAGATAAGATAGAAGCCACGAAGATGAGGTACTGGAAGTATTTTAAAAAATAGACTAGGTGGCAGTTTAGGGAGAATGGATGTATACAGAGAATCCACACAAAGTGTGATTGGACAGACCAGATGAAGATGATGTTGATAATCCTTAGCATCTGTCCCATGCCCAATAGTATATACGCATATATATAGTCTCACTTAAATAAATCTTTCAAAGTATATTTTCATAAGGATCTACAAAAGTTGATATTATTATTCCCGTGTTACAGGGGAAGGTACTGAGGCTACGTGAAATTAAAATGAAGAAATTGAGATTTAAACTTGCCATTCCAAATAATAATAATAACTAAGACCTCCATGGTGCTTAAATGTACCAGGTATCAGTGTATCACTGTTCTAATGTGTACCCTTAGCCAAAGTCACCGTTACTCATACTTCATATGTATTTCAATATGAAAAATATGTGTACATGAACGTGTCATGCATACAGACAGATACAGACAAGTTTTACCACATCAACTCCAATTCACTAATTTAAAAAACCTAGGCCTAAAATAAGAAATGATACAATCAAAGAAAATCTCCTGAAGCCTCATATTCCTCAGTACTGAGGAATTTCCTGGAGCCTCACTATTCCCTGCTTATGGACATTTCCCGTAAGGAAGTAAGTGGGTTTTCTGTTGTGATTTCATAAGTATCAGGAAAAGTGTTCAGCTTGCAAACCACTGAATAAAATACCTGTTTCTGTTTAGAACTCCTTATACTAATACCCTGTCCATTGAAAAACATCGTGTTTGTAATATCATGCCCTAACAAACCTTCCACATTTAAAAATTTAAGCCAATGATAAGCCAAAAATGGGAGGGAGATGCATGAAAGAGTTGGAATACTATTTGTTATTTATACTGCATACACTGCTGAACTGAAAAAAAAAAAGAAACAAAAAGAAAAAGACAAAGAAAAAAGATTACCAGTTTCTTTAGCTTCCCCCGCCCCTTGGATTCACTGTGCTGTATCACGTTTTCCTTCACAGGATTGTAGGATGAAACGTGATGCACTTCCTTAGAATGAACATCTATTCATTCACTCACCCACTGATTCCTTCATTCAGTACTTACTGTGTGCCCTGCACTCTCTCAGACACTGGGAAACAGCGACAATCAGACACCGTACCTGTGCCATCATAAAGACAATTCACACACACGCAAATTTGGAACTTCGTGTAAGTTCTTCAAAAGTGCGTTAAGAAAATAAAGCAGTAGTTATTTTCCTTAGGATTCCAATATGAAACGGAAGTGAGACAGGAAAGATGAAACACCCGTGCTGTTGTTCCACCTGCAAAGTGAAGGTGTGGGATTATACACTTCTGGGGTCTCAGATGTGTAATTCTGAATTATCACTGCTGAGAGAAAGGAAACACTCCATATGTTTTATGGGTTCATTTGAGCTACAGGAGAACCACAATATCACTTTTGAGAAAATTCTTATTAATCACGTCTTTCATAAGGAGGAGGATTAACCCACTATTCCTGTTATTTCCTATAATATCCGCTTCCTACTCAGAGACAGCATGCCAGGACAACTTCACTGTATTTCCATGAATACAAATATGTACCTTTTCTTTTAAGCGAGTTTCAGTAACCAGCAAGTATATTTTCACTGTCATAAAGTATTATCTTCAGAGACGCAAAATGCTGCTGTGAGACGGGACTTGCTCTGCGCCTTCAGGGAGCTGCTCTCAGGGATTTTGTTGATTCAGGAATGGGCAGTTTTTTCCTTTTGTAAGGTTTCCCCCAAATTGTTTTAGACTTGCTCTCACAATTAGTCTGACAATGAATTCACTTGACTCATCAATAATTTTACACTATAATCCCAGATATGAGATTTATTAGAGTTCTAGTGGCTCAAACATTCAGTCAGATTGCACAGCCGAGTCTCACACAGGGGGGAACACCAAGGACAGTCCTAAATTTTGATGGTTTGAATTTTCATGAAGAAGGAGCTTGTACTGTCCTCCCAGGTACTAAACAAAATGTGCCACTAGGTCAGCTCCTGGAGCCAAGGTTAAGAAGTCAAGCAGAGGCCACTTAACTGAGAAATAAGCAAGTTTTTGCAAGGAAAAAAGAAAAAAACACACTCCTTCCTACTTGTACTCTTGGATCATGACCATTTTAATGATACTTGTGTTTTCTAGAATACCTTGATTTTTCCTCTGTTAATAATTCATTTTGTAGAAAGGTTGTGACGACACATTATTTCAACTGTACTAATTCACCCTCTCACATGTCCTCACTCATTCATCCTTTGTCCCATAACTGGGTTCATTTGACGTCTGCCTCTAGATTACACCCAGCCCAAGGTTCTGAGGGATAATTACTCCCATAGTTATCTGTGACAGTGGATCTTTATTCGACCACAGTCTCTCTCTCTCTGAGACTCATCATTATGGGTCTGAGTCCATTGCACTAGTCAGATAGACCAGGGCCTGCCTTTGCCTCTGTTTCTGCATTCGTGTTCTGGCTGATGCTCAGTCCCCACAGAACTAAAGCCCTTCCAAGCTCTCACCAATCCCACCTCCAGCATCTGGAACTCTTTCCAAAACTTCTTAACCAGTGTCTGGTCATTACCGTACGTAGACTAGAATAGTAATACAGTTAGGTAGGCATTCAGAAGTCTCAGACAAATCCAGAAATTGCATGGTTGTTACCAGTGCACAATACTTCTAAAATCAGCCTCATCACCAATGTTTGCTTCCTGGAAATTGTGTGAATAAGGACGGTTCAGTCAGTGACAGACCACAGCCATGATGGATGGTGGTCCCATGAGACTATAATGGAGATGACAATTGCCCTAGTGATGTCGTAGCCATCCCAATGTCATAGCACTGCCCTGAAATGTGTCTGCGAAGTTGCCTGGTGAGTCCTGCCTGGCTTTCCTCTGTGATTCATACTTTCCCTCTATCCTTCTTTCCCTCCCTCCCCCCTCTTCCTCCTCTCCCACCTCTTTCTCCTCCTTTTTCTCCTCTTCTTCCTCCTCTGTCTGTCCTCCACCTATCAGTCCGCCACTGCCCCTAAGGGCAGTCCAAAAGAAGCCAGTGGCCCAAGGGCCAGAAGACACCCCCTCCTCAGACACCCTCCTAGGGACTCACGTTTTTCTGGTTATTCTGGTGTAAAGAATTCTGTGCTGCCAGTCATATAAATGTATAGTACATACAACTATGTACAGTACAGCAGGTCCTCGAAAATGTCACTTTGTTATAAGGTTGATGAGGAAAACAAATCAATTCCTGGCCGAGGTCACTATCTTTGTGCAGTTTGCATATTTCCCCCACGTCTGCATGAGTTTGCTCCAGGAACTGCCGTTTCCTTCCACATCCCAAAGACGTGCCGGGAGGGGTGCCGGTGTGTCTAAATGGTCCCAGTCTGAGCGGGTGTGTGTGTGTGTGTGAATGTGCACTGCGAAGGAAGGGCGTCCTAGTCCAGGGCCAGTGCCCACCTTGCCCCTGAGCTTCCGGGACGGGCTCCACCCACACGCCACTCGGAATTGGAAAAAGTAGGTTGGGAAGAATCCTTTTGTTTTTATGCATCTTTCTAAAAGGTATGGATAGCCCACATTTATTTCAGTATTTAAATTTAGAAATGTTTTGAGTCTGTATTTAGAAGTTTGGTGATGTTCTGTGGCCAGAAAATTAGGAATTAAACTCTCATTTACATCAATCTGCCTATGGTAAAATTGGTTTCATTATATGTCTTTTCACTTAAAGTTACAGTTTCCAAGACCTTATCCATGATGTTAAATGAGGACTTACTATACATAATATTTGAACATGATAATGAATGACTATAATACTGGTCTAGGTGTTTACTGAACTGTACTTTTTGTTATCATTTTAGAGTGCACTGTTTCACTTATTAAAAAAAAAGAAAACATTTTTTGGAAAACAGTACGCCACATTACACCAGCACCAGCCTCACACATCACGTGTTTACTGTATTTCTTGACTGCATCACTTTGTTTTACACTCGATTAAATCTTGTGTTGTTTTGTACAATAATAAGCTATGTAGGCTGGCAGGCTGGGAGCACTAGGCTACCCCATACAGCCTAGGTGTGCTGTACACACTCTGCAATGTTCACACATGATGAAGTCACCTCACAAAAGTGTTTCTCAGAATGCATCCCCAGGGTTAGGTGGCCCATGACTGTATTTGACTTAAGGATTGTACCTTGTAAGATCAAACTATCTCATTTCTTCTTACTTTATCAAATTCTTAAGGAAATATTTTTCTTTAAAGCCAAAGTACTTGTTCTTCAAAAAATGTAGTCATAAAAGAAAGTTGTAACTTCTACTGCCTTGAGTTAAAAATCAATGGAAAATATTTCTATTCAAAATAGAAGAGACCCAGATATTTTGAAATATCATCATCCTCAAGACAGTAGGATAGAAATGTTGCCCTATAAAGGATGTTAAGAAATATTCAAGTACTATCTTTAAGAAATATTCCTGCCCAGGCAGGGTGCTTGGTTGGTTGGAGTATCGTCCTGTACCCCAAAATGTTTTAGGTTCAATCCTGGGTCAGTGCACATACCTAGGTACTGGGTTCCATCCCAGGATGAAAGGCAACTCATCAATGTTTCTCAGATCGATATCTCTCTCTCTCTCAAATCAATAAATATATCCTCAAGTGAGGATTTTAAGAAAAAAAGTAAAAGAAGCATTCCCATTCCTGGGAAATAATCCAACAAATAAAAGGAAAAGTATGTTCCGTTCTCTGACATGATGAAGCATCCAGGATTTTTCATAATTAAAACCATAAAGGCTTTTCACTGGATCAAGAAACTAGAACCTTATCTATCCATGTTCTAGTACTTCACTCCAAGCTTCTTATCATCAGCATCATGAAGTATAGTCTCATAAGTAGACAAGAAAAAGAATAAACAAAGAAAGAATATTGCTGAATAGTACTATCTAAGCAGGCAGTTTACAGAAGTATTCATGTTAGTATGATAACATTAAAATAAATTTGTCTTTAATCAAAATTTAAAAGTAAGCAGCAGCCATGTATTTTAATTATTTGTACCATAAAAACACACATGAGTTTTTCATTTCCAAGTTATTTAAATAACAATGAAGATACCTGACAATTTCTGATACTGAGATATGAGAGAAATTTTTCCTATAGATGCTTGTTAAGAGGACATGATAATATTAAAAGCATGTCATTAAGAACACTCATAATAAGTACAGCTATTTATTTTAATGCCCCTCGATGTAAAGCTGAGGTTATATAATAAAAACCAAACGTGCTCCGTAAAAGAGACTCTATGGAGATTAATGAGTTTGTAAAACAATGTAGTCCAGGTATACATTTCTGTTGGTCTTGTTTAAACTATGGATACATTATATTTTATTTTTAATCCTCACTCATGGATATGTTTATTGATTTGAGAGAGAGAGGAAGGAGGTGGTGGGGACAGAAAGAGACATCAATGTGAGTTTAAAAACACTGAGAGGTTGCCTTCC
The DNA here is from genome assembly GCA_028533065.1 of Trachops cirrhosus. Classification (NCBI taxonomy): domain Eukaryota; kingdom Metazoa; phylum Chordata; class Mammalia; order Chiroptera; family Phyllostomidae; genus Trachops; species Trachops cirrhosus. The sequence continues at coordinate 10,150,269 of CM052548.1, read as the reverse complement.
AGCCATACCGTGACAGGGGTCTTACCCACAACCTAGGTATGTGCCCTGACCAGGGATGGACCCCACACCACTTGAGTGCCTGGGACAATGCTCCAACCAATCGAACCACCTGCTCAGGGCTAAACTATGGACACATTTTAAAGCAGTTTTTCTAAACTTTTTTAAAAATCATATGCTTGTGAGAACTGGAAGGGGAAACAGACCAGAACAAACCCAAAGAGAAACATGCACATAAGCACAGTATTTTGCATTTAAGTAACCTTTTCATAAGTCCCATGTTGCGCAGCCAGGGATTGCATAGACTATTGCTTTTCAAATCCCAGATTTCCACCCATTAGAAGTTCAGGATTTAATCTAATGAGCTGGAACTGGCAGTTTAAAAAACAAAAGAATTCTTATAAAGTCCTGGCTGTAACAATGTAGTTTTGGAATCTCCCTTGACTCATTCATAAAAACAGACCAGGCAGGCAAACAAAAATAGCAAACCCCCAAACCCTTGGACAACACCTACGACAAAACTTCCCAAACCTCACAATATGAGTACACAGGGACGGACACTAAAGACCCACAGCGCCATGTAATCAGCATGCGAGTGGCAGGAAGTGGAGGGAAGAGAATGGGTTTGATAGAGCTAAGAATAATCAACATCCACATTGCTACAGGGTACTCACTGGAACTTGTGGTAGGCCAATCTGAGAAGAGAACCCAACCCACGCAGCGTTTCTTAAAGCCCCAAGTCACAAATAAAGGCAGGGCGTTGAAATGTGTTGTGTCCTATGGTGTCCAATCAGTCTGAACCCTATAGATTATTACACTAACATACCTTATAATTTTAGAGGTATAATAATCACGAAAAGAGAATAACTCTTCTTTCAACTGAAATATGGATAATTATGGTAGGACTGCAATACCAAAGCTATTCATTCCTAAGAATTACCTAGAGTTCTCCCTTATTTTACTGATTCTAAGGGGCATATTTTTTCAAATATAACACCTGTGAGTCCACATGTCTTTTATGTTTTCCAGTGTATTACAATTAATTTCAGCACCTTAGATAGGAAAACATACAGTATTTTCCTGTTACCAGCACGATGGTCCATCAAGTGCTTTACCCGTGAAGAATTCATTATTTTTTGGTCAAAGAAGTTTGACTGGCACAATAGAATTCAAGACTAGCTCTAGCTAAAGACAGTAAAAATTATAAACAATTACTATTGGGGATAAAGCAAAATACCTTCTAATTTTGCCTTGACTGGTGTGGCTCAGTCGATTGAACACTGACCTGCGAACAGAAAGATCACCGGTTCAATTCCCAGTCAGGGCACATGCCTGGGTTGTGGGCCAGGACCCCAGTGGGGCAACCAATTGATGTATATCTCACACATCGATGTTTCTCTCCATCTCTTTCTCCCTCTCTTCCCTTCTCTTTAAAAATAAATAAAATATTTTTTAAAAAGAAAAAATACTTCCTAGTTTTGTAACGCTATACAGGAAAACATTTGACCTCAATTGTATTATTTAATCAGTTTCCTAATATTTTAAGAATTCAATAGCTGAGATAGTAACATTTACAATTATGATTTGTGGATTGTTTAGTAAATGTCAGTCTTATGGAAATTGGAGCAAAGTAGAAATTTAAATAAAATTGAATACACAATTACAGTACTAATACTCTACATCATTGGCGCTTGCTACCATTCTATTAATTTTTTCTGATGTTAGTAAACACACAAAAAGATGACTGACTTAAGTTATGAATATGTTAAAATAAATATAATATAAATAGAAATTATAACGAGGTGCTGTTGTGACTGTCATAGATTTTTTATATGATTATGTGATACTTCATCAGCCAATGGATTAGTCTGGGCCCAGTCAAGAGGCAAAGATCACACAGCAATTTAAACAGGGGATGTTTAATACAAATAATTAGGAGAATAGCCATAAAGATGTAAAAAAGAAAAGGCTGAGGCCCTGGCTGGTGTAGCTCAGTGGATTGAGCGCAGGCCTGTGAACCAAAGCATCACCGGTTTGATTCCCAGTCAGGGCACATGCCTGGGTTGCAGGCCATGCACTCCTGGGCCAGAGGGGCTCCACAGTTGCTATTGACACATGGGCAAGAAATGACCCTTCGCAGTACAGGAGAGCAACGGCTGGAGGGAAGTGAGCAAAAGCGGTAGGGATGCTGCCACAGGAGAGAAGCCTGGAGTGTGTCCTGTCAACATTGGCAGGGCTGCAGAGAAGCGGCCACCATGCCCAGGCCCAGGATGCAAGGATCCCAAGGAACTATGTGCTGTGGTGCAGGGTTGGTCTGAATGGCACTGCACAGCCTCACACACCCACACCACTGGCTAACCAGGCAGCAGGACCAAGGGCAAACGAAACCACACACTCGGGAACCACGGAAAGTTTCGCCCTTCATCTGCGATGTCTCTCCCACTCCCTCTATGCATTAAATTTGCATCAAGTGCACGGAAAAGAAAAAACGTTTCAAGAGTTCAGTATGGACTCTCAGAACAGACAGTGAAGGGTGAACTTGGAGCTGAGAACTGATACATTGATAACTAGCACGGCACTCAGTTAAAAGTATCCTGAAGTGTTTGGTCTAAAAAAGTTATTGTAAGCCCTGGGTTAGGTACTAAGGAAAACAGTGTCACTGCAAAGCTGTATGACGTAGCAGGAGGAAGGGAAGGAAAAGGAGAGAAACAGGTGGAAAGAAAGTATGGACGTGAAGACCGTGCCGAGAAATAAGGGTTCCAGACAGTTGGGGTAAAACACCCTTCGTTTATAGGGTGTTTAAGAATTTTATGAAATGCTATCTACATAATCGCATTTTGATCCTCACAATCATCTTGTGAGATTGGTCGCGTCATTACTATTATTGTCAGTTTACAAATAAAGAACACCGTGGCCCAGACATAGGAACGGACTTACCAGAGTCCCAGTGCTAATATGTATCAGGGGAGTGATCTTACGTTCTTAGAAAAACACGTCTAGCACCGCAGCACTTAACCTGGCTTCGGCATGAAATGAGAGTGGAGCTTGGAGTCCCATTACCCAGAAACATATTGCAAATGACACCTGAGTCAGAGAACAAACACACACACCACGAACTGCCTGGGCACAAAGGTGGCGCCTATTCTGGAAATCTTCAAAGATCTAACTGAGAATATCTTTAAACCTTACAAAAGTAACCCTTACCTGTTTTAAAAATAATTGCTTAAGGTTGCACCACCCATCCTGGGAAGAATTAATAGAGTATGCAAAGGTAAAATTCAACAACTCACAAAAGCTCACTAGATTTGCTAGGTATTAATATGTCTGCTATTTTCCCTGACTGAATGAGTTCTTGCCTTGTTTAAATAATTGTTAATGTCATGTAATTAATCTCAGACTCAATCCAATATAGCCTTTCAAACGTACTTAAATCTCTACTCTGCTGACTACACCCTGCTCAAAGTGTTTAAAGTGTGCCTGAGGGTTGAACATGTGAGAATTAAGGTAAAAAAAAAAAAAGAAACCCTTTCTGCCTAATAGATCTAGATAATAGAAAGGAATACTCTATTTTATTTGAATAACACATTACTTCCTCTGCTTGTCAAGTGAATTTAGATATTTTTTCTAAACAAAAGATCATCATCAACTGTGAGATGTTATATTTTTTTTATTTTTCCTTGGGTATTTACAGTACAATTTAATTTTAATTGTTATGTCCAGTTTGGGTGTGATGTACATCTGATGCTTTGCCTCTATTTGGTTCTCTGTGTAGGCATTATTACTAAGTACCACTACCAGAGGGTTAGGCAAGTTAAGGACATGTTAGTGAAACTATAAATCGCTACTTGAGATGAAGCATTTTAGAAAAAAAGCTGAAACCACTGGCTAATTTATATGTAGAGTCTCTCACTATGTAGTGAATAACAGCAGAAATAATTTTAAAATGTATTGTCTTCAGAATCTCCCTTTATAAGAATGCACATAATTAGGGTAATAAAGAAAAGGAATGAAGAGCATATTTTTTCTTTTGCTACCCTTTCTTTCTGTATAACTTCTTTCACATCTGCATAAATATCATACCTGAAGAACATTTACAATAATGGCAAATTTTAATATGAGGCTAAGTTTTCTAAATTGTTTAAAATAAAATCGCTTTTTTAAAAAAATCTGAGAATCTACATTCATGAAGTATTCAATATGAAATTTTCTTGACAGGATTTTCAAAAAATACTCACCTTGTTTTTTTTAATCATGCTGTTTTAACCACTGGAGAGTAATTTCCTGTGGTGTCCTCGGTGAAACTGCATACTCCGGGTCTGTGACAGCAGGGAGAGCCAGACCGTGCGTGTTACAAGGAATGCAGAGCACAGGTTATAAATGATGGAGGGAAGATGGTCTTGTCACACAGCATCGAATGTAACAACCCATACCTTTAATAGAACAAAGGTCAATACCACTGAGTGGGAGAAAATGACTCCACGTGCTCACACGAAATCCAAAAGATATCTAAAAATGAAAACTCCCCAAGGGTAATCCCAGAACACAGGTGGATCTCTGAAAAGAGAGCTGTTCAATCATCCTACTGAGTGTACTCTGGTTTTTGCAGGTGCTTCTCAACCAACCCCCACTCCTACCTGCAGATCAACATAGATTTTCAGGTAAAGAAAGTGATAACGTATATGTCAGATGGTATTTCCTTTTTCATTTACCATTTTAAAAATTTTGCAGATTTTGACCATTGCAAATTTTGATTTTGTTGAAACATTAATGAAATATTTTCTCATATTAAATAAACTCAGTATGTAGGATTTTGCCTAATTTTTTCTGTTTTCAGGTAAACCCCAATGTTAGCATTTGATACAAAGTGGTAAATACTCAATACAGTCTGTCAACTATTTGTATTATATACAATTTTCTAAGGCATCTAAACTTTTGAAGATGGTGTATTTAGTACCATGTCCTGTGTCTGATGTGAACCACATCTTGAAACTGAAATATTTTTTCAATCTTTAAAGTTTTATCCAGACTTCAGAATTATCATCAATTACGAATAGATCAGTTCTACTCAATCTGGGCAAACGAACTTTTAAACTATCATCTGTTTTCAGTAGCATTACTTGAGGAATTCTGGCAGTATTTTTAATGAAAAACCATAAGGATTATAATTCCCATACACAGGGAGGTAGTGAGTTTGTTAAAATGTTATCATGCTCTCCTGGTAGATAAAATAATGATCACCTTCATTTGTATGTGCCTACTCTGAATTATTTTAAAGTCTATAAATTTAAAATAATTATATCAAAATATATATATTGTGGGTCATTATGAAAGATGAATTAGGAAGCACATGAGATGCTGTTATGTTACTTTTCATGAAGAAAAATGGAATTTTTAAAGGCATTTTTTTATGCAACCATATTCAGGAAAAAAAAAACATTTAGGTTCAGTCTATATGCACAATATGCTTCACCCTTTGCCTGACTATTAAAATCACTAATTAGCAGCTGTTTAATGACTTAAAATAGTCAAGCTGGGCATGCTGTAGCTAAGGACAGAGCACAAATGAAAGGAAACTAGAAGTAAATCCATTGTTTGTTTGTTTTTTTGAAGGACTATTGCTAAGTAGTATCTTATCATTTGATTCATTGTCCCAGTATGAGCCTGAGTCCCACTAAGAAACTGTAGATTCACAAATACTTGTCACACACAACGTGTTTTCTTTATACCATTAAAAATATCAGTAAAGAACAAAACTGAATTGCTAAGATAACTTTTATTGGTTGATTATGTATAAATTAATAAATACTAAAGTACAATAACTTAGTTTCTCCTTCATTGTTAACATTATTCTTTGTTAAGTTCTGCAACAAAATAATAAATGCATGTTGAATTTTACAATTATATACACATATGATATATTTAGGAGATACAGGGTAAATTGGTTAGATACTCCCTACATAGCTAATAATTAATAGTTATTTTCCAATTACATATTTTACTAAGTAATTATTAATTGTAAATTTTTACAATATTTTTATTGTAGAAATAGCATCATTTAATTATGTGCGTCAGAAATAATCATTATATATTTACAACAGAATATATTTTGTTGGTTTCAACCTGATCATACAAAATACTTTCATCACTTTCTTTTAAGTTCTATATTTCTTTCTTTTTTAAAGAGACTCTTATGTAAGTATATTCTGGTATAGGGCACAGTAGTTATAAAATAATGAATTAATGCCATATGAACTGCCAAGGAAATAGTTCTAAGATACATATATTTACACAGGAAATTAAAGTAAGCAGTTTCTTATTGTTATGTGATTACAAAATTAAATGTTTTAGTTTTAAATATTAGTAAGAATACAAAAAATTTTTGTCGAATATTTAAATCTAATATAAGAAATGGAAAATAGAATTACTGAGTGTTTTTATTCCTCTCTATTTTTGATTATTTTGCAAGAAAAATAAGGTCTTATCTAAAAATACACCAAGTAAATAAGAAAGCTTAAAATATATTTCTTAGAATCATCCATTTTTGCTAGTTTGGAAATTAGGATCAAAATGTTATATACTTAAAATATACTGGAGTCTTGAAATTGGAAGCATTTGATTTGATAATTAAATTATTTAGAAAGACTCTTTCTAAATAAAGTGTCTTTTTCACATTTGACAGGTAAGTCAATTTGTCCCAAGCCCTTTAAAAATATTTCATTAACATTTATTTAGAATAGTGAGGAACTAAAAGTTGTTTATTGTTTAAAAAATATGAAACTTGAAAATATTTTCATTTTGAAGACAAAAAAACATCAAAAACAATTCATAGAATACAGGGAATGTTATTTTAAGAAACTTGTAAATCAGAAAAATTTTGTCAATTTTATAACATCAACGAAAAATTATAATAGATTTAACGAAAAGATTTCCCCCAATATCCATAGTCAGCTATCCCATTTGTACTATTACAGTGCTTACAAAATAAGAAGAAAATGGCTTTGGGGTGTGTTATCCTACGTATAGTATGCTATTATATTCTGGTATACCTACAGGTTAACAAAGTTCAAAGATCTAAATAAGAGGAACAAGAAAATGTTCTTTCTTTTTCAGATCTACTATTAATACTTAATTTTTCCTTATTTAACAAACATATTTTACATTAGCATAAACAGAATCATATGTATTCCCTGGCTCTCCTCTTCCCACAGAGAATGTAAGAATTAGAGGAAATTAACATCAAGTTGCTTCTTTCTTCCAAATGGAGCTATTCCACAGCAATTTGGGATGGAGATAAATCTACACAGAACTGTCTTGTTTTGAAAAGTTGAATTTAAACATCCATACACAGCAGGTGGGAGTGTAAGTTGCTAAAAGTAATGTGGAAAAAGAATTACACTTTACATGGTAAAGTTGAATATGTGCATACTATATGATCTTTTCCGTGTATAACACTAGAGTCTGAAGAACTTCCTACCCTGTGCGCTGGGAGGCATGCCCAAGTTCATAGTTATATTGTTCATAATAGCAAAATAAAATCGTAAATGATCAAAAGTCCTATGACAGTGGATAAAATAAATAATTTTTGGCATATTTATATACTGGAACATTTTGCGGGATGAAAAAATCAAATAACTACAATTATGGGCATTAATGAGAAAGATTTTTTTAATGTTAAATAAAAAATTAAGCAACAGAGGAATATAATATGATTCTATTGGTTTCAATTTCAAAAACAGGCAAACTAAAACCACATTGTTTAGGAATGTATCCACGTGTAGTAAAATTATAAAGAAAAGCAAGGTAATGATCGGCACCAAACTCAGGTTGGAGACTATTTTTAAGAATGAGGGGAAGAGATGAAAGTGAGAGAATATGCACTCAGGTGACTTCAAAGTCTCCTGTAAGGTAAAGAAATGGAATTCAGGAATACAACTGGCAAGCAAATCACTAGTAATTTTCAGATTGGTTTCAAAGTAGTTATTGACTTCTGCCTTCCCCCAACTGATAAACAAGCAAAGAAGCAAAAACATGTGTGTGCTAAAGTGCAGAATAAACCAAGAGAGCTATTAATCCTAAGGTGCACAGAACTAAGTCTAAATTTATATGAACTACATTACAATACAAATGAGAGTTTAGGGCAGTCATTCTCAACAGAATTACAGTGGCTCTCAGCCAAGACAAGGAAGCAGGGCTCCCTGGCCATGGGTGTCAGAGGAGCGGTAGGGACAGCTTGAGGAAGCTGTCACCCCAGTTGCGTTATGCCCTTTAAAGAGCTTGATTCTCCTCCTCCTCCTCTCCTTCACCTCCACCTGTCCCCCACTCTCACGCCCTCATCTGGTCTGGAGAAGAGCTTTAAATATAGACACATTTCCATTTTATCTCTCAAATTGAAAGACTCAATCATCACATTCATTCACACTTTGGGCAACTATTTAGTGAACACCTACAATGTACCAGGCACCAACTTTCCAAATAAGGCAGTACACACAAAAAAAGACACCCAAAACTTAAAACATTAAAAAACAGATGAATAAAGTAGAAGCCACATATCTGATAAGGTGAACGCCATCGTTTAGTCTGTTAATAGAAAAATGCATTTATTTGTTTTAAATTAAAATAGTTCAGGTTTATACCACATACATAGACATCCACATTTCATTCACCAGTTTTTAGTCTTCGAGCACGAGCCCGTTGACTGGAATGTATATCATCTTTCTTGCCCAAGCCACTCACATAAGGCACTGTGTGCAATTTCCAGGTTCAGTTCCTTTCAAGTGGAAAAGAATTTAAGATGGGCTAAAAGTTACTATTAAACACATGTTTGCCAAGAGCAGACATTGGGGGGTTTGTCATTTTTTCTCGCTCAGCCTCCATCTCCTCCAACCAAGTTAACAGTAATTTTATCACTTGCCTTTCGTGGATCATTCTAAACATTCAATTTGGAGTCCCCAGAAACAACTATGTTCTTTTCTTTCCAAACTGATCTTGTAGCTATGTCATTGTAAGTAAATTATGTTATTAAAATAATGACTGCAACTGCCATACCTGGTTTGGGAGCTGACCTTGTTTTGGGTTTAAACTCTCAGATTTGTCGATAAGCACACAACTCAGTTGCTGGAAGCAAAGATGAGACAACTTATCTACCAGAAAGAAACCAACTAGTCTTAAACCCATCCATGACTTTGGCATCTGTCAACATACGATTCAACAAAAGTAACGAAGAAACTGTATTTTAAACACAGCACGAGTTAAGCAGAGCCTGGCTAGAATAACTTACAATATCATATAGAGAATAACAGCAAGGGGTTGTGAGCCAGGAAATACATACCCTGGAAAATACTGTGGGGAAAAAAAGACTTCTATGAGGAAGATTTTAACCTCTAAGATCAAATTCACATGCAGTTTGAAGGACTTCAATTTTGCCCTAAAATCCAGTGGTTTTCAGTATGTGAATCAGTTTAGCAGGTGCAGAAACCCCAGGACAATCCTATCCTAATGCTAGCTGCCACTTAGAGTGTTTAAAAAACAAAAAACAAAAAACCGACACAGAGAACACTTACTAAAACTTACAAGAAGAATGGCACTGCTTCTAATGAGTCCCCGAGTAAGAGTGATGGATTTGATTTAGTTACTGAAAGAAAATTAATGCAGAGCCCTATTGGTGTCACCTTATGAAAGGCCGAGCATGGAAGAGTGAAAACCCACATGGTGCTGGACTACTGTCTGAAAAATGAAACAATAGCCCAAAGCTACCTAAGCTCTGAGTTTGTCAATACCCCTGAAGGCTCTGCAATCCTGATGTTGTTTTGTATTGTTTTGTTTTGTTTTCAGATATGTGGACCCCCAAACAAAGGTCCACCAGGACTTGACACCACAGGTTGCTCCCAGGGACACCGAAGAGGAAAGACACCGGAAAAAGGGGCCAGAGTAACCTAGGGGAAGGGGGAGGGGAAGGGCTCTGGGGTCCCCAGTTTGGAGACACAGGCCCTTTCCTAGTAACGGGATGAACCAGGGACAGGAGTCTCCCACGTGAGCTGCGAGCCAGAGCTGCAGAGGATTCTCCTATACCCGCCTGCACGACGTTGTGTCTCGAAAGAAGTCACTTTAAAAAGGTTAAAGAATGAAAATATAAAAATGCAAAAAACAAAATAATACCATGTAATAAATTTTTTAAATAAATCCATATTTGAAAAAAAAACAAGCCTGGTACCTGCCCCATCTCCACCCAACAGGAGACTCTTACCCCCAGCATCCACGCCCCTCCCTGCCTACATAGGTGGTCAGAATTGGGTCTACAGGGAAGAATTTGAGAGCATAAGGCCAAGCGCCCCTGGGGCCCAAGCACCAAGGGTGGGATCAGCCCACAGCAAAAGGGACTGTGCCTATCTTGAGGTCTATCACTTCACTCTAAATGACTTTCGTCTGCATCTGAGACCTTGAATTCTCATGACTGTCCAGTCTACAAGCCTCTTCTCTTGACCCTCCATCAGGACTGAAGTCAGAAGGACCTTGGCCTTGTCAGAGCAGCATGCTGAGCTAGACACACACCACGTTCAAAACACCGAGATTTCCAGCTCAAGGTTTGGACCAGATGGCTTATCTGATCTCTCTCCACCTTCCCCTCCCCACTGAACCTTTTCCCATTGACCTGCTTTGGGTCATTGAAATATGAGTATTCTTCCAGTTACGCCTGAAGCACCTGAACCCAGATTGCTTTTTTAAAAGTCTGTCATTTCCTTTCACTATTCCTTCCCATCATGTCCTTTCCCACCCACCTCATGTACCCACAAGCATGCATTCACATAACTTCCCATGGAGACTATTCTCTGAGAGCATTCACATAACTGTTTCCAAAGGTCACCTTTTTTTCCAGGAAGTTTCAATGCAATGGTGTGCACTATAGATATAAGGATAGGGATGCTATGTATTGTCAGTATGAATCCACCTCTAGGCCCATGTCCAGCAGGACCTGGAGTTTATGTTGCCTCCTTCAGACAGCTGGGAACAGCTGCCCCTGGCCAGTTGAACTCCAATTTAAAATGGAAAAACTTCAACTTCTGGTCGAGATGGAGGTGTAGGTAAACACGGCTGGCCTCCTCACACAACCGCAGCAAAAATTACAACTAAACTACAAAACAACTCTCACCCAAAATCATCAGAAAATTGAGCTGTAAGGAAGTCCAGCAACCAAAGAATTAAAGAAGTCATATTCATCCAGATGGGTAGGAGGGGTGGAGACGTGGAGACACACAGAGATGTGGAGACATGGAACAGGTGGTTCCACCCCCGCCTGTAGTGTAAAAATCTGGAGGGATACCATGGGAGCAAGGGATCCTAGCTCCACACCAGACTACTCAACCCTGGGTTCCAGTGCCAGGAAACCAAGTCCCCATGACCTTTGGCTATAAAACCAATGGGTGTTGGGGCAGTGGAAGAAAGTGTAAGATTCTCAGGTGTCTCCTCTTAAAGGGCCTGCAACAGACATAGGACTTAACACAGACTCACTCCCTCTGGCTGCAGCACCAGGGCAGCAGCTGGAAGGGCACAAGTGGCATACGGGGAGAAACTGAAGTGTTTGGCATCAGGGCAAGTGCCAGAGGACAGCTTCTTCCAGGACAAAACTCCAGAGGCCAGGCAGTGGCACTGTTCCCTTTCTAAGCACTTCACCCCACCCCCCTGCCACCACAGAGCCACAGAACAGTGACACCATACTGGAGACTCCAGCAACTTAGTTCGTACAGGTGGCCCCACCCTGGCAATTACCTAAGGCTCTGCCCCGTCCAACTTACAGGTGCACTTTTCTACAATAAGCCATACTACTAAGACAGGGGGTCAAAGTAGCTCTACCTAATACACAGAAACAAACACAGGGAGGCTGCTAAAATGAGGAGACAAAGAAATATGGTCCAAATGAAAAAACAGAACTCCAGAAAAAGAACTAAACCAAATGGAGATAAGCAATCCATCAAATGCAAAGTTCAAAACACTGGTTATTAGGATGCTCAAGGAACACATTGGGTATTTTGAACAGCATAAAAAAAGATCCAGGCAGAAATGAAGGGTGCACCAAATAAAATAAAGAAAAATTTATAGGGAATCAGCAGTGGAGTGGATGAAGCCAAGTATCACATCAATGATTTGGAACATAAGGAAGACAAAAATATTCAATTAGAACAGCAGGAATAAAAAAAAGAATTCAAAATAACAAGGATAGGATAAGGAGCCTCTGGGACAACTTCAAATGTATCAACATTTGAGTCATAGGGGTGCTGGAAGGAGACGACAAAGAGCAAGAACACACCTGCCATCAGATGTGTGCAATAGTCTACCTTTGTTTGATCCTGGGATTTCTTCCCCTTAACTTTTAAGAGTGTTGAATGGCATAGAGTTCTGTTTTCCTTTGAAATAAGCTTCAAGTAATTGAGATTTAAAATTTTCATAGCGTTCCGTGGAATATAGAGACATACCTGTGTTGAGGTAAAATCAAAGCTTGGAGGGAACAAAGGTTTGGAGTCACTGGTGTGCACAATCCTAGGCCTTAGGGTTTCCCAGCCCTATCTGTTTATATTTTGAATTTGTACTTTAATTTTAGTTGTTTAATAAAAAAGTAAATGCCACTCTCTAAACACCGCCATTATTATCTTTTCAAAAAAAGGCACTTAAATCTCACAGAAATAAAAGTAAGATTTTTTTAAACCTTACCAAAAACACTTCTTGCTGTTATGTTTATTTCTCTTATTCTTGCTCTTTTCAACGTAAACTGTGGCATGGAATGACATCAATGTGATGGCCGGCATGTATGAGCCATGTTGCCCTAAATTGTTTTCATTGCTAAATATGTAAACCAAGCTGCTCTGGAATGCTTGCTTAAATCATTGTTCTCACCCACCCGCTAAACCTCACTGAGGAAAAGCTCTTTTTTCCTTCTTCCAAGATATAGGCACATATGCTAATCTTGAGGAGAAAACAAGCTTGACTAGGCTATTTGCTGAGGTGTCTAGTCTTCTGCCTGCTTTGCAGATGTACGAGTAGCAGGAAAAGCATCTTCATGGGAAATTGCGAGTAGGGTGCTGTTAGCAGCACCAGTCTCCATAATGGTAATCTCTGGGTTGCGATACTGAAAAGTAAACATTAAGGCAGCATGCCACTGGGATTTTGAAAGAAATAGGACTTGTCTCTGGGACCTTTCAACAGCAGCCAGGGTGTTCAAAGAGAAAGTTGACTAGAGATCTATCTGTACACTAACCTACTGATGTATTAGGAATGTATATAACAGATTATTTTAGAGATTTCTTTGGTCGTGTTGACTTCATGAACCGACTTATTAGAATTAACACATCCTAATGGAGTCAGAGGTCTGGTTTTGATTCTTGGCCCAGCCACTTGATCGTGTTGAGAACCTGAGTAAGTTCTGGCAGTTCTTGGAGCCTCAGTTTTACCTTTTATAAAACAACGATAATCTCTATTTTGCTCAGTCCGCGTAAGAATTCAAACTGCTAAGTGGTAAGTGACACGTGAACATGACATATTATGTCATTCCATTTATTCCACTGAATGCTATGGAATTCTTAAAACTCAATTATTTTGAAATTTATTTCCAATGAAAGCGGAACTGTAAGCCATTCAACACTTAAAAGTTCAGGGAAAGAAATCACCCGATCAGCCAGACAAAGGTAGTTTGACATGACATGAACACATTTGCAAAAATTTCTATACATATTTATGAATTAGACATGACAATGAGCTCTCAATTATGAATGTTAGGAAGAGTGAAATAGTGTACTCATTTTCTGCATATAATATGATCATGAATCTGGATTGGAAGCACACATCAGCCTTACAAAACAAGCTTTCTTATCCCAGTCTTATTGCAAGAATTGGGTTTCCCATGCTTCTTTGGCATGAGACCATGGACAATTACAGGCCAGATGAAGACAGCCTGTCAGATATGCAGGCAAATACGTTGGGCCACAGACTTTAAAATGGAGCTGAATAAACTACAACAGTTCCTGACTTCCCATTATGTTTAAGTGGAAAAAATAAGGAGGGCAGGCTACTGATTGTTCTTTTGACAGCAGAATAACCATTCCAGAGGGCATGGCCAAATGCGTAGATCCGCAGAATATTTTATTGCTCTTTCCTTTCTTCTGGTTTCCCCTGGTCTATCTCTTTCGAGGTGATTGCTTACAGAAAGGTCAAGGGAAAGACCAGCTTTCATGCCTGACAGAGACAATACTGTTTACAAAGCACTATCAGGACTTTCTGTGGTCTCAATGGAACCAAGATGGCGATGGCAGCCAGAAGATGTGGGTCTCAACAACAGCCACAATGCCATCCTTTACTAGACAGGCAGAGACGTGTAGAGGCCTGGAGCACTGACTCTATAGCCAGACTGCCTGCGTGAATCCAGGCTCCACCTCTTACTGTGTTAGCTCGAAGAAGTTAGGTAACCTCTCGGTGCTTCAGTTTCCTCACCTACAAAATGAGACCGTAACAATACTAGGAACTGCCTCAGGATTTTTATGAAAATTAAATGAGTTAATATTTGTAAAGCACCTATAAAAATGTAAACAGCATGTGAATATTTGATAGTTATACTTACATGAAGGTTCTGTAATGATAGAATGAATGACATGCTTAAGCACCCTTTACTGAATTGCCAAGGTAGTTTTTGTTTTGTTTTGTTGTTTTGGTATTAGCATTAGGGTTAGTTCTCTTTTATTCCCAAGGAAACTGTAAACAATCTTAAATACTAATTAAATCAAGAGAAAGCGTCAATCAATTATTAACCGAGCCTCCATTCAGTCTGGTTTTTCCATTTATTTCTAATGATATCCCTGTCTCAGGATGAAAATCGTTGGTAAGTCTTATGTTTGAGTGTAGTTATTTTATATATGAATGTTGTACATAATCTTGATTAACAGTGCCCACCACCACCTGAGGATGTGAGTAGATCTCAAGAGGTGCCTCTTCACCTATGAAGCTTACTGAGGCACATTCTGAATATATAATTGCAATTTGATTCTCTCCCTCCTCCTTGCATATACCTAGGCCAACAGAGTTTAGAATGAATTAACATAGATCTATTAAGAGTTATGATATCCATCCTTAAGCCTGTTCACTTGCCTTCCTCCAAGAGCATCTAAACTTGTTCAAAATCTCCTTCATGTTTCTCTTTTTGTAGGCTATATAACAATGCTTAATCAAGCTTTGGCAAGATATACAGGAAGGAGTCCAGCTGGGATCATCCCTATGGGTTCATATACATATTTTTAATAGAATTAAATATAAATGAAATAGATAAAACAGGTCATATACAATTCCAAGCAATCTGATAGCTCCTTCTACCCTTCTCTCTAACACTAAGTACCCTCCTCCAAAAAGGGGAAAACTATAGTATAGGGTATCCAGAGCATCCATAATTTTATTTTACCCCCTAAAACATTAATAAAAGAGTCCATCAACTTAACTAACTCCACAAAAGGCAATTTTAACACAAAAAAAATTAAATTGGCTTATTTGAAAGTAACACTGCTTAACGTAGAAGACATTTAGGATTTCTAAAATAACTATGTTGTCCTTATTTTCCTTTTTTTATCATAGGTTAGTGAACCTTGCATCCTCTGTTGAGAGACTAGAGTGGAAGAGACAGCAGTACATCATGTCATCTGTAATACAGTTGTCTCAGTCCAAGGCTGCTGTAACAAAAATACCATAGACCTAGTGGCTTAAGCAACCAACATTTATTGCTCACAGTTCTGGAGGTTGGGAAGTCCAACATCAAGATGGGAACAGATACGATATCTGCTGAGGGCTTATTTCCTGGTTAATAGAGATCTTCTTGCTGTGTCCTCTCTTGGTGGAAGGGGCTAGAGACTTCTCTAGGGTCCATATTATAAGGGCACTTATCATATTAATTAGGGATCCTCCCTCATGACCTAATCCCCTCCCAAAGGCCCCACCTCCTAATGCCATCACATTGTGGGGTTAGGATTTAACATACAAATTTTGAGGGGACACAATCAGTCAACAGCAAGTTTAAGCACATATAGGCCATACACACCCAGCACTCTATTTTCACCCCTTCAACCTGGGATATACCAGGTCTTACAAACTGAGCTAGATATTAGGAAATGGTATAAAGAATTAGTCTTTACTGTTTTATGAACCCAAGTCAATCTAACTCTTTTTAAAACATTACATATTATAAGCCAACTTGCTCAATACTAATCAGTGTTTTACATGGCATGCTTAGAATTAGGTTTCATATAAGTTGACATATTTTATATGCCAATAATGAACTAACAGAAAGGGAAATTGAGAAAACAATCCCATTCACAATTGCTTCAAAAGCAACACAATACTCGGGATAACTCTAACCAAGGATGTAAAAGATCTATCCTTAGAAAACTATAAGACACTGAAGAAAGAAACTGAAGGTATAAATAAGTGAAAGCACATGCCGTGTTCATGATAGGAAGACTTGACATCATCAAAATGTCCATGCTACCCAAAGCAATCTATAGATTCAATGCAATTCTTATCATGATTCCAATAATGTATTTCACAGAACTAGAAAAAATATTTCAAAAAAATTTTATAGAACCACAAAAGGCCCTGCATAGAAATAGTGATCCAGAGAAAGAAGAATGAAGTTGGAAGAAACACACTATCTAATATCAAACTATACTATAAGTCCATAGTAATCAAAACAGCATGGTATTGGCATAAAAAAAGACACATAGATAAATGGAACAGAATAGAGAACCCAGAAATAAACCCACAACTTTATAGTCAGTTAATATTCAACAGAGGAAGCAAGCACATCAAATGGGCTAAAGATAGTTTATTCAATAAGTGATGTTAGGAAAATTGGACAGATACATGCAGAAAAAAAACTAGACAACCATCTTATACTACACAAAACAATAAATTCAAAATTGATGAAAAACTTAAATATTAGACTCAAAACCATAAAATCCTAGAAGAAAACATAGGCAGGGAAGTCTCAGACATTGTTCATAGAAATATTTTTCTGATATATCTCTTAAGGCAAGGGAAACAAAAGAAAAAGTAAACAAACGGTACTATGTCAAACTAAAAAGTTTCTGCACAACAAAGGATATCATCAAAAAAATAAAAGACAACCCGTGAAATGGAAGAACAGATTCACTGATATGTGTGATACGGGGTTAATATCCAAAATTTACAAAGAACTACAAATCTCAACACCAAAACCCCCAAACAATCCAATTAAAAAATGGACAAAGGACTTGAATAAACAATTCTCCAAAGAGGAAATACAGACAGCCAATAGACATATGAAAGCCAATAGACATATGAAAAGATGCTCAACATCACTAAGCAACAGAAAAATGAAATTGTGAAAGTATTACACAATGGAATACTACTTGGCTGTAAAAAAAAAGAACAAATTTACCGTTTGTGACAACATGGATGGATCTGGAGGTCATTATGCTAAGTGAAATAAGCCAGTGAAAGAAAGACAAATACCACATGATTTCACTCATATGTGTCATCTAATGAACAAACTGAACTAGCAAGGAAAATAGAGGCAGACGCATAGAGAGCAGGCTGACAGCTTCGTTGGGAAGGGTGTGACCGGAAGTGTGGAGAGCGGAGGGATCAAACAGAAAGGTAAAAAGGACTCACGGACACGGACAAGATGTGGTAATTGTGGGGGGAGGAGGGTACAAGGGGACTAAATAGCAATGGAAAAAATACAACAAAAATAAAATTTAAAAAAAGTTGACATGTAAATTAGCAAGTTGATACAAATACAGGGATGGGCAAAAGTAAGTTTACAGTGGTATGTGAAACACAGTTTGTTCTTGCACTATTATTTATTAATTACTGCATTATTTTACATACCAACAACTGTAAAACCTACTTTTGCTCATCCCTTTTGTGAGCATTAATATACAAACATGCAAAACCATTAGCTTGCATTCTAATTATGTTAACATTACATACATTAACATAAGACACGTAGGTGTTCATTTTATTCTGAAATCTCCTTAATGTAGGGCAAAAGCCTTTTCTCAAGTATAATTTCACTGATTAGAATTTTATTGATTTGATCATGTTTTTCTCATCTAAATTGCATTCCATTTTCTGAGGTTTCTGATACTGGTTTTAATAAAGATGATATAAAAGTAAAATATTAGCCAAATAATGTATTTATAGATTTTCGGTTTGTTTTCATCATAATCTTTTAGTGTTTTGCACACATCTAAGTTAACAACACTTTTCTTTAAAAAGTCTTATTGTCTGTAGGGACTCTTTCTAAGCATTCAACTTAGTTTCCTGGAAACAGCAATTTTCTCTTCCAACACTTATTTCATTAGTTTCTGTAATATTTAATGAAATTATATAATTACAATAATAACTAGCATACATCTAAACAAAAGCAAACTGATTTTTGTCAAGTTCCCAACTCTGACTGGTGGGAGCAGAAACACAGAACTTACTGAAACGAAGTCCATAAATATCCTGTGTGGCCTTCGGTCGGTGTGTCTTGCAGAGGAAAGAGAGAACTTTGATTAATGTATTGAATATAAGGAAATGTGTTTGCATTAACTATTTTCTCACTTACTTTCATTAACTACTAGAAAAGCTATTCATGAATGGAACACTAACATTTTAATACTGCCATATCATTAAATGACACAGAGAAAGTTATAATAATTAAATTCTTTACAAATGAATTAAAGCAAAATTATATCTGGACTATCTTGGCTTAACAGAAAGAGAGGCTATCGGTCTCAGGCAGCAATATTAGATCTACCTTTTCCCTTCCCAAATTTTCAAGTTGACCATAGGCAAAGTCTAATATAGACAAACTTTGTTCCATCTGTTTTGCCCTCCATATTTCTCAAAAATTCATTTTTACCACCCTTCTCATCATAAATACAGGGTGGAGCAAATGTAGTTTTACAGTTGTTCATATGGAAAATAATAGAATAGGTAATAAACAGTAATGCAAGAATAAACTCTGTTTTGCATACTCACAGCTGCCTCACCCTGTATTTTAAGAAGTTCCCCAGCTAGTCAAGTGCCCATAATTTTTAACATTCAAAATTCTCCTTCTCAAAGTTCTCCCACATCAAACTTTAGATTTTTCCTGTTTTGGTCTTTCAGATTCTATTTTGCTAGTTTAATAAGTTAATAGTTAAGGTATATCAACATGAATATAATGTGGTTAATAATAGGAATATCTATCTTATGGTCATGAGTTACTGTGCTCTCCTATTAAGACAAGAGTTTTAACAGGATTGTTACGGAGATAGTCTCACTTAGAAAGGTGTGATTAATGATAGGGATTTCAGTAGGTGCTTTGGAAGAAGTAGGAATTGGGAGATGATTTTTGGTGACTGCACTTTTAAGCCTTCTTTAAAACTTAATGCTATGGAAGCCACCTAGTCATTCCAATGTTTAGGGCCGACTCTTCAATCCTTGCACGAAAGAAATACATAAGCCAGCTCTACCACAGAAGCACAGAGAAGTCATAAGCTGCATCTGAAACTCAGGAACACCTTTATTTTATTTTGATCCAGAAAGTCAGTCTGTGTGCGTGTGTGTGAATTTTTGGCATACTCGTTAAAGCGTGTTTCCCCTAGAAGAGGAGCATGCTATATATAGTAAATTCTAGAGGGGTACTGATCTCATTTTAGGTCCAGCCAAAGAGTTTATTCTTAACCAAAAAGCTGGAGTCGCACCCTTATTAAAAGGCACCTAGGCAAACTTCACCCACAAGCCACTGGCACCATGTCTTATCCAAAAGTTAGAGGCACACAACTAGGGGTGTTGGAAAGGGGAGGGAGGAGGGGAGGAATGGGTGGGTGGGCTGGAATGGGAATAAAGGATAGAAACTGTACTGAATAAACTAAAATAAAAATTAAAAAAAAAAAGTTAGAGGCATAAACTAAAGCAAGCAAAACCGCCAAAAGTAAAGCTCTCCCCTCCTGCACGATGTGGCTGACAGTCTCCCTTCCCCCATCACCTCTCCCCTCAAACTCCTCACGTCAGGGGTAGGAAAACTACAGTCTCAGACCATGCCAGTGTAGAGCAAGCAAAGTTAAATATTTGTTACTTTGGAGATAAAATCTAGCCAATGAACATTAAGATGTATCTTACCCCATTTATTCCATAATTCTCAAGTGTTTCTGAAACTTCTGTTTTCTTCCTTTGGCTTTCGAATTATGAGCCGCACTTTTATTCTAAGAAAAAGAGCAGCTGCACAAATTCTAACTGAGACAACATCACGTTTACAAGTTTCTCACTGCCTCTTTAAAGTGAAATTATTTTTAAAGTTCTTTTTAATTGTTCAGTTATTTTTAATAAAATAATTTATTATAGCTTCTTATATTATCAATCATGGTTCATTTTTACATTTGACATTTGTCCTTATCCACCAGAAAGTTATAATTTAACAAGCATGTATTTACATATATATACAAGCATGTGTATTTATGTGTGTGTACACACATATATGTGTGTATATATATACATGTGTATATATGTACACACACACACACACACACACACACACACATATATATATATATATATATATATATATATATATATATACAGGCTTTCTGTATCAAAAGAAAATAAAAGTTTTTTTCCTCTAGTTTTAAATTTAATTCCTAAATTTGCCCTGCTTCTTTGATGAGATGGTTTGTGGTCTGTCTCCCATGAAAGAAATTAGGAGTCAGCCGTAATGATTAGGTGCCTGCCCAAGTATGCTTCTGAACTGTCTTAGTTTACACAGTTTTGAAGCCTTAGAGAAAGATTATATGTTTCCTTCAGTGTAAGCCACTGAAAGGAATTATAAAATTGACGTTTTTCTAAAGCCTCTTTCAACATGTATTGACACTGCGGTTGATGGCCTGCATTACTAATGGTTTGTAAGCGAGATTTGCCAAGATAGCTGATTACAGACACAGTTCATTTTACAAGACTATTTAAAGGCTTTTGGTGGGTAAAAGTGTTATAAAGTATTTCCAAAAATACTTAATTAGAGGGTCTACCAATACAAAGAGGCAAGTTAAAGAGTTCTATTGATCCAGATGCCTGCCTCCTGTGAGGACTGGCCCCTCTCTGATTGCTTCATTGCGTACATAGATTAATCTTCGGAAAATCAGCGAATCGCAGTGACTGGCGTGGCCCAGTATGCAATTAGGCCAATTAACTGAGGAGTTGCCATTTTTTCCATACCTACTGTAGGTAATAATGAATTAATATCTCTCAGAATGAGGCCAGAATCTTAGAAATAGTGGAGTCATTTTCTTTCACGCACACACATACCATTTAACATGAATTAAATTTAAGAACATTTGACTTAACATTTAGAATTTCTGTTCTCTGTTGGTGTTTTCCTCCTGTGTGCCTTTGTCTGTCTCCATTTTGGCTGAGGTAGGGACTGGTGTGAAGGGTGTTGAGGAGATTAGAGTGGAAATAACCCAGTAAAACAAAATTAGAATTCAGAATAAGATAAATGAAAGAACCAAAATACTTGGGTTGTGAAGAACTAAAAAAAAAAAAAAAAGATGGCTGCCCTTACCAAACCTTATATGTGAGCAGGAAGAGGCAGAAAGTAAACAACAGGCATAGTAAGAAAGTAAATTAAATTAAATTTAATTTAATTGAAGGTGATAATTTTAAAATGATAACTTTTTAAAAAGTAAAGAAAATTGGGGAGAGATGTAGTTTTAAACGCATTCTGCAAAGAAGGGAAAACAATAGTTGACTGCAATTCTGGAGGTAGAGGTAGGAGAGTTAGGAGACAGGACCTGGCAAAAAAAGTTTAAGAAATTTTTGGATGAGCCTTTGCTCTTAAACAAATAAGGAGCAAAAATCAGCATTCCCTGACCTCCTCTTGTTTTCCCTGCATCCAGCAAATGTTGGCAACTTTCTTAACCTCAGTTCTGTATACAAACGACATTGAAATGGTGCAGGCATATCAATGAAGATCCACTTTTTATGTAGTTATTTTAAAAACGTATAGACACGTACAAAGAAATACTGTGTCCAGCATCTTCTCACTGCAAGGCATTGTGCTGTCTGCTTTCCCACACAATACTTATACACATGTCCATTCTATGGATATTTCTTCTTGAAAACAAGCTCTCAGTGTTACACATTTCAGTATCCTACTGAAGGATTACTTGTTGACTGAATACATGAATTAACTCACTCATTGATTCATTGTTGAACACTGACTTGTTCTCTCATGCTCTGAAGGAGGCAATGGTCAAGTTCAATTTAAAGCAAAGGTATCAAAAACAAGAAGAAACTAAGCAAACAACTAGAACAGGAACGGAACCACAGAAATGGAGATCACATGGAGGGTTAGCAACAGGGGAGTGGGAGGAGGAGAGAGGGGGAAAAGGTACAGAGAATAAGTAGCATGGATGGTAGACAGAAAATAGACAGGGGGAGGGCAAGAATAGTAGGGTAAATGTAGAAGCTAAAGAACTTATGACACATGGACATGAACTAAAGGGGGGGAATGTGGGTGGGAGAGGGTGTTCAGGGTGGAGGGGAATGAAGGGGGGATAATAGGACAACTGTAATAGCATAATCAATAAAATATATTAAAAAATGAAACAACAAAAAAAATAAAGCAAAGGTATCAATTTAGAGACCATTGAAAGGTTATTTTTTATTCCCACGAATCTTAAACCAGAGAGGAAAGACTTTGGAAGAAAACGGTTCTCCTTCCCTTTGTATTGATTGAGTGACTGGGTTAAAATTCATTATTCCTCCCGCTGCACGAACACACAGACTACCCAGCACTGTGTGCCATGTGGGTATGAACATGTGTGCGGGCCTATACAGATCTACGCAGAGAGGTTCTGAGGTACTTTCACAGTGAAATGGCCACTTTTATGGTGCAAAAATTACTATGACTTCAATTATAATTTACTTTTACAAGTTGGAAGTTTTTGAGAATCTCGCTTAATTCGTATAACAATATAGTTTAATATGTTTTCAACAATAAAAAGAACCTAGATGGCAAATAATCGTATAATATATTTTAATTTTATATTACTATTAATAATAATATCTAATATTTATTTTCTTGTGTACTATTCATGACCTTAAACCATTTACATATATTATCTCATTTAATTCTTAAAAACAAACTGATAAATAGATACTATTAGTGTTCTTATTTTAAAAAATGAGGAAACTAAGAGGTGGAAGCCTGTCCGTGGTGACAGGCTAGGGAATAGAACATTTGGACCCCCCCGAACTGATCTTCATTGTTCTAAACTGCATTCTTTAAACATCCGTATATGTTGTTCCTACTTTGATACATAACTGTGGGAATGTTAGATATTTTATGGGTTTTTATTATTTCTTTTAAAAACTTACTAAAGGAGGGCATGGAGCCTTGGAAATGTTCAGAATTAAATTACTTAATTTTTATTTTTTCCTCACCCACAGGAAATGATTATTGATTTTAGAGAGAGGGGAAGGGAGGGAGAGTGAGGAGAGAAACATTGATGTGAGAGAGAAACATCAATCGGTTGCTTCTTGTCTGTGCTCCAACCTGGGACTGAACCTGCAACCCAGGCATGTGCCCTGGCCAGGAATCGAACCCGAGACCTTTTGATTTACAAGTGGACACTCCAACCAACTGAGCCTTACTGGTCAGGGCTAATTTTCCTTCAAGTCATTCATGTTGACTAATTCCCAATTACTAATGACCTAATAAACTTAACAATACTGTTCTATCTGGCTTGGCAGTTTTTAGGTAACAAAACATAGGATATTCCTAAGGAGTCAAAACAAAAATGGAAAATATAAGGAGTGTTTTCAATCTTGGAATCTAGTTTAGTTAATATTATTGAACATACTCTAAAATATATCAAATGTGATAGTACATCCATTGTGTATTGCTAAAATACAGCAGTTAATGTTTTCTGACAAGTTTAAAAGATGTTAGAAACAGTCCTGTCTCCAGGTTGAAGAGAAGGAGTAGAAAGGTAGCCCTTAGCATTTTGCCTCAGAATCTACCCATGCTTAGTTCTTTACTGCTCGTGTAACCTTTACTTACCTGCTCTCTCCTATTGACTCAGGACTGCCAGCAATTGGTATGCTCCCTGAAAAGGATATATTTAAGAAAGTCCTGGTTGGGACAGAATTTTGTTGCCATTTCAGTTTTACCAGGTAGTGTTATGATTACTGGTGCTTTGCTTTGACTTCTTTTATAGCCCTCACCTGCTTTCCACAGTTCCAGAGGATACCACAGACCCACTGGAACAGCAGGTCTCTCAGATAAATATATGGACGCACAACCAATAATGTATGTCATCTCTTAAAAGTTTTAATATTGAAAAAGAGAATTCTCTTGGCTAATATTAGAGGTTGGTTTTTTTCTTGAATATTTGAAATCCTAAAGGCCAGCTCTTCTGGATTATGTTAGGCGTTAGTAGTTTCTTAAATTTCACATGTGACTGATTTGTCTGTCTCATCCATGACTCTTTCATTGCAACTAGCTCACCCATGTACACTCACTTAGAGATCACACAAAAGCCAGCAACAGGCAGTGGGCAAGTATTTGACCACAATGTCCTTCTATGTGTCTCATTAAGCCCTGATCACCCATTGAACTTGCGTTCCTACACTGATTCCCTCCTCCTTGTTGTTACTGTCTGTATCGTCGTTTTGAAATGGAAAGATAATATAGATAGAACAAGAACATAAAATACACTAATTATAACTGCATTTCAATACACTAACAATAATGTATTTTAATACACTTATAAAATACTAATAAAATCTAAAATTAAAGTACTTATAACTGCTAAGCGATTGAGGCTTCTTTCCTTACACCTATGTAACCACCCATTAGATCAAAAATAAACATTTCCAGCACCCGCTTACCTAGGCTGTTTTCCACACACCATTCCCATCTCCTGAGCTCTGTCCTACTCCTTATTTTGATATCCTGCATGGACTTTTACGGCTCATAAACTTCAGTTTCCCTTGTCCCTTCTATCTCAATTTGGCTTTAAACATTCTCTTGGATTAATTTTACTTGAAGCTCCCAATAACAGCTACCATAAGAGAAGGTGAAAAATTTGCTCTAAATGTCTTGCAAGTGAATTTTAATATTGGGCACATATATCATTTGCTTTTAAATTTACACCCATAGAATTTTGAGAAATTCCTGTAAACAAATGTGTCTGGCGTAACTGGTCTCGCTACTACCACAATACATTCATGCACATATTCTCAGAAAACAAAGAGTATCAGTCACATGCTCAGGGATGATTTCTGAGGCTCAGGTGCGTGCTGATTTCTCTTTGGACAATTGTAGTATAGAATCCCCCTCACTCTCTGTAATGGTTTTAAAAGGCTCTTACACTTTTACCATTTCAGGCATAGAAATGTCATCTTTTGCTCCAATTCAGTTTTGGTTTAACCTAGCCAAATCTTTGTAATGTATTTCCTTGTTTTGAACACTGGTGTGTTAAACATATGCTAATATAAATACTAAAATTTACTGCCTGCATATAGAAAAGGCTTAATTAACTGGCATTTTATGGGAGCAAGGGTGCACTGCTTTGCAGGATTTTTCAAAAATGTATCGCCTTTATTGGAAGTCTCATGTAAATAATACTTCTATGTTTTTATAATCATATTGGTTTATCTTCTTTAAGCACTTATAAAGATATAGCAGTTGTAGCCCTGACTGGTGTGGCTCAGTGGTTGAGTGCTAATCTGCAAATCAAAGGGTCACCAGTTCTTGTCCCAGTCTAGGGCACACGCCTGAGTTGCAGGCCAGGTCCCCAGTGGGGGGGCGTGTGAAAGGCAACCACACATTGATATTTCTCTCCCTCTCTCTTCCCCACTGTAAGAAATAAAATCTTTTTAAAAAAATTAAAAAATATATAGCAGTTGTAGTATCACAAATGTTCAGTCTGAACATTGTCATCCAACCTTTTAAGTGACTTTAGAAAATCAAATTATTTATTTACAATTATAATTCATATAATTGATTAAAATTTACATAAAAGAAAGATAATTTTATCACTTTTCTATATCAAAACCACTGAGCCTGAATGTAAATATGTTCAAGTGTAGTTTTTAAAAATAACATGACAGTTGTGAAATCTATATTATTCTAACCAGTCTTAGAGGTAATTATATGAGGTCTGTCCAGAAAAAATCCAGCCATTATTAATATAACAAGAATGGTTTGTAGGACATCGATGCAACCTGGCAGCCAAGGAGAGTGGACTGGAGTGCACATGTATGAACAACGACCATTTCATTGTATTGGTCAGTGGGGGCGGTACATACCATTGTGAGTGTTCATGTGTATGGTGTGGCCATCACACTCAAAATGACTGAGCGAGCAGAGCAATGTATCTGCATCACAGTCTGCATTAAGCTTGAACATTCCTCCAATGAAACTATTCAGATGATTCAGAAGGCTGCAGCTATGGACAACTGGTGATTGGCAGCTTCATCTTACCAATGCACCCACTTGTGCATCATGTCTTGTGCAGAGCTTTTTGGCAAAACATCAAATCACCCAGGGGACTCAGCCCTCTGCAACCCAGATTTGGTGCCTTGCAACTTTTGGCTTTTCTCAAAACTAAAATCACCTTTGAAAGGGAAGAGATTTCAAATCATCAAACAGTCCAGACCAAAGATTCAGGAAAATATGACGGGGCAGCTAATGGCGAATGGGAGAACTGTGTGAGGTCCTAAGGAGCCTACTTTGAAGGGGACTGAGGCACCATTGTCCTATGTACAATATTTCTTGTATCTTGTATCATCTTCAAAAAATGTCCCTATTTTTCATATTACATGGTTGGATACCTTCTGGACAGACTTCATCTAATCAGTACCTTAAGTTATTTCTAGAACTATTAACTAGCAAAATAGACCTAGATGATAAGCTAAATTAACTTGTTTCCTCTGATATAAACTGAAGTTAAAGTCTATATTTGAAAACAAGAATATACAACACTAAGAAGCTTTTAGAAAATTAAATAAAATTGGTTAAAACCCATAATACTTGGTCATTTCTCCTACTGGAACCATATTCCTCTTATCTGTCTTTCATTATTTTTGAAATTTTATAGAAGACCCAGATAATTTCTTTATACCTTTTCTTTCTGCAAAGTGATTGAGAAAAAAATCAACTTACGTCTAGATATGTCTGGTAGAGAAATTTTTTCTCAAATACAACAATCCACAGTTGGAATGCTTTTCCATTGTAAAGCAGATTTCTTAGTTAAATTAAAATTCAAGTCCAGAGAGTGAAAATATAAATAATGCCATGCTAAAGTTTCCAATCTGCCTTATAGGTGTAGTTAACATACATACGTTTTCTCAAAATTATTTCTGAAGATTTCTTTTTTCTTTTAATGTTTATGTCCATAACTCTTTGGTGAAGGATTTGGAATATCCTGGGTCAGTTTCTCTTCGTTTCTCTGCGTGTATTAATAATGCACATATGCATAGTGAACAGATACTGACATAAAGCTCTGATTAAGATGAACTATTCCAAGGTACTGATTGGTCAAACACTTATCTAATATAACGATTTTCAACTGATGTGTCACAAGAATGTTTAAAACATGCAAATACCTGACTAGTCAGGGGCACTGACCTCTTACCCCTCAGATCAACGATTGTCAACCTTTTTTTCATCTCATGGCACACAGGAACTAATTACTAAAATTCTGCAGGATGCCAAAAAATATTCTATATTTTTTGATGATGTGGCAAGAAAGGTATAATTTTGGTTCATTAACACTGGACAACTATTTTGTTGACTGCTGTCATTTTTTTATTTGACAATCTAAGGCAAAAGAAGCGAGTGTCCCTGAATAAATTGTCAGTATTGCATGTTTTAAAAACTCTTGTAGCACACTGGTTGAAAAACGTGGTTTTAGATTGTCAAAGAAAAAATGACAACAGTCAACACAACAATAGTTGTCGGCGCCAATGCCCTGTCTTGCGCCATAAACATGTAAGTCATATAATAGAGTTGCATCTCGTTGTTCATATTACATGATAAGGGTGCATCTGATTGATTAATTCTTAGCACCATAAATTTTCATACACAAGTAGAAGCACCTAATTTTTTAAATAGTCAGTTTGGAGCAAAACAGGTAGGAAATTACTATTACTGTTGTTGTTGTTATTATTATTTTGTAAATCAAAATTACATCCACATTTTTGTCAGATTAGCAAAACACGTATTTTTCGATGTGGTGCAGAATTTTAGTAATTAGTTTATGTGTGCCGCCAGATGAAAAAGTGTGAAAATTGCTGAGCTAATGTAACAACTAAGTACCAGAGCTTGTCAGTCCTGATTTAACATAAACATGACCTGGGAATTAAAAACAAAAAACAAAAAACGGTGTTCGGGTCCTACTTCTGACCAACTAAATTAGAATATCTTCAAGTAAAGGCCAGATATTTGCATGTTTTAAAGGCTCCTTGGGCAATTGTAAAGTACAATCATCTTGAGAACCCCTGAATTAAATTAATAATGAAAATAAAAAATAAGCCACTTCTAATCATGATGTTGCATCCTGCTAGTAAAAACAAGTGAAAAATTAGTGAAATGCTTTCCTATAATGTATCATAATGATACATCACTTTACATGTTTAATTAGAAATGTATTAAATTTGTTTTCTAAAAGCCATACAATTTTAAATATATTAAGAAGCATAATTGCATACCAAATTTCTTTAAGGGTAAAGGCTGTCTCTTTATTGTGACAAATAGTACTTAGTCTGTCTCGTTTTCTTCATTAAACAATCCTGAGTTACTTCCATTTGGTTCTACAGAGTACTACAGTTACAAATTCAAAACTACAAACGATGAAAGGAACCACTTTCTTCAACTTTTTTGTTCATAACCAGACACTTATTCATCTTTTCATCTTTAATTTAGTGTTTCTTAGTTTCTAAACCACAGATGAGACAATGAGCTCTCATGATCATGATCTTGGTGTTCACCAGAAATTCATTGTCACCAATAGCAGCTTGGAATGCCATTTGTAGCAAATCACGTATTTATGTTATGCCTGACTATCAAATAACATATACACAATGCAGATGTTCTAAACTGTTATCTAAGGAAAGAAAATAATCGTACATCAGTGGAATTATTTTATTAGGTATTGGAATAAATAAAATAAAAGCCTGAAGACAAGAATCTTTTGGCTTATTTGCGAAAGATTCACAGAAATCAGTAATATCCAGTAGTTCTTGAAGTCTACATCATCACAGACTCTGTCTTATTCCTTCTTATTACTTCTACCAGTGCTAGAAAAACAGCAGGCACTTAATAGATGATTGTTAATTTGGGTTGAATACTTTTAAAATCCTAAATATCAAACATAATTAATATGGTTACAATAGACTATGCATTTTCAGATATTTCAAATATACACTGTAAAAATTCCAAAATGTCATCATTAAATTTGTACTGATCACATTATTTAAAAGTGTTCAACATATTGTTGATTTATAAGCAGTTAATTTTCCAAAGTAAAAATGGTGTTGAAATTTATTTCCCTTTCCAATAAAATTTACATATTGTGGGAAAATAATAAATAACTATAGGAATCTATGTTTAAAATGCCAAAATAGGAAATATGCTCAATTGCAATGGCAAACTTGTAAGCTATCTCTGAATTATTATTTAAATTATATGTAAATACAGGTTTAAGATAATACTGATAATCATATTTGTCTTAGATCCCTGAATCATTCTCAAGGTTTCACATCTATAATGTGAATAGGATTATTGTTTCATTGGTTCCTTAAAATCTTATAATTATGCTACAAAACAAGAATATTTTAACTGAATTTATCTTTTCAAAATTTAATGCAGTCAAGACAGTTGACACTGACATAGTCAAACAGCAAAAGGTAGGGAGTAAAATTCTGAATGTTATTCATAGAGTCAAGAGCTCTTTACACATTCTCAATTCATAACATCTATGTCTATAAGGCTCTGAAGCATGTGAGTAAAAAGTGAAAAATATAGATATGTATCTACTACTGGTTATGTGTGATGTAAACTGTCATATGGAACTGTTCTGATGTTAAACTGAGCCTTTCACTTCATCTAAAATGTTCTGGATTGTGTAAAATGGTACCTTTGTGTTTTAGCTAACTTAAGGCTCTGTGTCTACTTTGTCACTTTGATATTTTATTTTTACATTTTTTGTTTGCAGAAAGCATTTGTTACCAGTTCTGATATTTTTCTGATCTTCAAAACAATGAGCACAAAATCTTCACATTAGCTATAAATTATATCTAGCTGTGGCCCCTGAAATTGAGGAGTATGAGTTTCTAGTTAGTTAGGAGGAACTTAAAAAAAATCGGCTAAGCTTCAAATTCATTGCGATTTAAAAGTTTGCAATTATTCTAATTTTACTTACAATAGTTCATTAATTTTGAAAGGTAGTATGAGTGAATCTTTTAAAAATAAAATGCAATCTACTAATTGTGAAACTTTCTGGGATTTCCAAGTAAGCAGGTTCTTAAATTAATTTACATCTTCCAAAATTCCAATTACCATAAAGTATGCATACGTTAAGAATTAAATTTCTCATACTGTAGTCACAGAAAACAGTTGCTGGTGTATTAGATATGCACAGAAATGTTGTTAGATGTCTAAAACAGCTTTTTTAAAACTAGGAGTATTGCAGTGTTGACCTTAATTGGAAAGAAACTATGAGGTAACTCTTGCTAAGAAACCTACATATAGGTGGGATTTCCCATGATTCAGAGAGTGTGATGAACACTTAAAGCACCTCTCCCCAGACACTCTTATTTAAAGCAGAAGATAACGTTTTAAAGAAAAATAAATTAACATAACTGTCAAAGCTGACCAAAAATAATGTAAATTAGATTTTTAATAAAATTGCAAACCAGTTTTTCTCTTTAAAAGACTAATAAATGACTAATATAGCAAGGTTAAATATTGTAAAATTCCAGATTTGGCCATGTGTTTTTATTTGTACAGCAGAAATAGCAGAAAATAGATCCTTAAAATAAAAGAGTAGCAGAAACAAAAGTTAATCTATTACTTTTTATATCATTATTTTGAAAATTGCATTTAAGCAAAGCATGATAAAATGAGTCAGAAAGATAGTGAATAGCAATATTTGAATGTCAAAACTAACATTTGGACATTATAGGCATCGTCTGGTAATGTGTTTTTTTTACAGTTGACTTGTAAAATCATGAAATAGTAGTATGTGCTTTCCAATGTGCTTACTGAATTATTTAAAACCAATTTAAAATTACTGTGTTTGTAGTGTTATGAATGCTCACTTCTTTTAACAATTTTGTTTCTGAGAATTCTGGAATTTCCTAAACCACAGTGTGTAGAAGGAGGTGCCCAGGAGTGGGCTCCTTTTCTCAGCTTTGTGGTTGTTTTATGAGATTCTTTCGAGCTCTGCTTTCTCTAAAGGAGAGCCAGTAGTTCTTAGTAAATGCAGCGGGGTGTGAGGGGAGGATCAGGTACTGCAGCTGTGAAACCTCTGCTCAGGCATGCGTTTTGGTTTATACACTGCCGGGTTAAGGAAACACATTTCAACGATCTGGGCATTCATCACTCTCAGTTATAATACATTTATCTCTGTCTAAAACGATCTTTCCACGGAGTAATCCCGTTTCGAGGTGAGAGGAATCTTTGGCTCAGGATGGCATGAAGCAGGCCCCTAATTCCCAAAAAGATCCATCAAGAGCAAGGAAAGTAATCAATAGCCATCACACCGCGTATACGTCGAGTCCCAGGGAGAGCAGGGCTCTCAGGAAGGCGCAAAAAGCGTGCGCTTCCAGAAGGGTGAAAGGCGCGCCTAGGGAAGCGGTGATCTGCTTGCCCGCACTGCTAGTTAACGGAGGGCGTGCCGGAGGCGTGGCGCGAGGTGTCCCGGCTAGGCGCTCTACGAGAGGGACGGCGGTGGGCGAGCCGGGCGCGGGGGCAGCGCGGCCAGAGAAGGGCAGCGCGACGCCGCGAGCTGCTCCCGGCTCCCGCTCTCCCGACCGCCTAGCCCGAGCCGCCGTGGGCGGGGCCTGCGGTGATTGGCGGGCGGGCGGGGAGGTCGGAAGTACTTTGTTTTTTATGCTAATGAGGGAGTGGGGCTTGTCCGTATTTACGTTGAGGCGGGAGCCGCCGCCCTTCATTCACCCACATGGTCCTTCGAGGTGCAGCTGCCGCCGCCCGACCTGCGCCTTCGCGCCACTTCGCGCCCTCGGGCGAGGCCGAGGGGGTGGGGACGACCCCAGCCGCGCCTCCGAGGCTCGCGCCCCTCGAGAAGCCCCTTCTACAGGGTGGGCCGGCCAGCCGGCCTCACCCCCGGGCTGGGGCCTCCAGTCGTAGTAAAGCGGAGGCGGGTGGGGAGGCGGGAGTGATAGTCCGCGGCAGGCGAGGCGAAGATGGTGGCGGCTACTTCTGCCGGTGAGTCTGCCTGTCCCTCCGCCGAGTGAGTGAAACCTGTTGTGTGCAGCCCGGGTCTGGAGGGAGGGCGGGCGGGCGGGTGGGGCGGACGAGCCCGGGGCAGCGTGGCGGCGGCGTGGCCGGGGCGGGTCTCGGGCCGTTGGCCGCTCCGGCGTGTGGCAGGCGCGACTCGCTGCCCCCTTGCTAGCACGCGCGCTGGCGGAGGGGCAGGGCCGGGCCGGGAAAAGAGGGTGGAAGGTGGCGGCGACCGCGCCCGGGACCCGCAAGGACCCTCCCTGGGCCGCTCCGGCGGGCGGGTGGTCGCGCGGCCAACACAATGGCCCCTCGGGGAAGGGAGGTGTTTGGCTCGCGCCCCCTCCAGGGCGCGGGGTGCACGCAGGGCGCGGGGTAACGGGGTAAGGAAAGTTTCTCTCGGGGGCGAGAGTTAAAGCGCTTCCAGAACAAAGCGGCGGCGGCAGCCGCACATGGGGCAGGCCGCGGGCCGGGAGGGGGCGCGCCCACGAGGTACCTGCGCGCCGGGGGGCGGCGCGACGTGGGCGGGAGGGCGCGGGTCCCCCAAACTTTGTGCGCGAGAGGGCGGAGGGCGCGGGAGGTCCGGGCGGCGCGGCCTGGACGCCACCCCCACTCCGCGTGGGCTTTGTTAACCCGCGTGGGCAGCCTTCGGGCGGGGCTCGCAACTTCCCGGACCGTGGTCCACGGAGCAGGCCGGGGCCGGCCTCAGTTAGGCGTGGAGCCGCCTTCACCCGTCTGCTGGCTTGGCAGCGCGGCGCAGGAGGGCCGGCTGGGCTCCGCGGGAGCTACGGCCGCGCCGCCATGTTCCTGCGGGGCGGGCTGCGAGGGGGTGAGGGCGGGGGACATGGCGGCGACTGCGCGCCGCCGTTGATTGTTCCCGGCTTAGGCCTCGGGCCGCGTGCGACGGGCACCGCAGTCGCGGAGCCCCCGCCCCTCTGGGCCGGGCTCGGGG
Source organism: Trachops cirrhosus (assembly GCA_028533065.1). Lineage (NCBI taxonomy): Eukaryota > Metazoa > Chordata > Mammalia > Chiroptera > Phyllostomidae > Trachops > Trachops cirrhosus. Next base: position 10,116,823 of record CM052548.1, on the reverse strand, counting down.
GGGCTGGGGGACACAAAGGAGGGGCGGCGCGCCCGCGTCCTCGCCGCGCTCGGGCCTCGGCGCCGCCGGTCGCCGCGCGGCTGCCGCCGGGAAACGGTTTAGGGGGGTGGTTGCCGCGTCCGGCAGGACTTGGCTCTGACCCATCGCCCCCTGGCGGCAGTGCGGGGAACCGCAGGGCCGCGGGCCCCCTTGTGCGACATGTGCTGCCGGCCCGGGCTCCATGAGTGTGGCGGGCACTTTGCAGTCTCGGGTGTTAATGCTACCTTTTCTATTCCTAAACGAGAGCAAAGGAGACGGGAACTGGAGAGGGCAGGCTCATTTTAGCAGTATAACCAAAAGAAAATTTAGCAACATGCCTACCCGACCACCTCAGTTAGGGAAACAACTCTTTATCCCGGCTTGCAGCCACGAGGTCTAGAATGGGGGAGGGGTGGTGAAGAATAGTCCCTTTGCTGCTGCTTTTTCCTCTCTTTGGAGCTGTACCGTAGAGTTTAAGATTGCTGTCGATCACACTCGAGCCTTTCAGGGCCTTTTAAAATAAGATGTGAATCTAATACTTGTGGGTTTTTCAACTTTATTATCTTACCAATTTTCACCTATACATTGGTCTTTTAAACTCCAACAGTATTGTTTGGCTATCTTCGGTTTTGCAGGGGATATAATTGATTACTATAAATGGTTGGAAAAGAATAAATTTAAATTTGGGTTTGGACAGTGGTAGTAAATTTGTGCTTTTTCCCTACCCGCCCCCCCCCTTTTCAGTCATACACGTGGACCTAACTGCACCAAAAGCTTTTCTAAGGATAGTTGCTGAGAAAGAAGTTTTCCCGAGTGGGTGAGTGTATTCTAATTTTCTTTAACTTCTTATTTAAAAATAAATTTCTTTTGGATTTTTTATTTGAATCATTAAGATGGGATTGGGTTTTCAATGAGTGAAATAGGTACTTTGTTCATTTACCTTTTCTATGAAATTAATTCAGTGTGGGTTAACTAAGTTTTAAGTTAGTAAAAGTACAATGCAAATGTCCTTAAATCTTTGAAAACTGATGCAGTTTACAAAGTGTAATTTCAGAGCTGCTTTAAGTTGGATAAAATGGATCTAATCTGTAATGTTTTAAAGGTTTAAAAATATTTAAGTGGGATATATAAGATCAACCAGTTACACTTGAAATGTAGTATGAACCATAATTTCATTAGTTTACCAAATATTTGCTAATTGGAAGCCAGAAGAAAAGAAAAGTGTTTCCCCACGTGGATGTGAAGATTTCCTCTACAAGGTACACGAGTCAAATTATATTAGTTCTCGTTCATATGCAGTCTGATTTTGATTTTTTTTTAAGTATGCTGTTGGAAATGGCCAAGTAAAGAGCCACCACTTACAGTATTAGAATGATGGTTAGTTATGATTGTCTTGTGAAAAAATATTTTCTTCTAACTTAAAAGTCTGAATGTACTTCTGAATGGAACTTGCAGGTGTGAGATAATTAAACTCGTTTTCTCTTTTCCATTAGAGATTATGCTGAATTTTGTGTGTTTTATAGCTTGTACGAGTTTGAGGTGTTATGCTAATTATTTATTTAAAATTTAGCAGGAATAAAAAGAACCTCACCTTGTAAAACTGAAGATTGTGACCAGTCAGAGTAATGTCAAAGTGCTTACAGTGCAGGTAGTGATATGTGCATCTACTGCAGTGAAGGCACTTGTAGCATTATGGTGACAGCTGCCTCGGGAAGCCAAGGTGGGCTTTAAAGCGCAGGGCCTGCTGGTTTGAGTGCTTTTTGTTCTAAGGTGCATCTAGTGCAGATAGTGAAGTAGATTAGCATCTACTGCCCTAAGTGCTCCTTCTGGCATAAGAAGTTATGTTTTCATCCAGTAATCCAAGCCAAGCAAGTATATAGGTGTTTTAATACTTTTGTTTGCAGTCCTCTGTTAGTTTTGCATAGTTGCACTACAAGAAGAATGTAGTTGTGCAAATCTATGCAAAACTGATGGTGGCCTGCTATTTCCTTCAGGTAATTTTTACTAATTTTGTGTACTTTTGTTGTGTCGATGTAGAATCTGCCTGGTGTCTGATGTGACAGCTTCTGTAGCACTAAAGTGCTTATAGTGCAGGTAGTGTTTAGTTATCTACTGCATTATGAGCACTTAAAGTACTGCTAGCTGTAGAACTCCAGCCTCGGCCTGTCGCCCAATCAAACTGTCCAGTTACCGAACACTGTTCTATGGTTAGTTTTGCAGGTTTGCATCCAGCTGTGTGATGTTCTGCTGTGCAAATCCATGCAAAACTGACTGTGGTAGTGAAAAGTCTGTAGAAAAGTAAGGGAAAATCAAACCCCTTTCTACACAGGTTGGGATCGGTTGCAATGCTGTGTTTCTGTATGGTATTGCACTTGTCCCGGCCTGTTGAGTTTGGTGGGGATTGTGACCAGAAGATTTTGAAAATTAAATATTACTGAAGATTCGACTTCTACTTATAAATGTTCGAGATTTTTTTAAAGCACTAAAGAATTCTTTGTAATTTAAATTATTGCATCAGTGTAACTTTTTAAAACTTCTTGAATCAAATTTTGTCGTATTTGTGTACTAAAACCTTTCACTTCTGAGGTTGTGTGTCAGATTTGACTAAGTTTTCACTATTTTTTAATTACTTGGTTGTCAAGCATTCCATTATGATTATGTCTGTAAAGGAAATTTACTTTAATAAATGCATGATGATAATCTGTAAAGTTAGGATATACTTTTTTGCTTTCTCTGAACCTAGTATTCAGGATGTTTTTAACAAAATAAATTATGTTGCTTCTACATTATTTAAGTGTTTAAATCTGGTGAAAATATTCTGTTTTAAATTAATATGTGAAGAAATTGTTTAAGCATGAAATTTAGATTTGGGAAAGGGTTGTCTTTTTCCTAGTAAACAAATATATTTTGCCAATACTGGTGTTCATTATGTGTAACTTTCAACTGATAATGTGCTAGTTTTCTTGTAATTGTTAATACTGTGTCAATTGTTAGTGATATTTAGACTTAGCTGTCTCGAACTTAAAAATAAGAAAATAAGACATGCTGGTACTAAATGAAGTCACAAGTGTATTGTCTGTGTGTGTACATGTCTAATGCCAAGAGTGTGGAAGTTGGGTGGGAATCTGAAATTCATTTTTTCTATTTGTTCTCTGCTCCCTTTGTAAACCAGACTTCTGTGACAATTCTAGGCTTATCTGTCACTGGAATGGAACCTAAGAAGTAGCAGTTACAGTATTTTATCCAATGTTTCTGCCCTCTTTTTTTCTTCATGTATTTTGTCTCTAGCCTGTGTTTCATATGTGTGGGAAAATGGGTTACTTGAGAATGATCAGACTTAAGAGGATCAATTGTTAAAATTGGACTTGAGCTCAGTTTTAGTAATGTGAAATTTCTTAACCATATTTATTGTGCCACCTGATAAATTGGAAAAACATTTTAAAAATACATTACGTGAAGTCTAACAAAATTTAAACCTCTTGAAATTTAAGGAGTTTAATTATGGATCTCTGAATAGAAAGGTAAGAGTTTTACAGATCTATATGTAGTAGATTAAAAGGTAAATTTTAGAATGAGAAAATACTAAGAATTGTGCAGTGGTTTATAAAACGGATCTAATTGTCCTTGAGTGTTCTTAAACCTTTTAGAGTTGAAGAAGACCTAAAAATTGCTGTTTGGTTTTATTTTCTGACAAACATTTTTTAAATGTCTAAAAGTTCCATAATATTATAGCATGATTTATAATAGGCTGCAAAATAGTGTGCTGTGGTTGTAAATGAAAAAAAGTGATGTTTACCTCTACCACACAATAAAACTGTATTTAAAGTTTTTGAGGAAACACCTCTAGCATTATGTTTAAAGTGGAACAGCAGTAAGAACACTGCCAGATGATTTCTTTAATGTGCTAACATGTGACTCAAATTTTAATAACAAAATTTTTAAATGGGTAACTCTGCCTAAATGCTGAATCTGTAGTACTTGTGTTTAGAACTTAATTGGACTTTTAACTGAGACTTAATATCTAGTATAAATAACTTAACAGAGTGTATAACTTCTTGTGGGGTTTTCAGTGGGGCTGAGGTTGCATAAGCTTTCGTAGGAATTTTTTATTCGTTTCTGGCTTTAAAATGTGTGGCAAATTTTGTAGTCTTGCGTCTCTTGAGACTTTCTTAGAAACTAGCCAAAGGCTATGCAAATATAAAGGTTGTCATTAATTTAGCCGTTTTGAGATACAAATTGACCTGGGCTGGGCAGCAGGCTCTGGCCTGTTAGTGTTTTAACCCTGAAATTGTTTAAGACCTAAGGGATTGACCATCATCTCAGATTTGAGAGCCTTAAAGCTTTCAGCAAAAATAAACCTCTTCCTATTCTTTTGCATGTTTTACATGTATGTACAGATCTCTAGCCTATATTTAAAAGAAAAGTACTTGAGGTTTTACAAATTGTCTTTTGGGAAGTGGCGATTTTACTAAACGCTTTTGAGATTTTCATTTTACAGGCAGAACTGTCTAAGCAGAGCAAGCCAGACTTGGGTTTCCCTGTGGCTGGACAAGTCCTACAGAATGATCCCCGACAGTGCAACCTGCAGCTGCCTGGAATACGACTCAGGGCCAAGTTAAAGTTTGTGTGTACTTAATGAAATAACTTGTTAGTAAGTGACAGCCTGGTGTGGTTTGTCTAGCGTTAAGAAAAGTTAGGAGCCTCTGGGCTGAGCAGAAAAGGTAAGGAGAGCTCGGTGTACAGACTCAAGTTTTGGTGTGTGACTGGAGATAATATAATGCCTACTTGAGATGTGGCTTTAAAAGTCTCAATGTACTTCTGTTTTGTAAATAAATATTCTTTGTGTTACTGTCAGTGATAATATTGATAAAAAGTAATATCCTTAGTTTTAAAGGATAACTAAGAGGGAATGTAGGTGCACCCCATCAATTTTAGGGCCGTAAAATATTTGTTTTAAAAAGCGTAGTTTTCCCAGTAATTTGAACCAAGACACAGCATTGAGATGCCTGCTTTAATATGTATTTATGATTTAATCATGCTCTTTGAGTTGTTTTAGTGCCTTAAATGTAAACAAAATTATGTATTTTAAAACTGCTTGTTAAGAGATTGTGCAGAATGAGCATATTGAAATAAAAAATTTAAGGTTATTTTTAGTTGTGACAGTTTTTCTGAGTTTGTTTTTTGTTTGTTTGTTTGTTTGTTTTTGTTACAGTAAATGTGCCTAACATCTTTATTGAGGTTATTGGGGAGGTGGGACAAATAAAACACCAAAGTGATTTGCCTGCATTATCTTAGTTCAGTATCCATTGCCTCTGTGTTTATATCCTAATTTCACAGGTGAAGAATTGAGATCAGCAAAATTTCTTGCACAAAAAAGTTGTAAAACTGGTAAATGGACTCTGAATTCAAATTATGTCAGTTTGTGTAAAAGGTTAACTTCTAATCTGACACACTTACATCACACCTCAATTTACTTGACCTGGGTTTTTAGTATATTAACTTAGAAGCTAATAAGAGTCCCAAGTACAAATTATTTCTTAATTTATGTGTATTACAGATCATGAGCACTTAAAATCCAGCCACTTGATATTTTATTAAGCTAGTCAAGTCTGAAGAATCTCCTTTTACTGAAATACTGTTCACATGTAATAAAGGTTTGGTTTTGTTTTTTAAAACCTGTTGATACATTGAAGTTTAAGCTAAGAGAGAAAACCAAAGTGTGAAAAGTCTTTAACACCTGGCTTTTAGTGAATACTGAAATATTTTCTGATTATTAGGGTTGAATGTTTCTTGATGGAGATGTGTACTATATTTGAAACACATTGAATATGTCCTTAGCAACTCGGTTCAACAATGTGAATGTTTGAAAAATTTATAGTAAATATTTTACAAATAAGATTCTAATTATACTTGGAATACTTAGGGGACAGCAAAGCAAGTATGGGTTCCAGTCCTGTGCAGCTTCAAGTAGTACTAAAGCAAAGGACAGTGTAAATGTAGGTTTGGTCACCAGCGAGACAAGTGTTTGACGTGGCAAAGAAGGGACTAAAAACCTGATCCTGGTAGCAAAGTGGTACCAAATCAAATGTTCGGTACAATGTCTCCATTCTTAATAACTGCATGATTACATCAAACCTGAGTTTTGGAGTAAGTACACTTAATAGAAGAGAAAAGGAGCAGGTACTTGTTTATAAAATTACGTACTGTAAAGTAGTTAATAAAAACTTTTTAATTCCACTGGTAAACGTTAAAGGAATCACTTCCATATTTAGTTGGGATGTAATCTTGGAAAACCACTGGGGGTGTGGGGACTTAGCAATAGTAGATGACACTTGTCTATATTCAAGGCAAGCGTGTCCGTCCTTTGAGCCATTGACTGGCCTTTAGTACATCAAGTTCAGTTACATCCCTCACTACGAAGTTAATGCAAAGGTCAAGGTCTAGTGAAGACTTCTGCTGGGATTCTGGAGTGATTGTACGTTTATGAGATAAGGTAACTGACTCTAGTTGGGTGTTCTGGAACTTTAGTCCAGATGATTAGAATCCTTGGAGCATGAGTAGGGCTGGATGCTATGAAGACAAGCTTTTTGAGATCATCTGTTTGCATTTAAGAGTATAACTGCTGCCATAAATTGTTCAAAATGATAAGCATAGGAAAGCAGAATGACAAAGCAATGCAAGGGGGTTTGTATGGAAGTAAGGGGCTGCCTAAATAGGATTGGAGAACAGACATTTGTGCTCAGTATAGCTGACTTGCTTTCACGTGGCACCTTCCAGCCAGGGCCAGTCTACTTGCTGCAGAATCCACAGGGTTTTCTTCACTCCCAGCTTGAGGCAGTAGTGACTCCTCCAACGAAAGCTTTGTTTTGATGGCAGCATCTAATACACGGAGGGTGGATTTCCTTGCCAGTGGGCTGTTGCCCCACGTGTCTACAGGTCATTCTGGACAAGTGGTCTTCCACTCTGCTTCAAAAGAATTGTGAGACTGTAGACTTTCACAATTTTTAAACTGATACCTAAAATTCCTAAGTTTAAATGGAAAGGATGTAGTTTGCTATGTTCTAAATATTTTCTATTTATGATTCTGCCCTTGATTGTACCGTTAGTCTCAACATAATAGACCACTTTTAAAAGAACATTCTTGCTTGAGCACTTGGTCCACTCGGTCATCTTGATACAAGGACCATTGAAGTGTTCCATGTGTCCTGCTTCCCGTTGTCCCCACCACACTGCTACTTTGCAGGCTTTGTCCTCATGGACTTCACACTTAACTCTTAGCTTGGACATTTCCCTCTAGATACCTACATGATTTAATCATGTTTCAGTTTTTGTACGAATGTCACATCAAAGTAGCTTTCCTTCACTGCATATTTTATTTTCCTGGGTGATTTTTCCTAATAGAAGACTAGTAGAGGCACGTAGGATCTTAGAAGTGCAGCATCTGAGACCCTTTCCCCAACCCCCGCCCCAGGAAGGCAGGGGTTTGAAGATGTTTGGTTCATTTATGCCCATTCACCTAAAATAGTAACCTTGTACATGAAAGGTATTTGGTATGTCTCGTATAAACAAGTGACAGTGCCTATGGTGAGTGCTAGAATGAGGCAGACTCGGTGGCAGTTGAACAGCAAAACAGCCATTGGTCTGCTACTAAGTACCTATGGGACTTAGGGTCTCAGCATCACTGTAGAGTACATGATCAAATAGTCTGATAGAGTTGGTAAGGAGATAAAATGGAAAGGTCAAGAAAATGAGACCCTTTCTGTGGTGTGTGGCAATGTAATAGTGATATTGGAAGTAAATGAATTCAACTCTTCCAATATTGAGCACCTTACCTTCGGATCACCAGGGCGAACTAACCACAGGAGGAAGGTAGATGAGAGGCTGGGCTTGGTGTATGGTGAGTAGAGGACTTTGTTGCTTGGTGAAGTATCTCATAACTTAACGTTTTCTCTGTTGCTTCAAGTCCCCAGTTTTGGGTTATCAAACAACGTGGTACTAAAATACCACAGTGCTGACCAGAATACTATCTGGCGTTTAAACTTCTGTCTTCACGCCCAGCAGAAGTTTTTAGGAATGCAAGAAGTTCCACATGTACTGTGACTTGAATAAGTTTTGAGTTGTGTCTTTGGTGTCCTGGGACAAAGATCAGTAAAACTGGAATGCTTGGGCAATATTTGTGTTGTAAGAAAAGTTATGGTAAAGGAAAACCAGGTACCTCCCCAGAATAATTTTAGGAAACAACAGAGAAATTTAAAGACTGACAGTTTCAAAACTGCATTGCCCTTGTGAAGTTCATCTCATTTGTGGGCCCAGGAATATGTAAACTCCAACTTGAAGACTGTTCTAAGTTACCACAAGGCACTTGGCTAATTGGTTGAAAAATTTAAAGAACTTAAGGAGCTTCATTGTGAAGTTTAAGAGGGAAACTTAACTAGTTTCAAGTACCAGTTTCTTCCATTGTTTTCAGCTTTACTATTTTAGCAAGATATATGTCAAAGCAGTCCCAGTTTCATGCCCAGCAAAAAAAAAAATTTGTTCTTTCCCCCTTCAAAGTTTCAGCTTCACTCTTGGACAAGTTTAGGTCTCACACCCATTTGAACTAGTCTGAGTGAAGATCATTTTCAGGCCTGATCCTTATGCACCATGTTTATCAGTGACTGACAAAGTCAGCTTTTCTTCCCAGAAGCACACAGGATACCTAGTGGTAGAGTGGATAGAGGAAAGATACTTTGGAGTGCAAAACCAGTGGTTGGGGCATACCACTTGGCTGGCACCCAACAGCATAATTTCAGAAGAGGAAAGTGGTGGGAGGAGGGCAGGGAGACTCTTAACAGGCTTGTGATGCTCTTCACTTGTACCTGACATGGATTTAGCAGTTTCTAAGGCTCAGCTTAAATGTCACGCCCTTAAAGAGACCTTCTCCAACTATATTGCAGTCCTTATCTCTGCCATTTGTTTACTTGAAGCACAGCATAGATTTTCCTCCAGTTCCCCAAGGTGAGGAGTCTTGACACAGGTGACACCAGGTTCAAATTAAGGTGTCAGCGGGACATTTCTAGAGGCTGTAGGGGCAGATCCATTGCCTTTTCCAGTTTTTAGAGACTCCACCACATGCCCTAACTCCTGGCCCCTTTCTCCATCTTTAGATCCAGCAACAGTGGGTCTAGTCTGCACACCACAGTGCTCTGAACTCTGCCAGTTCAAGTTTCACGGCCTCCTCCCTCTTCCACTTTAAGGATGCCTGGGATTCCATGGAGCCCACCCAGATACCCCAGACTAATCTTATTTTAAGGTCAGTTGATTAGCAGCCTTAGTTCCCTCTGCTATCTTAATTCTTTAACATATAAACTATTCTATTTGCAGAAATTAGAATAAAGATTGGGGGAGGGGGTCATTATGTCTGCCACACCTCTTCTGGAATTAATGTTACTTTAGGACATTGTGTCCCAGGTCTGCATTTACTACTTGGGATTTTATTCAGATGAAGCTTAAGTAAGATTAAGAAAAATACTTTTTAACCATCCAGTGAGAAGAAATAGAACAAACTCAGATTAACTTGAGTTTTCCCCTGCATTGCTTACATGCCAGTTTATAGAGGTTCTAAGAATAATTATTCATAAATACAATAACCAGTTGTCATCTTTGAGCAAAACATTTTCTCTGATGGGAAAGCCTCAGTAATTTAAACCTATTCCAGAAAAAAAACTTGTAGAACTACATCAGTCAACTAACTAGCAGGTTATTTAAAGGAAAGCATGGGAGGCCATGAAATAAATGTCAGCCACTTAAACGTGTAAACATTACAGAACTACTTTTAGAAGTGAAGTTTAAGAATGGAAGGGAGCCATCAGGGTCTAAAACTGGGTTAACAAATTATCAAAAAGGAGAATGGGCCTTTAGAGACAGGTAAAAGGTAAGTGAGCAACTTATTCTTTGCTTTGTTACAGTACCAAAAGTTTGTTTTTATTTCAAAGCAGCCAGTAGCAAAATAAAACACTAAACTTTGAAATCACTAGAAAAAGAGCTGAGGAAACAACCACAGAACAAAAGATAAGAAAGGAGGAAACGAGCATTTTAATGGAAATTCAGCACAAAGTATTTAAGTAATTTATGTTTTAACGTAAACTTATTTAATGAGTTGAAGATCACCCCTAAATATTATTTTACAATGTGTGTATTCTCTGATGCACTGCAGTAGGTATTTACACACCACCCTTGCATATCATGCCAAATTTTGTCTAGAGGTTGAGGCTGAAAATCATGCTTGCTTTGATGGAAAGGATAGAAAAGACTGTGTAAGGGGCAGTGGACATAAAGAAAAAGCTCCCTGTGCACAATTGTATGTGGTGTGTAAGGGAGATGTGGGTGGCTGCCTGGAGTCGGGTAGTGTGACCTGGTGGGTTCTGGGAGCTTTACTAGTGGGTCCTATGGTGATAAAAAGAGTTCAGGACTCATATCAGGCAGAACTCCACCAGTTTTCCTGCTTTGTTAGCTTGGGAAATGGGTGCATGACCTCAGAGCCACTGTCTTGTCTGTTTTACTTCTGGGCCATTGTTCTCCACCAGATTGCTGTCATCATTGGAAAGGAAGATGATTAATAAACTAACAATATTTGATAACATACAAGCATAGCCCTATACTAAGGGCTGTGTGTCCTCAAGGACATTGCAGGTGATCTTGAGATGTCTCATATGAGTAAATTAGAATTAATAAAATGAAGTAACTAACGGTAGATGAAAAGTTCAGAAAGTTAGTGCCACTGGAGTTTGGAGGGAAAATGTTTCATACAGTATGTGCATTTGACATGCATAATACACAGGTAATTAGATGGGCAGGTTTTAACTTAAATCTAATTTAGTATACATAAATGCCATAAGTTTTTTACTGATTTGGTCATGGTATGTTGATCCTTGCTTAATATGAGGAAACTATTATTTTACACATTTGTCCAGCTAAAAATGGAATGTGAGGTTAGTACCAAGTGAAACAATTCAGCCATAGTTAATATTACTGTCAGAGAATAAATTCCTGGTTTCCTTGTTTTATAGAATTTGAGGCATTTCATTGCTACAGAAATGTTTTGCTTTCTTAAAATGGTGATCAAATTTTGAAATATCAAAGACCTTAAACACAGTTTATTCATTTAAAGACTTATTCATAAGAGGTCTGTCTCCAAAAGGATAACGTCCAAAAATAATTTTTACTTTTTGTATAGGGTTATTTGCATTCATTTGATTTATTAGAAAAAATTAAGGGACATTTATACAGTCATGTAATTCAACTTTAAATTACAGGTTTCTTACACATATCTGGGTCTGGATAATGATAGGCTCTAGAGTAAGGAAACACTGATGAACCTTTAAATAATTGCCAGGAAAACATTAAAGTGGTAGTTCAATAATTCCCTGAGTTTACAGTGCAGAATTAAATAAGCATATTCAATAATGTCATTATTTTAAATAGCTGAGAATGACTTACCTATGACCTTTGCCCACCTCTTTTTAATGCGACGCTAGCAAAGCAGAGACCATGCTCCTAAGATGCTAAGGAAACTTTTGAGATTAATGGTTGATTTTTACACTTTAACCATGTTTTAAAGTGCTGTTGACTCTGTTTTGTCTTAAACTCATCAAATAATTGGGCCAAGTTTGAAGAAATCAATCTCTACTAAATAGTTAACCATAAAGTATATTTGTATTAGCAAACAAAATGCTTTCAAAATATTTCACTTTTGAAACTGTTTGAGTTTTTTATGTTGACCCAGAGACTTTGCTTGCAAAGGTAAACTGAAGTGGAGTTAAGCAATTGCCTGGCAAAGTTGATCACTGAGATGCCCATACAGGATAAAATGAATCAACTGAGTTTTAGAAAATTTGCTTATCACTGCAGGCTTTTACCCTTTGTACATTTTTAGGAGTTTTTACTTGCTCCAGGAGTTGTTGGAGTTAGAGTTTCCTTTCCTTCCCTCCTTCCTTTCTTTTTTTCTTCTTTCCCCTTCCTTTTTTCTCTCCTTTTCCTTCTCTACTTTCTTCTTTTTTTATCCTTCCTTCCTTCTATTTATCTGTTTATTATTTATCATTCACCAGTGTTATGCACATGGTTAAGAATTTTAGCTAGTAAATATTAACCATATATATAATTTTAAGTATTTGTGGACCTATCAAGGTAATTAGAATATATTTTTAGTTTTAATTGGATGTTTTACATTCATATGGAAAACTCAGAGGCAAAAGTAAAACAATATAGTACACGAGATGTCTCCAGAAGGTATCCAGCCATGTAATATGAAAAATAGACAGTTATTGAAGCAGGTACAAGAAACATTGTACATAGGACAATGATGCCTCAGTCCCCTTCAAAGCAGGCACCTTGGGACCTCACACAGTTTTCCCAATCACCATCAGCTGCGCCGTTGTGTTTTCCTGAATCTCATCGACAGTCTGAAATCTCTTCCCTTTCAAAGGTGATTTTAGTTTTGGGAAAAGCCAGAAGTCACAGGGCACCAAATGTGGCCTGTAGGGGGACCGAGTCTCCTGGGTAATTGATGTTTAGCCAAAAAACTAGAAACGTGATGCGTGAGTGGGAGCACTATTATGATGACAGAGCCAGTCACCAGTTGCCCATAGCTGCAGCCTTCTGAATCATCTGAATAGTTTTCGCAGAGGAATGTTCAAGCTTAACGCAAAATTTGATGCAGATTTCTTGCTCGACTTGCTCAGTCATTTTGAATGTGATGGCCACAAAGTACACATGTGCGCTTGATGGCATCTACCAGCCCCACTGACTAGTACAGTGAAGACTTTATGGTTCACACATGTGCACTCCAGTCCACTCTCCTTGTAACCTTGGCTGCCAGGTTACATTATCAATATTGCACAAACTATTCTCATACTATTAACACTGGCTGCACTTTTTCCAGACAGACCTCATATATTTTGAAACATGGTGAATACCAAAATTATTTTCTACTAGATTAGTACCACCTGAATTAACTGCCTCTCTCTTGAACCGTAATTGTGACAGTATTGCATGTTTCCTAGTCATCCCAACTCCAAAGTGCCTGGGATTTGCATGGTGTCTAATCTGTCTTAATGTCATCTTTGAGAGTTAAATAAACATCTTCCAAAGGTTTTTTAATCTCAAGGACCCATGCCCAATGAACACTGAGTTTAAAAGACTGCATAATGATGTCAAAGAAAAGCTTCTCGTCTCTCGAGACCAGGAAAGATTTCCTGGAATGTAGACAGCTAGGGTTGGAGGGGAGCAGAGAGTCCAGAAATATCATGGCTCTTGTCTTTTGTGGGGGTTGGGCACAGAAGGTACTAAAACTCACAGTTATGTTTGGAATTCAGTGGCCAGCCTCATCAGCTCACTTAGGTGACAGGACTGAGACTCACCAGATTTCTTGCCACTCACTCTGGCACAGAAGAGAGGTAGAATCATTTTTGTGCTTTTAAGGAGGAATGGAGTGTCAGAAGGGTGTCCATAGGCCTGAATGAGTCATGGTAGAAAAGGCCTTCCGTCTGGAATGGGAGGTAACCCAGCCCTGATGCACGTAGCCTGATATACGGAGACCAGTGTGGAAAAAGCTTTTCCCCACCTGCAGTTTGTGGCTGAAGTCCGTACTAGGTATTGGACACCAAGGATATTAAGAAAGCATTATGGGGAGAGTTTGACCTAGAATCATTTAGTGTGTAGCAAGTGAATTAGAAAAGAGGAGGTGGTTATTGTAGAAGGAATGAGATGGGATTCGGAAATGGTCCGTGGCCAACAGGAACTGTAACTTCTGGGCCCACGGTAAAGTACGAGGAGCCCATGACTGATCCCCACTGATGGGATAAAAATAGATACTGCTAAAATCCAGCGGCCCACTTACTCTTCGGAACCTTGACCCCCACAGCAAGAGAATGTCTTTTACAACTGCCCCCATGCTTACTCATCATTAAGTAATTGTAGTATCTATCTGGAAGAACAACTGGTGAGATGAGAAAAAGTTGAACAACATGGGAAATATATGAAGTGCTAATAGTTTTTTGCAGCTAACACTAATAAAAGGAGGCACTAGCAATAATCAAGATAAATCAATGGAATGAAATAAATAGGCCTGCACTAGGTGTTGTATTTAGAACCCCAAAATATATAAGAAAATGCCAGAGCCAAAATTAAAATAAAAATACTACACTAAAGAAAACGTTTGAAATGAATGTGTGCAATAACATTACTATTCTTAATATGAAAGGCAATCATAATCAGCCCTGGCTGGTGTGGCTCAGTAGGCCATCCAGTGACCAAAAGCTTACAGTTTGCATTCTTGGTCAGGGCACATACTTAGGGTGCGTGTTCAATCATGGTGCGGGTGTGGTCTGGGCGGGCACAGGAGGCAACCAGTCGATGCTTCTCTCTCACATGGACTTTCTCTCTGAAAGCAATGGAAAAAAAAAAAACCTCCTCGGGTGAGGATTAAAAAAAAAGCAATCATAATAAAAGAAGTTACAAAGTTCTCTGAGAAATGAACAGGTAAAACGTAGATGTTGATAATTCAAGAAAAATGAAAAACAAGTGACAAAGACAGTGTGTGCTGGTTGAGAGAAATGGCAGAATTGGCATCAGGCACATGCAGTACTGGGGCTTATTTATGAGACCCGACACCCATGGATTTTTACCAGGTGGTAAAAGGGACATTTCTAGAAAATTCTTAATATACATTACCACATTTTCTATTTGCTTTTGTGGCAGATACTGTTTATTTCACCCCAATTTCTTTGTTTCCTGTCCCCCACCTAGAAACAGGATCAGCAATGTTAAACAAGGCACGTGGCTGCCCAGCCCTGGGCAGAGACCACCGGCTCCTTTGCAGCTGCAGCCGGGTGGCGGTGGGACTAAATGCTTCTATTGAGAAGTAAACGTAAGGGATGCGTGCAATTTCCTTATCGCTTCCTTTAAAACGATGTGCAATACTTCCCTCCCTCTGTCTCTCTTCCCCATCCTTTGGGATGAAATGTGGAACTGGTGCGTTGTCCACTTTGACTATGCAGAGAAGCAGAGTGGAACTCCAGGGGTTCGGAGCAACAGGGTGAAAGGAATCTGGATCCCTAGATGACCTTTGGGTGGCCACTTGGAGCAGAGGCTTATACCTTAACTGGGATTGCCCTGACACTAAAGCCTCAGACAAAGACCTGCACTGAAGTGGCTTATTTCAGAACCGACCCCAAGAGCAGGAACAAGGGAGAGGAACATGAAACAGAAAAGTTGTCCAATTGGCCACTACTAAAATTAGCTGACGTTCTGTCCCATGAAATCTTTTGAGGAACCTTATAAAATCCATTCCAAAATTCTGCCCAGGGAGTGACTTTTCCTGTTGGTTCTCATCACCTACTGACTAAAATGTTTATTTCTCTCTGAGTGTTAATCACCCCACTCTTACGAATAGCACATATCTGCTTATCTACTGAATTCCCTTGGGCAGAAAATGAGAGATGCTGCACGGGTACAAGGTGAGGCGTTGTGTGTGTGCTCTATGCAGCTGGTCTGCACAGATCTGCTTGCCTCAGAAGTGGCTGGAGTAAGAGGTGTGATCCAGAAGATTTTAAATGGTGTGCACAAGATGTCCAACACAGCAACCTTTTGTACCACTCAGGTCTGCTTGTGTCCTGCATTAATCCCAATCCATCACAGAGTTCCTTCAGGGTTATGGCTGGCCATGATCTCAGCAAGCACCTGTTGTGAGAGGTTTACTGGAATAAGTTACAGTCCTGTTACTGCAGCCAGTTCTGACTCAACCCCTCAGTGCCTTCTCTGCAATTCAGTGAGCGATGCTGGCCTTCTCCAACAAGGCATGGACCTCAGGTCTTGGGTGTGGGGGGCTTCTTCCTTGGGCCTTTATCTCAGCCTAGTGGGTAGTAGTGGCTGCTCCTTATATTATTTACTATTCCCTTTACTTCTTACTAGTTAATTCCTCGTTCTTCCAAATCCCTGTTTACTTAGTGATTCTTTATATTAAAATGTCCTTATTCAAATGACTGCATGGTTTCTCTCTCCTGTCCGGACCTAGACTGATACAAGAGGACACCACAAGAGATAATAGAGAAGAATGAACTTCCCAGAGGGTAAGACCAGTGGCTGTGGGGAGCAGGAAACCAACGAGTTCCTCCCGGGGGTCAGAACCAGAACCTCCCCAAGGAATGTACTTTATTGCCTGGGAAGGAAATTTCCTCAATTCCTGCCAAATGGAATATAGTGATCACTGTTTTTCCCATTATTTATTTTCAATATGGTAGTTTTTATTGACCTCTTTATCGTACTTCACCATTTTGTATTGAGAAGTATGGGACTACAAGTAACTTGTCTGTTAGGTAATAAATTGCTAGTCCTTGAAAAGCCACCTCCAGATCACAGTGGAAGAAATAGCATTACTCAGATATCCTATATTTTGAATTGGGAACAATTACTGGACAAACTTTAAATTTCAACCCTTGGGAAGGGCCTGTGTCTTCTGTATAGGGAGACTGGTACATGTGGATACTTGGGAGCTAGAAGCCAAAGGCAGAGACTTTTTTAAAAATTGAATTTATTGGGGTGACATTGGTTAATAAAATTATGTAGGTTTCAGGGTTACAATTCTATAATAAAACATCTGTATATTGTATTGTGTGTTCGCCACCCCAAATTGTGTCTCTTTCCATCACCATTTATCCCCTTTTACTGTCTTCCACCTCCCCCACCCCTATTTTCCTCTGCTAATCACCATACTATTATCTGTTTATGAGTTTTTTGGGTTTTTCCTTAATCCCTTCACTCTTTTCTCCCAGCCCTACCACCTCTCCCCTCTGACAGTTGCAAATCTATCCTCTGTATCTATGAGTCTGTTTCTATTTTGTTTGTTTGTTAGTTTATTTTGTTCATTAGATCGCACATATAAGTGAAATCATATGGTATTTGTCTTTCTCTCACTTGCTTATTTCACTCAGTATAATGCTCTCCAGGTCCATCATGCTGTCACAAAAAGGTAAGACTTCCTTCTTTTTTACAGCTGAACTCTGCAATGAACATAGGGGTGCATGTATTCTTTCTAATCAGTGTTTCAGGTCTCTTCGGGTAAATTCCCAGAAGTGGAATCACTGGGTCATAAGGCAGTCTCATTTTTAACACTTTGAGGTAACTCCATGCTGCCTTCCATGGTGGCTGCGCCAGTCTCAAAGGCAGAGACTTCTGTTTTTCAGTGTTCTTTCCCCATTTTCCTTTCCATAATAAAATTTGAATTTTTGGCAAGTACTTGTCCAGCCAGAGACTATATTTTTCCAGTCTCTTTTGCAGATATATAAAGCTGGGTATATGTAACATACCAGTCTTGTTCATAACGTAATTAGGTGTATGCTCTTTGTCTCTCTGTTGCTTAGCCTCGAATAAAGACAACAGAGCCAGTTTTGAATATGTAGTCAAAGGGAAACTCTTAAGGGCTTTGAAGAGCCCCGCATAGAAAATCTGGGTTTCTGTCTGATTCCCCTTATTAAGCAGAGTTTCCTGCTTGCCTTGGATTGCCTGCTTACTTCTGGACTGATGTGAGAGAAAAATAAAAATTCTTTGTTTTTGTGAGCTAATTTATTCTTGGTCTCTTTGTTACAACAGCTTAGCTCATTCCCTAATTAACACAGTTTTATTTCTCATATTCTTTTTACATTAAATATATTATTTCCCTCCTATCATGGAACTTTTACAGTATTTCTTTCCCTTGAGTCTACCCCTCCCATATTTTGCAGAGAGCAGTTTGCAGAAATTTTTGGCCTCATCCCATTACTCTTTCCTGTCACCGCCTGCAGGCAGAGCCCATAATGTAAATATAAAATTGTGTTCAGTGTAGGTTCCCCTGAGTATGTAATTATAATGCATTCCAGGGTGCCCCTAAATAAGAAGTATCTGTTTCTCCAACTGAAGGTTGATTTTGGTGCCACTCACACAGTAAGGTGGAGGCAGAGACAATAGCTGTGGTAACCGATGCTAAATGGGACAGACCACAATATAAAACACTATCCATTTTCATTGCTGATGCTTTGGGGAGGATTCAGATAATCTGGAGGCCTTGAGGGTGGGATAGGAGAATTCTGTTTATGTTGGAGGTCTGCAGAATATTTCATAACAAAATAGTGTTTCTGTTCATCTTCAAAAGCACTAAGTGACTCAGTTCTGTTTTATGCTGTACATTAAGTGATGGCTATCAAAAAAGTCAGTATTTTCTATCATCAAATCACAAATACTAACCAAAGTGTAGATATTGGTTTTAGTTACTATGTAATCTATAAAAACTAAATGTATATATACACATATGAAAATTCTTTAATATATAAATATACTAAAATCTATTTAAAATATACAGGGTCTGGCAGAAGAAAGGCCTGCTTGAGTGTGGTTGGTGGGGTAATAATATGGGTATAATAACTTATAGTTTTAATTTGAACATTCACCTAAGATGTCATATGGTGTGCTTGAGTGTGATATTGTCATGTTACAGGGTGACATGCTTATGATTTTGAAATGAAACATTTTGTAATAAAAAGGGGTGTTATTAGTGCTAGACCCTATATATTTATATATGCAAAATCTTTAAAACATACACACAAAAGCAAGCATTGTAAAAGTCATTGATTGTTGATGGCCAACTCTTATTGACTATATTTAAATACACATAGTTCAACAAGCTAATATGAAGTAAAGTTTCATACATGCATACCTAAATAAATTCATAATTTACTTCACAAACACATAAATAAATAGTTTATTCTGAGTGGATTTTAAACTTATCACAAGACTCAGAGAACTTTGGATATCAACTCTTTAAATAGGAGAAAGTTGTAAATCATTTAGTAAAAATATTGAAGTAATTAAAAATAAATGCTTTCAATTTCTAAATTAAATGTATTTAATTGCTGACCATAAATTGATGCCTTTGAAAATAAAATTTTATTCCATTTTTACTTAAATATGTAATGCTTTAGAACCAGCATTATGGTTTTACATGCCATAAATATGCTCAACACATAATATTTTTTAACTATCAAGTAAAAAAATGTTCTTTGGTGTGCTAAAGTCATCTCACATGGCCTACATAGCACACTGGTTAATGATCGATATAGCATTTCCGTATATAAAATTCTTCTAGTAATCAGGGCATCCCTGAAATATAAAAATCTGCTATACTTAAAAATCTTATTGTGGCAAAAGTACATTCATGCCCTATCAGCCAGAATTAGTGGTGATAATAGGTATGTCTCTTCCATTGCTATAAGATACTAAAGTTTTTGAGCAAAACAATAAATCCTAGAGCACATTTTATACAGAAGAGTGACTTAAAATAATACACTGTTTTTTATAAGATTAACTTCACTATCTAAGCTACTCCAACTTCACATTTACCACCATTAAAGAGATAAATGGAAATGGCAGAGGCTGCCAATGAATTGTATCTTGCAAATTAAATATGTTCAGTAGCAATTGTTTTATTAAAAAACTTTTATGTCCAACTTTTTAGGAATGTGTCCTTTGCCCACAACTATTGAATAGTATACTTTACAGTTATCTCTGAGGTAGAAAAACAGTGGTCAACCTAACATTGAACAATATTTTAGGTTGTTATGTTTGTGCATATCTGTAAATTGCCAGTTTGCAAGAAAGAACTCTCAATAATTCAAATGATGCTTCTTGGATAATAAAACAGGAAAGCCAGATCATTCTACAAAATACAATACACCATTTTTATTGACTACGACAATCTTCCTGAAGGGCAGTGGGTTTGGCTTTGGAGACAGTATGATAGAATTCTTTTATCATCCGGTGTCTTGGATTACTATCTGCTTACAAATGTGGTTATGAACCAAAATGCTGGATGGAGTCCAGCTTCAACCCCATTTAATTCTTGGAGTTCTGCCCAGATCAAATGTGCTTGGTAAGCGGGGACAATATGCATGCTTTTCACAGGCCAAAGCTGAGTAATGAAACCTCAGTACTCCTCTAAACCCTCTCCAGTTGTTCGGAGTGCAGTGGGAAGTCCCAGCATGGCCACTGGAGCAAGTCTGTGCACAGAAGGCCCTGGATGTCCCGTCAACCCCGTGCTTTCCCAGGGTGCCGAAAGGGGTCTGCTCGGCCACCTTGGGAGCTGTATTTGTTTTCTGTTGCTGTGTAACAGATTGCCACAAATTAAGCAGTTTATAACAACACTCATTTATTAGCTCACAGTTCTTTAGGTCAAGAGTCCAGGCACAGCGTGGCTGGGTTGTGCTCAGGCTAACATCAGGGTGTCAGCCAGTCATCTTCCCACCGGGATTGAATGTCCTTTTCCTAGCTCATTCTTGTTATTGGGAGAATTCATCTCTGTGCTGTCATGGGGACTGACACCTCTGTTCCCTTGCTGGTTGTCAGTTGGAAACAGCTCTAAACTCCTAGAGGCTGGTCCTGGTTCCTTCCCATGAGGTCTTCCCTATCTCAGCAATGGAGAACTGTCCTACAAATCTCTTCAACTTCCTCTTCTGTGAGCAGGCAGAGAAAATTGCCTGGTTTGAAAGGGCTTGAGTGATTGGCTCAGGTCCTCCAAGGTGATCTGCCCATCTCAAGGTTAATGGTGTCATAACACCACCTGATCATAGGAGCGAAAAAACACAGTCTGGGGGCTGTGCAGGGTGTGCACACCAGGGACAGGGCACACTGGGGGACATCTTAGAATCCTGCCTGCCACACAGGCTTTTGTCACTTTCACTTTCAGCTTTGCAGGGTTTTTTTACTTCATACCCAAGCCTTTTTCTTTTTCTTGTTATTTTTTTTTCCCAAAAGGAACTCAGAAAAAAACAAATTGTCACAAAATTAGTCTACATGTAATAAAATATACATAAAAGAGGTGTATTCCTGAGCTTGCAAACATGTTTCAAGGTGACATCAAATAAGCTTAGGTGCTATTCATCATTCTCATTGCAAATGCAGTTTCAACTAGACCGTTACTTTATGGTGAAGCGCCTTTGTGACACTCTTGTGGCTGACAATATGCTTATAATAATGAGGGCACTATTAATTCAATTAGGTTTCTTTCTAACTAATGTCAGGCCTGCTGTGGAAACAAGTAACAGGTTTATTTCAATGCAAATTCTATTTTATTTATGATGTCCTTTCTACAAATTAAATGTATTTTTTAAGCTGTGTGAAATTAGTATGCAAACAGTGAACAATTAAAGTAATTATTGGTGATTTGGTTGTGTCAACCTATCCTGAAATGCATATTGCCCCCTCAGTGTCTGATTATTAATTGGATTCTTCTATTTTTTTAAGGTTTTTTTAAAAAAAGTATATAAAATTTTTAGGTTTATTTTAAACACAGTTGTAATCATATATATTTATACAGTGAGATTTTTCAGTTAGCATTAAAACACTTCCATTTTTTCATACTGTTTATAAACATACTTTTTTTTTAGCATTTAATCATTCATTATTTCATAGGAATTCTCCAACTGGAAACATCAAGGTTGAGATTTTTTTATTGTGGTAAGAACACTTAATATGGGACATACCCACTTTTTTAAATTAATTGGATTCTTATAGTAACTAATTTTCAGTCAAAAGCTTTGACTTATTAAAGTACAGGTGGAAAGATACTTATAAAGAATATAAATAAGTCTGATTAAGAGATGCTTACTAATATTGAAATGTATTGCTAAATATCAAATGGCTAATTTCCAAAGAGGATAAAGACAATGATGGAAAATAAAATATGCAATGGTGTAGTGAAAATGTAATGGTATAAAAATGTAATGGCGTAGAAAAATATGTAACGGTATAGTGAAAAAAATAATGAAGAGTTAGACACTGGATAAGCTACCTAACTTACCTGTCTCTTTTTTCACTGTAAAAGCAGGGTGATCGTCCAACTTTATTGAGAAGTGAGAGTTAAATCATTTATCAAATATATAGCCTATAATGAATATGCAATAAATACCTCCCTTCTCTGAACTGAACAAGCTAATTTAATCCATTAGCTTATTTCAATAAACTTTAAACAGAAGAAGTCACAGTTTAGATGGACAGAGAAGACTCCATAGACTTAATTCCATCTGTAAAAGTTTGTGGATACAGTTGCTGTAACTGAGATAGACAACAGAGACTTAAATATACTCAAGTATTTTTTAGTATTTGAAATGAAGGATGTTTAACAGTGAGATTAGTTTGATAGTGGGACAGTTAAGAGAATTCGAACAGTTCAACCAGAGATGAGCAAAAGCAGGGGTCCCATCTCCCTACACCAGAAGCACAAAGGGATAATGAAGCATTCCCATCCCAGGGAATGGGATTGTGAAAGAAATGCGGGCAGAGATCCCACCGAAAGTGGAAGGAGAATGATCTGGTTTCTTCCTTCTAACAAAAGGTGGACCATATCGGAGCATGAGAAATGGCCCTCGGAGTTTAAAAAGAGCAAAACAGGTAATGAGTGTGTCTGAAGGCAGGCAGACCATAGACCAACACTCTAAATGGTAGAACGAACAGAAAAGTAATTGACCAGCAACTCAGATTTCAGGTAATTCAAGAGAAGGCTGGATCCTGAAAGTACTGTGATGAATAATGCTCCCAGTTTTGTTTTCTCAGCACTTCAGAACCACCACTAACCAAAAAAGAGCTGTTAAAATCAGGAATTTATTCCCCGACACCCTCTCAGGCAGGGCTGTTCGGGGACACAACTGATGGCTGCAAGCAGACAGACAGACAGACAGCCTCAGGAACAGCATCAGGAGGGTCAGCCTTGGCTGCTGCTGGCCACAGGGCATGGAATAAGGCACAGAGCTACTGTTCATTGTCTCGCTCTTAGCTTTTTCCAAATGTGGGAACTCTGCCTGTGTTCATCACTGTATTTGTTATTTGGGGATGGAGAAGAGTGTGTTTTCCAAAGGTGATCATAGTGGCATGGAGACTCAATGTGAGTAATCGCGTCTTCAGATGACGCCCGCCATCAGCCTCCAAGTCCTTTCAGCTAACTCCAAGAAGAGCAGAGAAAACACGTGCCCTTCAAGCCTTTTCCCAACTGCAGACTCGTGAGTCAAACAAATGCCTTTGTTTAAAGCCATTCAGTTTTGGAGTGGTTTGTGACTCCATAACAAGTAACCAGCACACAGGATGATTAAACTTATAATTTAGGCAGATGTCGCCGTATACAACAACACACACTGGGCCAAGAAACATGCTTCTCAGGAGATCTGAGGCATACCATTTTACCTAGTAGCTGGACTTGATTTTGTGTTGTATGCCTCTGGGGAAGCGTAGGTGCATTTTCAGTTGTGAGTGGGATAATTGTATTTACTATATCGGGCAGAGAACATGTGGGGATTGTTTCTGCATGTCCACAATGATGTTATAACTGGGTCTCTCCTGTCTCTGTTTTGACAGAGGCACCAGTGATCATATCAGATTACTTGAATGACAGATTCTGACTTCATATTGATCTATTCAACATGAAATACCTATTATGTGCCACTTGTTTGTTATTCTAGGTGCTGGGGACAGAACTGTGAACCATGTAGTTACAATTTTCTGCCCACATGAAGCTTACATATGCAGAATTGGGAAGGAACCAGCTCGAAAGCCCTGTTCTTTAAGGAGTGTAAAAATGAGCCAGTGTGGTACAGAGGAGTTTAGTTAAAAGATTTTATTGGAAAATGTTATTAGCATGTGTATTGGTCAGAAGATGTTGGGTTATGTTATGATGACAAACATACACAAGTGCCTCAGAGGCGACACATGTGACAGTGTCACGGACACTGTCCACAACACTCCTATAACAGCTAGAAAACCTTTGCAGGAAAAAGATTAACATGAACACATACAGGCCTAAGGGTGTGGAAGAAATGGTAGAAGGCCATCTGGAAGAAAGAGTGACTGCCTTCCTGGGTCAAGGGCTGTGGGAGAGAGAGCATGCTGCAGAATCTCTGATGAGAGGCCGGGTGGAGGCGGAGAACAGAAGGACATGTGCCCTGTCCCCACATTCCCTCCCAACTCTCCTTCCCCACAGCACGCCTCTGGGGAGGGCAGGTCCAAGCTTGAGATGAAAGAATAGGTGATGCTAAATCAACTTTAAATTTTGCTTAATATTTTGTACTAGGTATCTAATTTTTAAGTTGAAACTGAGGAATTTTTATTTTCTGCAAATAAGTGGCCACAAAATTCAAGGGCCTGCCCAAGTATTCTGTCAAGGTAAGGGAAGATTACTTGAACTAAGTAAATTCTGAAGCCAAGGTAAGAAACGTAATTGTTGCTGTGATCACAATTCTTGTGCTCCGTTTCCTCAGCATTCCCAGTTTACATCTGTGGTGTAAAGCATGTGTTTTTTCTTAGACAATGGATAGATCTCCGCTTTTTCTAACCTATTACTAGTAAGAAAATTTCACTTCTTTATGGGGAGTGAGTTAAATGGAGATCATTCCACCTGTCTCTAGTTGTGAAAGTGAACATGTGACCCAGTCTCAGTGAGAATGGTGGGTAGCAGGGTCAGCCTTTGATGCAAGAGTCCATTGAACTGTACTTTGATAACTGTAGGGGAGGAGCTGTGTCTTTCTGTTCAGATTACTAAACTGGGTGGCCATTTGTTTTCTTTTTTCTTTTGTTTTTCTTTCTTTCTTTCTTTTCTTTCTTTCTTTCTTTCTTTCTTTCTTTCTTTCTTTCTTTCTTTCTTTCTTTCTTTCTTTCTTTCTTTCTTTCTTTCTTTCCTTTCTTTCCTTTCTTTCCTTTCTTTCCTTTCTTTCTTTCCTTTCTTTTCTTCCCCTTTCTCTCTCTTTCTTTTGACAACAAGGAGAGAGAGAACACTTCACTCCATTTTAGTCCCAGATCCAGTTTTACCATGAACAATCTCATTTATATAAACTAAATAGTTTTCCATTTTTACTTAAGCTGATTTGAGCTGTCACTTGCAATAAAACAGTCTTGACCTATATAGTGCCGTATTGGAAGAGAACGAGGTATATGCCTCATTGCCAGTACTATGTTCATGAAACAATGCCCCTTAGTCAGTATGGGTTTTGGGTCTGTTGAAATTTAATGAAATCCAAGGACTTTCTTTATCTTACACATGAACACAATTAATTCAATTATATTGGAATTTAATTTTCTTCACATAGCTGACAAGACAATAAATTATATCTTTCTCACACTTCTTCAAAAAGTAAAAGGTAAATTCAAGGAGAAGGCTGCTGCAGGGCTTGAATGCAACTTGACCCAGTGGATTGGTTTTTGACTTATTTCTCTTTGGCAAGTTGGGAATCCTTGCTGCTCTCTACCGATGACCCTGTAGAAAACATTTCAAGTGTGGCTTGCAGTGCTTATCTATGTCTGCAGACTTCTGTTTAGAGTGAAAATTTTCAGGGCTCCTATCATTTTCGTCCATAATCTCAAGAATCATCTCCAGATAATTCTGGACCACCCACAAAGTTGTCTGCTTTTAGTGTTCCTTTCCAGAGTGGCAACTTGTGCTTAAAGATAAATGGCTTTCATCAGTATCTATAATTTCACATCAAGGCTTCTAATCAAAAAAGGGATTAAGAAGTACACATACCCAGGTTGGAGTTTTGATCTCCAGTCGGGTGCGTACAAGAAAGCAACCAAATCAATGTTTCTCTCTCACATGGATGTTTCTCTGTCTTTCTCCTCCTTCTTTCTATAAAAACAATAAAAAAATGTCCTTCAGTGAGGAAAGAAAGTTTTTTTAAAAAGTAGGACTTAAGAAATACAGATTGCTAGTCATAAAATAGTCATAGGGATGTAAGGTTCAGCATAGGGAATATTATCAATAATATTTAAAACTATGGTGTCAGAAGGGTACTAGATTTATCATGGTGATCACTTAGTAAGTTGTATAAATATTTAATCAATATTTTGGACACCTGAAACTAATATAATATTATATGTCAACTATAATTGAAAAATTAAAAATTATTTAAAAATAAATTATAAAAGAAAAGAGAGAATTCCTCTCATTCATGTGGCTGAAAGTATTTGTCAAATGACCTAATCCATGAATCACCTCTTCCCTGTCACACTGACATGGAGTTTGGGTTGGTTATATCCATCTAATAGTAAAATGTCTGCAAAAGAGTCATTGAAGCATGTGAAGACTTGCCGTTTGGAGAGTTAGCAATGTATGTTACATTCCTTATTATAAAGAACCAACCACTCAACAGGTAGCAATTCAAAGCTTCATTTTAGGTGTCAACTAATAGCAAACACACCAACGTGGAAAGCTGTGATCTTGCATCCCAGGGACATTGGGCACTTCTTCCTCACTCACCCACTCGGCCAGATGAGTTCCAACTGCACAGTGCTCGTCTGTGCTTGGAGGGAAGGACGTTTATTCCAGTTGGACTTTCCTTTGGCAAGGCTTGACAATACTGATACCAAATTGGTGATTCTTTTTTTTAAGATTTTATTTATTTATGTATTTATTTTTAGAGAGAAGAGATGAGAAGGAGATAGGGAGGGAGAGAAACATTAATGTGAGAAACATCAATTGGTTGCCTTTCATATGCGCCCAACCAGGGACTGGTCTGCAACCGAGACAAGTGCCCCGACTGGGAATCGAACTGCTGACTTTTTGCTTTGCATTATGATGCCCAACCAATTGAGCCACTCTGGTCAAGTGGTGATTCTTTTGTGATGATATTGGTATGAACACCATGAACAAAAATATGAGGAACCGCCTGTACTGACATTTAATTGTTTCACTGTCCTATTATAAATGGAAGGGGGAAAAAAACTAACATTAAACTTAAATTTATTCAAATAAATATAGTTATTTGAATTTGTTTCGATGATGCTTAAGTACATACACACAAAGTGATTTGACTGATTTGAACTAAACCACTTCAATAACATTTAATCTAATAAATGGTCAAAGGATGACAATAGTTTTAAATCAGATACTTTGAAAGAGAATGTGATATTTTTTCTAATAGCCTCTGTCAGCAGGGATATTTTATAGTCATGTAAATATAAAAAGATTTGTTTGAGATAGATGGCAACTCTTTTTCTGAGGTACCAAAATGACAAACATGTACTCTATCATTTTGGAATGGCTGCTAACTTTACTTCGCTACTATTAAATTGTCAAACTTCCAGACACAAGTTTTAACCTCCCACATGATCAGGCTCTACACTCCGCAGCTGTTAGCGTGTGAGAGAACACTGCGGGGCAGGACGAGCCTGGTGCTATACAAGGCTATTTATAGATGCAAGAATGGTTGGACAGCCGAAGAGTCCCGGGCATTATTGCTCTGGCATCTTCCCTGCATCTTGTGATCAGAAACAAAAACATTATTTTTAGATGAGAAAAAAACTGTCAAACTTGTAGAACAAATATTATTCTTGCATAGGATCCATGCTTCTGAGTGCATGGTGACTTGGTGTTCAATCAACAGTTTCACCTACAATAGCAAATGTGTGAAAGATTGACTCCTGACCAGTATTTTTAATTCCTTCTTAATGATTTTATTAGTGTTATTCATGTTACTTGTATACTAAAGCATAATATTTTTAGGAAACTGACATTCTCCTAGCAGTGTAAGCATTTACAAAGGACTTGGTGATAGATAATGACAATTAGCAAACTTCTGAGGGCCACATTTATCCTCCCAATATCAATAGTAAGACCTCTTCAGAATCTCTTCCTCTACTTCCGGCTTAAGCGTCACGCTCTCAGATTTACACCAGGTCACTAGGAGGAATAGCTGATGGAGAATTTGCTTTTGCATTGGTATTAAACATTCTGTTGGTACAGTGTGTTTCCTGAGACAATACAAGAGTTGAAGCAAGTACTGAGGAGAGAGGGAGGGAGGGAGAGAAAAGGAAGGAAAGAAGAAAGGAAAGAAAGAAAAAAGAATTTTACCTCTTAAGTGGCAGTCTTCTTCCAGAAGATGAAACAGTGCCTATTTTCATATTTTCCATCTCCCCAGTTGGGCTATGAATTCCTTGAGGGCAAAAAGCGTATTATCTTCACTTGTATTTTTCTGGTGACTAGCACAGAATCTTGTGTATGGTAGATATGCAGGAATATTTGGTACACAAATTAATGAATAAGTCAGGCTTTTTTTTTCATCTTGGCAAAAATGATGAACATTTTTGCTTCCTCCTCTTCTTCAGGAGACTGATTTTCTATTTAGATTATTTCAACTTATTTATTACATTTAATGCAGTGGAAAGTGTGCAGGCACTAATGTCACTGTTCGAGTTCAGACCCTGACTCCATTTGAAACTGCTCAGTTTATTATTATTATTATTGTTATTATTATTATTGCTATTTTCAACATCCCACTCCAATCTAGTTGAACCTTGTCCTCATTATCCCCCAGCGAAGTCAAATACCTGTTTTTTCTATCTCTTTTCATTTTGTTCCCATTTTCTGAAAACCTTTCTTCCCCTTCTATTCGTCCGGGCTATATTTATTCTTCAAAGCCCTCGCGGGGCGCTGCTCTTCAGTGAAACCTTCCCTGCTGCACCCAGACTTCTGCGAGCCCGCGGGCACGCGTCCCTCAGTCGGCCACCCCCGCTCATTCTGCAGGCCGTGTGCGTGCTTCTTGCGTCCACAACTCGTCTGTACTTCCCATCAGGGCAGAAGCCGTGTCTCTATTTCTTCTGTATGACACTCAACGGCTCGGTTCTCTAGTCTGCCTGCAACATATACTTTTACACTTTGCTGTTTTCCCATTTGAAATTGTACTGATAGTAATATGTTATAGTCTACAAAATTTTCACAGTACTACACACAAACATCTAAAGTTATTTTTGTAAGAATAATTCTTCATGTAAAATTACACCATAAACAAAACCTTTTAAAATGAGACAGTTTCAAATAGACACATTTGAACGATAATAAATCAGAATAAAATTTTGAGATAGCATCAAGCTTTGAATATATTACGTACATGTCAATATAGACCTTTGCAAACAAACGGATAATTCTAGGAACTTTTCTGAGGGATGATTTATTAGTCATAAAATTTAGGCCAGAATTGGAAAACCTAAAATTTTACATTTCTAAGAAAGTTGATTAAGTCTGCAGAGGATTGTACAGTATTCTTAAAATTCTTTAAATTGAAGAAAATCTCTTCAAACATTAAAATTACTCAGTTTGCCTAAAGATAAGTCTGTTCTGAAACAAAGACGTGAAAGCCAGGCTCTGTCTTCTCGCAGTCATTCTCCGGTGCTGTACCTGTGCAAACGGGCCAGGTTTCGTTCTGATGTGCCCTGAGCACAGCCCCTGGGGCATTTCCTTCCGATGTCACCGGATTGCTAAGGGTCAGTTTGTTAGCAAACACTAAGGGGAACGTTTTTCAGGAGTTCACATGTGGAGGATACTGGAGTTTCGGGTTTTCTTTGGCCACAGACATCACAGATGGAGCCACAGCTTGCCCTTCTCTCTGGAAGGCTTGCCAAACACCTGAGAAAAGCATTCTTCACTTGGATGTACACCTAAGGTTGGGCATTTAAAGGTTTAAGTTTGCTCAGTTGGTTGTTTTGCCTTTATTGTCCAGTCCAAGGTAGAAGACTTGGACCTCCTTAATCATCGGGCCAATCAAGCCTGAGACTTTTCCCACCAAGTAAGCCAGCAGATTGTGGGTCTGTGGTGGGAGCCAACAGGTCCATCAGGCCTCAGACGTCATATAAGGGAAGCCACCTGGTTCTGAATGAAGCACCCGTCAGCATTTGGGATATTGATAATAGTTTATCATTAACGACACTACCTCAATGAAAAGGGCTCTGGAGAGCCATATCTCATAGTTACCGATACAGTTTTAAATTGATTTTGAGAGACAGAGATCCATCACTTTTGGTCCACTCAATGCATTTGTTGGTTGATTCTTATTTGTGCCCTGACCCGGGGGTAGAACCCACAACTTTGGTGTATCAGGATGATGCTCTAACCAACTGAGACCTGGCCAGGGTTTGATACATTTTTTTTTTAAATTCAAGTAAAACTTCTCAAACTTACACACACTTATTTTAGAAAATATGTATAACCTGCTTATTTTCTGTTACATAAAAGATTTATTATTTTCTGATTTTTGCCAATTAAATTTTAAACAACTATGTACAGCTCATAAATACTAATATAAGATCTTTTAGTCTATATACCATTTTTCTATATATTTACCTGTATTCTTTGTTCATGAAATGTTTCCATCTATTTTACAAATAGAATTTACTGAAATGTGAGACAATATATTTTTCCTGGATAGACAAACCACCTTAGTCTTAAACAGAAATCTTACATATGGTCTATATATTATTTTCAACATTTTTTTCCTTCACAGAATTGTGTTTCTCACAGAGGTTTATTTCTCATGCGGTGAAGGATCGAATTAGCTGGGTATTGCCACTTTTGAACAGTTGGTGGCTCCAATGCTTTGCAACTGTCTTGGAAGTGTGGCAGCAGAATAAGAGAGCTCTTTTTAAACTGTTCAGTGCAGAACTTGATAACAAAAATACATTTGAGTAACATGGTGCATTTAATCAGAAACTACAAGTTATATCTGATAAGAATTCAGGAGAAAAGTATTGCTACTAATATGAATACAGTGTAAATACATATTAGTGCATGCATTGAGTGCACCTAAGGGATCAAAAACATTCCACTAGAAGTGGAATGTAAGCTGCATATGTCATTTTAAATTTTCCAGTAGCCATATCATAAAAAAGAATAAAAAGAAGTGGGTGCAATTAATATTAATACTGTATTTTATTTAATCCAGTATACTTAAAACAGTATCATTTTAATATGGAACAAATATAACAATTCCTAAAGAGATATTTTACATGCTTTCCCTCCCTCAATATCCAATGTGTACTTTACACGTACTACATGTCTCAGTTTGGACCAGCCGCCTTTCAAGTGCTCGAGAGCTGCACGTGGCTAGTGGCTACTGCATGGGTGAGTCAGGTCTAAAGTAGCCAAGGGCACCCCTTCTATTGGGATTAGTGCACTCTATGAATATTGGATGGGAATTAATTTTTGTAAAGGAAGTCTTACTTTTGCACTCATTTTGATCCTACGGTTGAAGCTCTTTTCCTCCAGGAGATTATCCAAAAGACTTGGCCCGTAATTTTGACGAGATAGCAATGAAACATGTGGCTTAGCTACCAGCGTATTAGTTAATGTTGTTGGCATTTCTAGAGATTTTCTTTACTAAAGGACTTTTGTATCTCTCTAGAGTCACTAGTGACTAGTTAGTCCCTTAATATTTTAGAATGTAGTAAAATTTTCCCCATGCTTGATTTCCATTTCTCATTCTGCCCTTCCACATTTTCAGAGTTTAGCTCACAAAGGTCTCTTACTTGGCACTTAGAAGTTCCACTCAGACTCAGTCGTTGTGCCATCCTTTATAGGACGCTGTTTATCACCTGCATGGTAAGGGCATGGCCTCTCAAGTCAAACTAGCTGAGTTTCAGTCCTGGCTCCACCGCTAACTGGTCATGTGATCTGGGACCAATTATATATTCCGTGTGCTTCAGCTAACATCTTAAAAACACAGAAAATTATACCACCTAGCTTGTGAGTTGCAGTGAAGATTAAACAAGGAATGTTAGTCCTAGCTATCTAAAAGCACAATGAACATCAACTTACGTATGTCTTAGTTCATTGTTCAGATCTTGCAGAAGGTACCAGGTTCCTCTCTTATCAAGTCCATACTATTTAACAAAATAAACACAACTTCTATTTATTTTGATATTACAGAGAGGAATTTTGTTGAAAGATGCTTCTTATTTACACTTATAACAATAAAGTCTAGGTCAGCCTTCCTCAGAGTACAGGATATAGGACCTTGTGAATATTTCACAAGGAAAGTGTGGAGGAAACCCAGCGACTGAGGTGCATGGCTCCGGACAGCAGTTTGGAAAGCAGGGTTTCAAACTAAATACATGATTTTCTCATTTCTCTCCTGCTCTGTTTACTCTTTATTGTATAGGATCTCTTCTCTTGCTAAGAAAGTAAAACTTCAACTTTTAGAGTATAATTCGTCTGTACATCTACACAAAGTATCTACTGGGTAGTTACGGTGTGCTAGGTATTATGGTTGTTGTATAGGCATTACTTAGAGAAAACGAGGCATTTAAAAAGTTTGAGAACAGTAAATTTGTTCTTGGTGAATAAGCCTGACTTGCTACTTAAATACATAGAAATTCAACATGCTTTTCAAGCTAGTCAAGGGTGTGCTTTACTTCTTTTATTGGAAATTGAGGTTTTTACCTCAAAAAAATCTGGAATCTGGAAAAATAAGTCATCTGTATTGTCTACTATATTCTAATTCAGGAATAATGATTTAGGGAGAAAAAGGAAACAAAAACCAGTAAGTTGGAAACAATTCCAAAAACAACTACTATGAGAAAAATATTTGAGCAATGATTAGTGTCTTGGATTTTTCAATTGATAAGCATTTACCACCTGTGCCCACAGCTGTTAGGTCTATTTCTGGACAGTAAAATCTGGAATAAGTCAGGAACTAGAAACATATTATGAAGGATATCATGAGAGTAACTCAACATGAAATTGTAAAGTCAGAGTATTCCATATTCATGTTTTAATTCTCCATCCTTTAAAACATGTATGAATAGATATATCTGTACACTAAACAAGTATTTATTATATGCCTACAATGTATAGGCACCTGAGATCTTTTAACTGTATTTCCTTATTTTTTATACGTTTGGACCTCGTTTGTATTAAGCTACCATATTCTTTGAAGGGACCGACTTTCAAACCATAGTTCACAGAGGGCTCTGAAGGATGGATGGACTATGGGGAAGCTGAAACTTGAATTAGGCTGAAGGTAGAAAGAATGATGAAGAGCACATCCCAGAAAATGTTTGAATGGACAATTCATGATGTAATGATGGGCTACAAGCGGATGCTAAAGGAGAAAGAAACATGAGTGACAGAATACAGTAAGATGATAGTAACCCAGTCTGAAATACTGTGATGAAGCAGGGTGAAACTGAGGCACTTGGACAAGATGGTTTTCATTTTCTTCATGATGAGAGCATTATTATTTGGAGAGTAGAGAAGGCTGACGGATTCAGCCCTTGAAGAGGTTTCTAGGGAAGTGCAACAGACAGTTAAGGACGAACAGATCTATTGTAAACAGAAAACAAAGCCACAACAGTGTTTGATGGCAAACATTTTGCTATGAGCCATAAATAGTTGGCTATGGAGCTCCCTGCAACAGAACTCCATAGCCTGGGAGGGCAGACAAACTCTATGAGTAGCTTCAAAGTTTATTTGATCCATGTGTTCTGCTTCTAATTAAAATCTCATGGTAAGAAAAAAAGTTTTAACTGTGAATGTACAGGTTTTACTCTGCAGACACTGCTACAGTTTTTATTTTGAGTCTTACAGACTAACCAGAAAGGTAAGAGCAGAAATATTAAAATATTTTTATGAAACTTAACAATTATTAGATATTTTATCTAAGCTATTAATAATAGTCAGTGAACATCAGAGATGTAAAATAAAGGAAGCCTTAGAGTGTGATGGCTGAAATTGACTTTCTTTCTCCATTCTCCTTGCTTCAGTGAAAATTAACCAAAACTGAAAAGAAACCTCAGCTTTCCATATTTCTACTTCTAATTTACTTCATTTCTTTAATTGTGTGTATGTTTCTCTCCTAAATGATTACTTGATTGGAATAGCTCAAGTTTCTCCTGCATGTTAATGGGCCTTAGAACAAAATGTTCACTTTGAAACTTTTTGATTGAGAACAAGTACTAATATTCTAAACCACCCACATTCTGTCTTGCGTTATGTGCCTTGAGGATACAAAATGAACTCTTCATTGAGTCTCCACACAAGGGTTTCACTCTGGTGGAGGTGGTAACTCAAGACATGAATGATAATACCCAATACTGAAGTTATAAATGACATATAAGAGAAAAAATGGAAGTGGTACGAAAGCTGAGAAGGGGAATCATTGCTTTAGTATAAAGCAAACTGGTTTCATAAACAGTGGGTATAATTTGAGACATTTAAAAACTGAGAATAAAGGTCAAGGAACAAATAGCTTAGTCGAAGGCAGCAGGATGGGAGGAAACTATGATTCAGTTTGGCTTTGGTGAAATGCATATAAAAGGGGACCGTGGGAAACAGCTCTGCAGAGTTAGGTAGGGGCTCAGCTCAAGAAGGGCCTGGAGAGGTAGTCTACGTAAGGGACAACAGTGTGTCACCGAGGCATTTAATGAGCAGAGTGACAGTGGCAGGGCAGCAGTTGTCGGCACAGGCTGATCAGAGAGACCTGGGTCCGGATCTGCTTCTGCTGCTCACGGCTTTGAGACCTTTTCGACTTACTTAACTTCCCTGAGCCTTGATTTCTTTCATCTTACAGGGATTACAATTGTACCTACAGTCTATAATGTGGATTAAATAAAAATAATGAGTATTAAACACCACAGACCCTGACATATAGCAAATGGGAACAAATGTAAAAAGTGCCACTGCTCTCCAGGCTGGTGTGGCTCATTTGATCGGACACTGTCCCGAACACTGAAGGGCTGCTGGTTTGATTCTTGCTGGAGCACGTGCCTGGGCTGCATGTTTGGTGCCCGGTCTGATGAATGTTTCTCTCCCCCGCTTTCTCCCTCCTTTCCCCTCTTTCAACAAATGCTGCTGGTAATATTAGCAATGCTAATAAATATAATAATAAGATAGTCTCAACCTTTGCATCATGTGAAACCATTCCAATTCCTGAATTAGCCAAATCATGAGGCAGAATCACCCACTACCATTCTATTGCAGATC
This sequence comes from Trachops cirrhosus, assembly GCA_028533065.1. Classification (NCBI taxonomy): domain Eukaryota; kingdom Metazoa; phylum Chordata; class Mammalia; order Chiroptera; family Phyllostomidae; genus Trachops; species Trachops cirrhosus. The sequence continues at coordinate 10,082,013 of CM052548.1, read as the reverse complement.
TAGATTTATTTTCTGTTTTTACTAAGGTTGTGTATCTTGTTTTAATTTATATATTTTAGTGCTGTCTTTATATACTTGTAGAATATGAAAACTAAGAAATAAATTGTGTAAATTTTTCACATGTCGCTAAGTGGTGAAAATAAGTCTCTTCATTCATTTTGAACAGTTCAATTATTTTTGCTTATTGTTTTTCAAGAGCCCTTGTTTAAACCCAACATTAAAATATAGAATTTCAGAGCTAGATAAGAGATAGCAGACCATTTAGCTTAGTCCCTCTAGAGAAACTTCAACCTCTGAGAGACTTGATAACAGGTTCAAGGTAACAGAATATTAAAAATGAAGGGAAAATTTGATTAGATCCAGGGGCTAATGATTCTCTCATCATCTTGCTTTTTAAGTAATGTGATTAAAAGTGATTTTCTTTCTAAGAAACTTAACACGGGAAATACTGCAAAGAAACTTACAAGGATTCTCTGGTCAAGTAATAATAAAATGACAGGGTCAACATTTTACTTGAAGCATTATCCAGATTAGCATTCAAAGTGCGAAATGTCAGTAATACTTATCCTTTGGCCTTTTTTGTATTGTTGAGATTTACTGTTTGTTTTTCCACCAATGACTATTCAGAGTGACTTGGTTTTGCCTCCTCTCTGCCACCTGGCTGACTCCCAACCAGACAAGTTATTGGAGGGAGGAGGAGCTCCGAGGCCATGAGGACAGGAGCCAGGGGCCAGGGGCCACAGCGGGAGCCACAGGGAAGAGGGGCAGAGAGTGAGTTCGGCACATGTTTAGTAACAGGAGGGAGCTGGGGTACTTCCACTCAACTGCTGCTCCATGGACTTGGGCTCCTAAAATTGCATTAAGGCCCATTAATGTATTTGGATATAAAGGTTCATACTTAATAAAAATCTACTGAGATGCAAAATGAGCAGTAATAAACTCCCATTACATATCTGAAAACCTCTTGTGGTGGGAATGTTCGGCCAGTGCAAGCCTTTCAGCGCTTTTCCTTTTTTCCTTTAATCATTTAGTACATTTCCTTTCCTTCCTCTAATGTTGGGAATGTAGATTTCTTATTTCCTAGGGTAATGTGGAATTTCATTTGTACAAAATGCTTATTTTCAGGTTACAACTCTAAATTTGGAAAAACATTGGAAACTATGCAAAAGAAAGAAATGAGCCAGAAATAATCAGCTAGTGTTTGTGTGTATTTATAATTTTATTTTATTTTTATCCTCACCCAAGGACATGCTTTTTATTGATTTTATAGAGAGGGAAACAAATGTCAGTTGGCTGCCTCTCATGCGTGCCAACCAGGGACTGAACCTGCAACCCAGCCATGTGCCCCAACCAGGAATCACACCCGTGGCCTTCAGTTTATGGGATAATGCTCCAACCAACTAAGCCACACCGACCTGGTCAAAATATTTTTATCATCCCCTGTCCTGTGTTATTTTTACCACAGGTGCATTCATATTTTATTCACGTTTTTAATCTGAGTTTCCCCATCCAACCTCCTCAAGTTACTGGAACCTTTTAAAGTAGCGTTTTTATTGACTACATCATATTCCGTCCTATTGAGGATGTGCTTTGTGGAGTGGATGTGAAGGAAAGCATGAGTCTGTGTTTTCGAAATCCCGTGATTTCTAACATACCCTCTTAGGTACAACGAGTCATCATAAAGGAGATATTTATACTTTATTTTAAATTTTCTATTTGATTAAATTGCCTGTTGAAATATTCAGAAGGACATGTGTTAAGCAATTATGCCTGAAAAACAGCTAGCTTTCTGAGCCTTCTGCTCTGTGAAGCCGTTGTGGCCACCCTTTGTTTGCTCTGATGTTACGGGGGCATCCGTAACTTTTCTGGTCCTTACTTGTTACTGTGCTTGTCAATCCTTCTAAACTGTAAATTATTTGAGGGTAGGGACTGCCTGGGATTCAGCTCTGCACCCCTAGTTTTGTACTTGGAACACAGCCTGGCACGTAGGTGCTTCGATGTTTGGGTTAATGGAATGATTCAGGGCATACTAAGCGTTGACAAAAAAGTCAGTGGGGTGTGGTCTGAATGAATGGTTTAGGTAATGTTTTTGGAGTTTGGACAGAACATTCATGCTGTTAAATCTGTGTACAGGGATGGTATATCCCTAGTATAATTGTTTCTCCAGTTTTCTCTATGTAACATCTGAGAAGTAAGAATAATAAATAAAAAATGCAGAAATGTGTTTTCAATTCTGAACTTTGTAATGCAACCTTTTATCTCCTGCAAGGAATCAGCTAATTAATGAAAGCCAAGGCATTGTTTAAAAATACATGTCAGCTTATGGTTGTAGAGAAAGCTTACAAAAATAAAACTTGTGATTATTTACATTTAATTGGATTAAAAATGATAAAGTGGGCTGACAGAATCTGTGTATTGCAGATATTTCTCTGCAGCATATTTATGTCTTCCTCTTCATAAAGAGCAAGAGGATTATTTTACATTTAGTTTCCATGGTTAGCAAGCCACGGACCAAGCAATCGGTATTTTGATTTTCATAGTATGAAGTGAAACTGAATTCTAGTATTCCAGGATAATATGATGCAGGTATTTCTTGAACTATATTAGAGAAACACACAGGTAGATGCTGAAGTCTGCTTTGCCATCAGTTTATATATACACACACACACACACACACACACCCCTACACACGCATATATTATCAGAACTATACTCTATTTACATACATATGTTTAAACTCTGTTATACTCCATATTAAATCTACAGGTATTTAAATAGAGTGCAGGTACAGTTCTGATATAAACTGCATAACCTGGGTGGGCCCAGGGTGGAGCGTGACTTAGATCAGGAAGAGCCTGTAGATGATGAGCCTTCTCTGGGAACTGATGCCTTCAACTGGCAATTTAAGAAGAAAGCTAGGGCAGTTGGAATGCGAAAAATGAACATGAGAGATAGATGGTTAAACAGACGTCTTGTAATTTTTATTACACGGAGACATCAGAGGAGAGAATACAAAACATTTTGAGTTAGCCAGGATGATTTTGTTAATAAAAAGTCCAGACCTCAGGCTCTTGTGCTTGTTAAATTAATAAGGAAATCAATGAATGAGGGAGAATGTGACCTGTGGAGAAGCCGATAGGTCCGATAGGTCCCTTTGGTAAAAGTAGAGTTTGAGATAATGGTAGGATACCCAAATTAAAAAGCAGAGGAGGTAGAGGGACAGGCCTGTGGCTAGTTAGCACAAATGTCAGAAGTGAAGTAATGAGAACTTTTAGGTACTCAGTCCCTAGGACTGCCATAACCAATTACCACCACTCTGTGGCTTAAACCAACAGAATTTTTAGCCCGTCATGGTCGAAGAGGCCAGAAGTCTGAAATCCTGGTGTCAGCAGGCTTGGTTTCTTCTGGAGGCTCTGAGTGAGAGGTCATCCACACCTCTCTTCCAGCTTCAAGGGGGTAATCTCAGCATTCCTGCATTACTCTAGTCTCTGCCTCCATCTTCACATCTTCTTTTCCTCTGCATCATTTGTTTTTTTTGCCATTGGTATTTATTTTTAAAGATTTTATTTATTTATTTTTAGAGAGAGGAGAAGGGAGGGAGAAAGAGAGGGAGAGAAACTTTAATGTATGGTTGTATCTCATGCACCCACTACTGGAGACTGGCCCACCACCCAGGCATATGCTCCGACTGGGAATTAAACCAGTAACCATTTGGTTCTCAGGTTGGCACTCAATCCACTGAGTCGCACCAGCCAGGGCCTCTCCTTGTTTCATAAGGACACGAGTCATCGGATCGAGGTCTCACCAGCACGATTTCAGTTGGAGATCCTTAATGAAATGGATCTGCAAAGACCCTATTTCCAAACAAAGTCACATTCTGACGTTCTGGGTGGATATGATTTTTTGGTGGGAGGGATTAGTATTTATCTCAGTACGTCCTCCTGGGAATATGTAGAAAAAGAAGAGCAAGTCCTAAGATGTAAGCCTTGGAAAATACTGATCAGTAGGAGACCGTAGAAAGGGGGAGAAACAGACAAAAGAATAGAGAAATAAATGTTGGTGAGCTAGGAGAATGAGAACAGTGCACTGTCAGGGAAGCTGAAGAGGTTAGAGACTTCGAGAAGCAAGTGCCTAGCAGAGTCAGGTTCAGGAGATAATGCACAAAAACGGACCACTGGGTTGTGGACTCCTGTGACAGGAACATCAGGAGAGCAGATGTGTAGTCATTTGAGAATGTGGGAAGAAAGGGGAGAGTGAGGAAAGCTAAGACGATGTGTAGGAAATAGATCAGATGGAAGTCGCTTTTTTCTCTCCCCAAAATAGGAAGCACAAGAATGCAATTCTCCTTCAGGAGCAAAAAGTTGCCAATTATGTAAAATCTCCACAGACACATCTAGAGAGAGGATTGTTCTCTCTTCTCACAAAATCTGGATCAAGAAGAGAATTCAAAAGTGGTCAGAGCCCTCGCTTTCTGCTTGAGAGCATGAACTGCTTGTCCCTTTTCATATGCAAATATGAAGAATTAGGCTGAATGCTAATTAAATGGCAGACATTTGTAAAGTAATATCGCATCTAAGGATAGTTAATAAGGCTGTACATGGATCTTATTTATAAATACCAAAGGTTTAACATATGATAAAAGGATCTTTAGATGGAATAATTAAAGATCAATTATGACAATGGTACACAGCAGTGAAAGGCTCTGGAAGACTTCCTACTCATTAATCAAAGATAATTATCAATTATGAGGCTTTATCATTAGTAGAGTGTCTCCACTTTGAATCTTAAAAAGCTGATGATAATTAGTCTCCAGTTCTTGCCCTAAGTGCTCATTATGTTCAGAGAGGAGTGACTCTTTCCTTTTAAAAATGACCTAGCCCGTGACCTTGGGCAGCTTAGATTCTCCTTCCTCTACGTTGGCTTGAGATAACGCTTATTGTTTCGATTACTAAAAAATTATTTGATAGTTGCATAAATGCTAAGTAATATGAAGAAACTGTACTATTAATATAGAGAGGGCAAAAGATTTTAGTTTTAAATAGTGGTTGGGTTCTGAGGAGCAGACTTATCCTAATTACATCTAGGATGTAACTAATAGACCAGGAACTACTGACAGGTAGTTTTCCAATGGAGAGGAGCAACGGTGTCTATTTATTGAGTGTGCACAGGAACAAAGAATTATCTCAGTTAACCCTATCAATAACGTAACGAACGCAGTTATCCGTTTCCCTCATTGCACCTAATAAGGAAAGTGTCAGAGTGGTTTAACAACTTGCTCAAGATGACGCAGATAATGAATAACCATTCTGGTTGTTATGTAGTATTAAAACTAATCTGAAGATATTGATATTTAAGATACTGTAATATCAGAAGCTGAAGGAAAACAATTAGGAACATAATCTTTAATTCTTGATTAAATAATTAATTTGGAAGTAATATTAAACTTTTAAGACATCTACTTCATATTTTATCATGGAATAGTAAATGAAAAGAAGTGAAACAGACATCAGAGATGTATTTGAAGTCAAATATTGAGTTGGCCCAAAAGTCCATAAGGCTTTTTCCATAAAATAAAAGACACATTTTTCATTTTCCCCAATAATTTTATTGATTTGTATATTTTGAGTATGTCAGCTATCTTCCACAGGGTATAATGTTGGTTGTTCTCAATTAATGTCTGGATTTGATCACTATCAATTTCAGGTTGTCTACCCGACCATGGAACATTGTCCAGAGAGAAATCTCCAGCATAAAACTTCACAAACCACTTTTGACATGTTTGATCCATCACACCACCCTCTCCATACACTGTACAGATCTTTTTTTTTTTTGCATTTCAGTTGCATTTTCACCTTTCTTGAAATAATAAAGCATAATATGACAAAATTGTTGCTTATTTTCTTCCATCTTCAATATTAAGATGGCTACCATTTTACCATTGGTGACAAAAAGTCACCAACTATGGTAATTGTTTTAATGCATGCTGACATGACAGCTGTCACAATACAGTCTAACAAAAGTGTTTCGAGTGAAGTTAAAGACACCTAAGCACTACTTAAAGCAACATTAGGGAAAAAAACAAATGAACTCTTTGACTAACCCAATACTAACTGATGCAATGATTTGTACATAATTTTAATTGGGTAGTTATAATCTGGTTGTAAAAGTGTTTATTGATACCATTCCATCAGATAGTGCTATTTTTCACTTTGAAAGTAATTTAAAAATCTAATGATTTAGTTGAAGTTCAAAGGTTGACTGCTGCTTGAAAATTAAGAATTCTGATAAAGATAATGCAGGAAACATGAGGATGTCAAGCTCACAGGGGCCGGATGCATTTAGCAAAGTCACTGGACTTCCCAATATGCAGTTGCTCACTGCGCAGCGGGTAGAGGCGGGTATGCCAGCCCCGCTGGAACTCACGGGGTTCCTCGTCTGGCAGTTCGACTTTTGTGGCCCCCTAGTTCTCACGTGCAATCCCAGCAATACACGGATATGAGAGGTGTCTGTAGGACTTACTTCAATTTTTGAAAAACATTGTTTATGGAGGAATGTTATATATTCCATACAGTTTATTTGTTCAAGCAACTGTCTTTCCTTAAAATGTAATTATAATATAATAAATGGTGGAATTGAATTTTGGGTGTGAATTTTGCTCCTTTTGGAAACCAAAAATAGTTAGGGTCACATCAGTTAGTGCAAACTCTACATTTGAAAATGAGAGAAATTTGTACAGTATTCATTTCTATTATAATGTACTGACATTTACACATGAAATGTATATCACAACTCTGCGGACATTATTTTCACATTCTTAGATATGGACTAGAAGAAAATTATTTGAAGAAATTTAGTTCCATAAACTCATTGAATTTTCTTTGTGCCTTTTTTAATGCTTTCATTCTCATTTAGAAAGCTACTCATATTTTTCTCAGTAGATTATCTGAAAGAAGTAAAATGTCTTTATTAGAAATTGCAAATGTAAAACCTATAAAATTAAATACTGTGTGAAAATAATACTTTGGAAATTTCCACACAGGAACAGTTTATTTATCTACTGCTTTTTGTGAAATAGTTACATTATTTTTGCCTTAAAGCATAATTACTGAGATGACATAAGTGCATTGACTGTATTTTAAAATCATTGGCAAACACATACTGGTGATTAGCAAATAAGGATTTTCGAATTGGAAATATAGATTAGCAGTAGATATCTATATTTTAGAAAGCATTTGCTTGAAAATGTGTTTGCTGATCACATTTTCCCACCGACTTCCATGTAAATTTCACGTTGGTGTCTGGTTCTGAGTATTTTGTGGAATGTTGTACTTCCTATGAGCTCTCTGCTGCAGGCAGACTTTCCTCAACCATTGTTCTCTTGACCCGAGGAGGTGTCTGGGAGGATCCCTCAATTTCCTTCTGGTTCCTTGTGGCAGAAATTCATTTCTAGGGTCAGCTGGGGCTGACCTTCAATTTGGCTCCCTTTAATAGGGCAGCAAGGGAGATAAAGCCTGTACTTGGGAGAGATTGAAAGTGTAGCAAGGCGAAAGTCAGGATTTCTTTTTTTGAAATAGCTGAGTGGAAGCACTTGTATTGAGCCTATGAATCTATTTTTGTTCTAACTACCTCCTATTCACCCCACTGATGAAGGAGGGACCACCCCCTCCCCAATTAATATGAGATGGCCAAACACTTGACACCGGAGAGAGGACAGTTGGAGTGGTTTATTAGTTACATGTGCTCTCAGCTCAGGGGAGGAGGAAACCACGTGCCACACAGGGGTACCCGGGGAGCAAAATGAACCAGAAAGGGCTGTGGAAGGCTCTTTCTTGTGACAGGAGGGTCAGGTGATCCTTGGTTCCCGTGGAAGGGTGTAATTGGCTTGTTTGGTAATTTCACAGGCTGGTAGGAGGGGAAATCGGTTAGGCTGAAAATAAGGTGGCGTGGAGCTTGTCTGGCTGGTAGGGGAGCTAGCTGGGGGGAGGGAGTATGCATATCTGGCAAGAGCAGAACCCAAAGGCAGGCCTTTGGGCCCCCGTGAAGCCCAAAGATATCAAGGTCGTACACTGAATTTTCTTTACAAATCAGTTTTCATGACTAAAATATTAGTTGTGGGAGATGGAGGAGCAACTGGTATCTCGACGAGCTGCTAAGGGAGATGTCGCCAGGCCAGGGTTCAAACCTTGCAGGTCTTTGGATCCCTGTGAAGACGAGGTTCAGCTGGCTGGCCACACGGAACAGCAGTGAGGACCAGGACTCCTGCTATGCAAGGTATCAAGGTTGAGTCAAGGGCCCACCGAACAGGAGTTTGGTTTGTCAGAGGCAGCAGAGTGTAATGGCTAAAGGAGTGAGGAAATTGGCATACCTGGCTACAAATTGGGCATTTGTCCCATCTGTGGCTTTTGGAAAGTTGTTTTAAATCTCTATAAATCTGATTCCTCATTACTAGTATCATAGTAACTGTCTCATGGGGTGGTTGAAATTTTAAATGACAATACCTGTAACCACTTAATAAATATTAGCTATTATTATTGTTTGGGTACAAAAGTTGCCCCAGCCAGTTTCTGAGGGTAATCTAACCAGTGGCCAGTCTTAGCCTAAAGCAGTAGTCATAGTGAAGGGCAACATGATACCATTAATGTCACCTAAGGCATATTGTGGTTCTTTATTTCTCTTGACAAGTTCTCACATTGTCATGCTGTAAACAGTTACATAGAAGCATTGCATTTAGAAGATTACTAATGTATATTTTAAATAATGACCATTTAGAGGTTTTTCCTATGTAAGGCTATTGACATTTCAAAAGCAAAACTACAGTGTCTATTACATAAAAGGCATTCAATAAAGGTTTATTGAACGACCTTTGAAAAATGAGGTCCCATCCCTATGAAATGATGGAAATTCCTCCCAAGCGTCATCTGTACTATTCACAGGTAAATTCACAGAACAAACAGTTATAGCACGGTGTGTGGAGGTTGTTCTAGAATGCCCATATAAAAGGCCCTTCGGTATTGTACTCTGGTTGGAAGAAGGAAAGTTGTCTTGAAGGTTTGCAGCATAGCCAGAGCGCACTGTCCCTTTGGGCGGCTGCTAGAGGGATGCTGATCGGAAAAGAAGCCCTTCTCAGCCACTGTTGGCTCATCCGCTGTGGTAGTGGTAGGAAGTAAGAGGTAGAAACAAACTTTATTTTTTGTAATCGCAGACATTTTATATGGACTAAATATATTTATTTTCTCATTAGACCCTACTCCATTTCTCTATACAGCTTCCCACCTAATTGTTCCGTTGAAATAAATAGCAAAAACACCGAGAAGAGAACTTGCTGATGTGTTTCCGTAATCCTTATTATGCCGAACATAGTAGGTTTTTAAATATATATGTAGTATGTTTGTAATCAGTATTTGTTAGTTGACTAGTTCTTACTGAGTCATCGGTAATTCTCCATTGTTTGTGAGTTTACCCTTACCAAATTAATTGTTTTAGAGATTATAAGTGAATAAATTGGACCAGGTCATCTCTAAGAATTTGTTTAATGCTAATACTCTGTGGTGATCAAATCAGAAAGAGGTCTTGAGCCAGGGCTGAGTGACTCAGCTGGCTGGAGCGTGGTGCCGTACACCAAAAGGCTGTGGGTCTGATTCCCATCCCCAGTCCGTAGGAGGCAACCTATGGTGTTTCTCTCTCCCTATCTCTCTCCCTTTCCCTCCCTCTCTCCCCACTTCTCTCTCCTTCTCCCGTCCTCTCTCTCTAAAATCAATAAATGTATCCTCAGGTGAGGATTAAAAAAAAGATCTCAGTAAAACAAAGAAGTTTGGGGAAAACAGGGGTGTTTATTAACCTTATAAACATAGTAACTAATTAACCTTAGTAACATAGATGGGATTCTAGGAGAATAAAATTCTATAGATAAAATCATGTATATTTACTAGTGAAAAACCTGATGAGTTAGTAAACAGCCTTTGTTGTTACTGCATATATAACTCAATAGGTTCGTTGGTATGGTCTAGAGTAACAGAGGAGAGCTGTGGTTAACAGCCCAAGTTCTGGATTCTGATGCCTGGGTTTGATTCCTGGTGCCACTACCTAACAGCTTTGTTGGCCTTGGGCAAGTCACTTTACCTCCCTGTGCCTGTTTCCTCATCTATAAATCAATGGTAATAATAACTACTTTGTAGGGTTGTTATAAAGATTAAAAGAATGAATTAGTGTCCATAAAGAGCACTTAGAATACTGTTTGCCACCTAAGCACGGTGCACATCCTCAGGGTCCTCTTTTCTCCTATTAGATACAGCTGGCTGCTAGGCAGTCTTTCCATACTTGGTGGCGAGAGAAGAAGCGATTCACAGGGAAGTTCCCCCACCCCTTATATAAAGCTTTACTCGAATTTAAAAAGCAGTTATTTTTTTTCAATTTTCACGTATTAAGAGAACTTCTCAAAAAAAAGTCTAGCATTCATGGAATTGATGTCAAAAGCCAAGTGAGCACAATTTCACTGATGTATCTCAGCCATTACCCTGGAATGGTTTTAAAGCAAGCGATCTACTGCTGAAAGTACTGCCTTTGTTATCAAATGGTCATTAAAAGTCCCAGGACAGTTAACCAAGACTTAAAATTGTTCCTCTCTATCTCTTGGCAAGGGTTCAAATTTGAGATTAAATTCCCTGTAAGTAGCTAAGGCATTTATAGTCCACTTCTGCCTGATGCTTTTAAGTAGTTTTGTTTTACTGGAGGCCTTCTGTCTTCAGGTGCCTGTAGATGGAGAGACACTCTCATCACTCACAAGCTTAGTATTGAGATAATCACATTTAGAAAATGCATATGATCCAGCAATTCCTCTTTTGGGTATTTATCCAAAGAATCTGAAAACATTAATTCAGAAATATATATGTACCCCTATATTCATTACATCATTATTTACAATAGCCAAGATATGGAAGCAACCTAAGTGTCCACGCATGATAAAGAAGATGTGTACACACACACAATGGAATACTACTCAGCCATAAACAAGATAAAAGTTGGCATTTGTGAAGACATGGATGGACCCTGAGGATATTATGTTAAGTGAAATCAGTCAGAGGGAAAAGGACTAAAACCATATGACTTCTCTCATATATGGGATATAAAACAACCACAAAAAACAAATGAATAAAAAGTCATAGACTACAGATTGGTGGCTACCAGAGGGGACGTGGGGGGAAGAGAGGGCAGAATGCATAAAGGCGGTCAAGTACATGGCTAAGGATGCCCACTAGACTTTTGGTAGTGAGCAAGCCACTGTGTATACAGGCATCAAAATATGATGTTGTATACCTGAAACATGTTATTAACCAGGGTTACCTCAAAAAGAAAAACGGGTCAAAAAAAAAAAAAAAAAGGAAATGCACCCAGCCCTTTGCTTTATGGTTTCTAAAGCATTTCTTTTGTAAATTGTAGATTGACAAAATTCCTTTATCATTTAAAAATCACTTAGTCTTTGTTTTTCTATCTTCCTTGTGAGAAACTCCCGAGCACTCTTCCCCCTTAGTTGTTCTTTGACAAACGTGTTAAAGATATTCCAGAAGTGGGCCCTTGAAGATACAAAGTACTGAAGTAAAATATGATGCTAAACGGTGATAAGAGAATAAATTGGACTTTACTGTGGTTATAAGAACGTGATAAGGTTTGAATGTAATTTTTATGACTTCTAAATTCTTTCAGGAAATCAATGTTACAGAAAAATGCTTCAAAGCAGTAACTTAAGCAATTTTAAAAAAGAATTTCCCATGTACACGTTTAGAAGCTGATAAGTACTATTAAGCCTCTCAATTGGGATATTTAACTATAAGCAGTTTTTGCCTTTTATATTGTGCCCAGATCCCATTTCATGTAATTTGAATACAAAGTCCTATGGATTGAGGACCTAGATATCTATAGGGAAATATCTCATCCTCGTTCTAGCTGGTGTTTCTTCTCTACGTTTGTTTCCTCTGAGCCTCTACACTCATTTGCTCTTTCTTTTTTTTTTTTTTACCAGACTGTCCCTGCGATTGGCTGGCAGTGGGAGGACCCGGTTTGGGTTTCATTTGTTTCTTTGCTCCAGGCAGCGTCGCTCTCCTGCCTCTCCAGCGTGGGTCCCCGCATTGGAGGCGCAGCGCTCGGGCTCCCCGGGCAGCCCGTCGGGGGCGTGGCGTGGAGAGGCGGGGCCTGGCCGGGGGCGGGGCTTGCCTGAGGACCGCGACCCGCGGGCGCGTCCCAGGTTGGCGGTTTCAAGCCCAGCTGGGGGCGACAGCAGCGGTGGCCAGATCTGGAGGCTTGCGGGCTCGTGCGGCTCCAGCTGAATTTCTCGCCCGATCAACGCCACCTCGACCTCGGCGGAGAGACCCGGCGGCGCTCTGCCCGAGAACTCCCGTATCTCAGCCTCGGGAGAAAGCTAAGTGCTCGCAGGTGCAGCCCGTGTCCCAGAGCCTCCCTGGAACACCCACCCCCGGACATCACCCCTGGGAAGACGACTTCCGAACGTTTTCTAGAGCCAGCAGCGCAGGGCGCGCGGGGAGAGTGGGGTCCACGGCGGAGAAAGGGGCGAGCAGGACACACCGGTGATGGACGGACCGACCTGGCGCGTGGGCTGTTGCTGTCTCCTCCTTCTGGCTCTCGTTGGATTTACCCGAAGCGAAGGCGTGCAGAGCTGCGAAGAAGTTCGGAAACTTTTCCAGTGGCGCCTGGTGGGAGCGGCCAAGGGGCTGCCGGATTCGCCGAGGCCAGGTAAGGCGCTGCTGGACCGCGCAGGGCAGTGCCTCTGGATGCCTGCGGGGCCAGAGCACCCTGAGCTCCGCCACTGCGCTCCGCAGCCTCCCGGTTTGGCCCTTCTTGGGAAGATGACCTTTCAGGCTCTTTGGCCGAGCAAGGTGAATCCCGATGAGGCCTCAAGGGGAAGCTCGGTGTAAATATCTCGAGCTCAGCGCAGGTCCCGGGTCTCTGATTGTGGGGATAGCCAGCAGCTAATTCGAGCTCTGGGCGTTTGCTTCTCGCCAGGTCTCCCTTGGTCTCGGCTGATGTGTGGGAACAGGCCAGTAAAACCCACAGGTGGGGCCAGCGCGACCGGACCACGCGTTTGTCCCGAGTGGAAATTTCACCAATGCCCCGCCCGGGAACTCCCGTTTGCTGCTTTGTCCTGCGGTGTTAGGAGTTGGCTTGGTCGCTCCAAGTTTGACTCTGAAAACACAAACCTGCGTTACACTTCTTTGCTCGAGAGTGGGGCACTGGCGAGGGCAGCCGGTCCCCCTCTCAATTTAGCACTCGGACCCGGGACACCCACCCACTTTGGCGTGACCTTTAGCCGCTTCTCTGCGCCCTGGCACTACACCCTCCTTGCCGGAACCGAACTGACCAGTGTCTCTCTCAGTATCACCTGAAAGGTGTGATGGCAACAGCAGATCAAACTGAACATATTGTGGAGCCACTTGACGGCGATGAGATGCTCCCAAGGTTAAAGCGGGGAGAATCCAGTAAGCGTGGTTAGTGTAGATTCTGCTTCCCCTAAGAGCCTTTTGCCTGCACTATTACCCGCTGCTGCCCACTCCTACCGCGCAAATTTCCTTCAGCTGGTGGAGTCTCCAGGTTCCTTAGGTCTGCGAGAATAGGTCTCAACTGTCAAACGCGATAGCAGGTGTCTGGAGCTGAGATCTTATTGGAGAAATGTAGCCTGATTACGAAGCCTACACAGCTGAGTACTGTGAGCGTGCTGGTTGAACAAAGACTTTGTGGAGGATGCTTGGGTCTAAAGTCCATTCTCTGCCTGAATTTTTAGTTCAAGGAGACTTGTTCTTAGCACTATGGAGTAGGTACTTTGCTTGATTGCTTTGCTGGTTATGAACTCAGTTCTGGAGTCATACTACAAGGAAAATCAAGATATTTGGGGACCCTGAATCCATTTTCGTTTATGTGGCCAGTCTTTTAAACAAATACAAATATTCCCTTGAACATCTGTTTAATGTTAGGTGTTTTCTCTACTATTTGAAACAACAGAGTTGAAATTCTTTGTCCTCAAAAAATAGTACCCCCTTTAAACCAGTTCTCTTATTTCAATGTATCCTTGTCATTAAAAACAAATCTCACTAACCTGTAGCTGATAACACCTCACGCATCAGGGTTTGTCCGGGAGGAGGCCGCAGTGAGGGCACTGAGCTGTGAAGTCCTCACCTGCGTTATCAGATGTGGCTTCCCAGACACCATAAGTTTGGCTGATAATGTTCAGTGAATGTTGACAGCTCCCCAGGAAGGCCTTGATTTCACCCCTGTTTCATGTCTCAGTATTTCTGGTACCTGCTGGGGGCAACACATTGACTAGGTGTTATGTTTCTAGAACCTTGTGCGTGTTTCGTCTCTGTTGAAGAGGGACTTCACAGAGAGTCAGAGCATCTCAGCAATAGGGAAGGAGAGACGGGGGCTCTGCCCTGCAGTGAAGGAAATGGTTGTACTTATTTGGGTTTGTTGCATCTTCTCTCTCTCTCTCTCTCTCTCTCTCTCTCTCTCTCTCTCTCACACACACACACACACACACACACACACACAGAAGCAGGATGGCGAAGACCTTCTTTTCTAAGACATTATGGACTGTTTCCGCATTGCGAGTACCTCCGCTGATGTGCGTGGTGTCGGGGTGGAGGAACTGGAGTAGCACCTACTCCCGGGGTTGTGCGGTTGTGCAGCGTAGCACTCTTCCCGCATCAATGGTGCTGGTGGGAAGAAGTGCTAACGTCCTCTGATATTTGCATTAAGAAAAAGTCACAAGCAAGTGTTATTCTGGATTAGAATCACCTAGTAAAAGGCACTCACACAGGAATCTGATATAATTCTGTATTTTTCTTGTCTGTGTATTGTTGGTCGTTATTTGAATATGTAAATATCCAACTGTTTCTTTTACTCTTGATCTTTCTCCCCTTCCCACCTAAAAAAAAACCTCATTCCCACATTGAGTAAACCACACACATACCACATGGTACCTACGGCAAATGCTTTTCTTTATTTTTATATTTTATATGTTCTATAACATTTAGCTTGATTAAGTATAGTAGTGGGCTATCTTATTTTCCAAAATTATCCTCAATCTTAAGAGACACCATAGTTAGTGTACAAGTAGTCATTTCCACATGAGAACACAAACATTAATATTCTCTGTAACAGATTTATTTATTTAGCACTTAGGCTTTAATTGGCAAAAGATAATACATTTAAATTTGATATTTGTTTTCCTCAAAAGTTTTTTCTTCATGCTTTCTTGCATTTCTTGTTCACAGAAGGTTAATTTCTGAGATCTCTAGCCAAAATACTTTTAAAAAATAATAGAAGCTGGTAGAATAACTTTTTTACAGTGTCTCCCTACATTTGTGGCTTTGACATCTTCTGAAAACAATTTCACCTAATTTGAAATGATTAAAACAGTGAGAAGGGCCATTTAAGCTGTTTCTCAGATTCTCTTCACCTTTGTTCTCTACCCTGCTCCATTTCTTTTAAGCCTATTGAGCTCCTAAGGATGTTTGGATGAGAAATGAAAAAAAGGAGAGAAGGTGTAAATGTGATTAGAATTACAGATTTCCATGTGTTCTGATTTTATTTCCTAAGTAGTTGTCAAGGTGCCCTTTGCTCTTGTTTATTTTATTCAGAAAAGAACTGTTAAGCTATAATGTCTTTTAAAGGTCCTTTTATATTTATGTTATTTATTGGGGAGGAGGGATAATGCTTTCCCATTGCAATTCTATTCACATGTGCATTGTTCACACATGTATTACTTCCTTTTTTTAGAAGAAGATAATTCAGAAAGGAGAAGCTTATAAAAAAAAGTCCAAGAGTACATTCAGATAATTTATATACCAACTAGTTTTAAAAATGTGGATACTCATTGATACAGAAAATAGCTTATGGAAGACAACTTTTTCTTGGTAGCTTTTGGCTGTAAATGAGACAATAAAAATACACTTGATATGGGAAAATGAAATCCTGATACTATAGGCCACTTTAAATAGACTCTGATTTTAAATTTTTAACTGCTTTCATTGTAGTCAAAATCTTATAAGCACTTCAGACACTATTATTTCATTTTCACACTCAAGAGAAATAATCTATCTGCTAACCTTGGAGTCTGGAATGATGGACATTTGATTTCAAAACTTGGTTCTGCCACCAGTACTTCTGTGACCTAAGTTAATTAGTTATCTTCTTTGAACCTCTGTTTCCTCATCTGTAAAATGGGTTGCTGCAACCTGAAAAAAATTGCTTCATAGATGCTATGAAATAATGTATGTACTGTATGTAAAATAGCACAAAGCCGGGCACACATTGATATAGATTAGATGGCTGTTGGCCATAGTCACTCTTTGACAGTAGTCTCTCCTTCTTGTCTTCATGAACTAACCCCTTTTGTTGATGGAGAAGCATAGTTATGGTGGTCAAATTTCCGAAGCCACAAACGGGACCCGTGGTCTGAAATGGGGGGAGATTATTGTCAGGATCGCCCTCTGTGGAAGTCCACCAGCCAAGGAGCACCAGAAACAAAACTTTGGTCAAACAAATAAGGTTCCTTTTGCTTGCTGCAGCAAGGAAGATTGCACAGCACAGGAACTGTGGGTGTCTTGGTAAGAGGCAATTGAGAGGAGCTTTTTATGGGGTTTGGGCTGTGCTGGGTGACGACAAGGAGGCTGTAATGAAGTAGGACAGGCCAGGGATTGGGCATCTTTGTAATTTATGTAGGTGTTAGGAGGATCATGGTCATTAATGAAGAAGTAGTCACTCTTCTTGGTCAAAGAGGGGAATGTTTAGTCATTTTGGGGGTTTGCGGCCATCCTGCTGCAGCACAGGCCTCACGGGGCTTTGTCCCATCACTGATTTATTTTTCTGTGCACGATGACTGTGTCGCATTGTAAACATCAAGGGCTAGTTCTAGTGTCAACGAAGTTTGTCACCTTCTCCTCCCCAAAATCCGGTTTGTGCTTCCATGTCTCAGAGAATCGTGGGTTTCATTTTCATCCAGGTCTTTAGTAAATAAAGCTTAATGCTGAGGAAGTGACTATAATTTCCTACTTTTGGGTCATGGAGTACGATTGTCCATTAGGAGTCTGACTTGTACTAATCACACCCATGCTCTCGTAGTTTACTAACAAATGTAAATCGTGTGTGTGTGTGTGGCCATCCTCTCGCATCCCATAATTTACATTCCCTTTGCCAAGTGTACAACATCCTGTACTTGTAGAATTGGTGTCAGGAGGGGTGCAAACTGGGGAATTTACAAATAGCATTTCATAATTTCCCTACTCCCCCCTCCAAAGCATATCTCCAGCTTGTCTAGCCTTTCTGGAATAAGGGTTTTTGTTTTTTCTATGTATGTATATATAATTTGCTTTCCACATTTGACAAGAACTCCTATGTCTATAATATTTTTTGTTACTGTATTTTGCCATGTATAACATGCTCCCATGTTTTGGTGTGCATTATACACAGGATTACATACATATTCATCATACTCATGTAAAATGTTCATTCTCAAAAATTTGGGCAAAAATGTGCACATTATACACAGAAAAATATGGTATTATTAACTGTAACATTCCAACAACCAGATGCCGCTCTTAAACAGACATGATTTGTAAATCAATGGCCTCTTGATATAACTGTCCAAGAAACCACAAATTTATTTTCTTTTAATGGAGTCATGAGAAACTTCAGTCCTGTGCTTTGTTGAAGGAGATTGTCAGTGTCATACCTGATTTACTTGGTTAAGTAACAATAACAATTTTAATCGAAAATAGCCATTTCCCACGTCTGTCTTTCTTTTATAAAAGCATGACCTTCAATTTGAAGAAAAGACAACACCAATTGTACCCTCAGTTCTTCTAATTTTCAGCTTACGTATATCAGATTTCGCTAATGGTATTGCTAAAATCATTCTGAAATGATTTGTCATTCTTCTATGAATCACAATAAATAACATAGTTTTTGATTAGACATAATCAGGTTCACACATGGTTGTTTTGTAAGTTGCATGTGTCAAGTACTTTTATGGAAAAAATTAGATTTTGTACTTTCAGGTTTTTATGAAAGAATACAGATTCTGAAAGTTTAAAGTGCTGAACAGTATCAAATAAGCAAAATAACTACCTTCCAGAAATAACCACCAATAACCCTTCAAATTCATCTTTCAACTCTCATTAATCCTCTACTAAGGACATATATATTCTTTGAAGGAATGTTAGAATTACTTTATTAGTCTTCATAACTAATTATGAGCCTATCAATATTTCCCATGACATTAAACATCTTTCTAAACATGTATTTTTTAGTGATGGTGTAGTATTTCACTGAATTACTATACCATAAATTGAATGCTCCCTTATTGTTGGAATATAGGTTTCCAACATTCACTACCATGAAGCCATCTGGGAAAGGACATGAACAGTAAATGTGCCAGACTCTTACCTCATCCTCTACATTCATTTTGCATTAGGGTTTTTCAATGCCAGCACCATTGACCTTGTGCGGCTGGATGACTCTTTGTTGTGGAGGGGTTGGTGGTGGGTGGGGAGCTGTCCTGTGCTTTGCAGGCTGGATAGAAGCCTCTAGGACCTTCACCCAGTAGATCCTCCTTTCCCCAGTCGTGACAACCAAAAATGTCTCCAGACATTGCCGAATGGCCCATGGAGGCAAAATCTGACTGAGTGAGAGCCACTGGCAAAAACGTCCAGCCTGTGGCTCCTTCTCACACACACACACTCACACAGAGACTCTCTCTCTCTCTCTCTCTCTCTCTCTCTCTCTCTCTCTCTCTCTCTCTCTCTCTCTCCCTCTCTCCCTCTCCATAACTGACTGGTTCACAAACTTTAGGACTCAGCTCAAAAGTCAGCTTTTCTGAGAGGCCTTTCTCAGTGTTTACTGAACTATGTTTACCGACGATCAAGGTGACATATTTCTTTTCTTTCTTTTTACTGTTGATTTTTTATCACCGGGTTGTGTGCATGATGAGAATAGAGAACTGTCTACCGGGGCAGTTCCATTAACCTGCTCAGTCCCGCAGGGTCCCCCACTCACAAGAGCCTCATGCTTGGTTTAATGTCCTTCTGTCGCCATCTTGAAGTTTGATCAAAGGGTCCGGCGATTTCTTTTTGCGTTGGCCCTGCAAATTATGCAGTCCTACTATGTACCTCGCTCATTATAGAATATCTGGTGCCCAGGACAGTGCCTGGCAAGGAATAGGATTTGAAATATTTGTTGACGTCAATCCATGGGTATCGAACACACAAGATTCTGCTATGTATACACAATGAACTTTGTTATGTTTTATAGTGTCATATAAATGGGTTAAAACTTGGCTCCTGTGTTTTTTATTTCTTCACAGCACGTTGGGGTCATTAGCCCAAAGCCCACCAGCGCCAAACTCACATTTTTTACACACTCCATTGCTTTAAATATGCTCAAGCAGGCACATTCGTAGTCATTTAGAGCCTGCCTGCTTTGCATCCCACAAAACTGCACCCAGCCTCGGCTAGCCGCAGATGGAACAAACTCTGGGGCCACGAAAGGCCCCAGCTGCTGCCGCTCTTGGAGGCCCTCTGACTCGGAGACTTTACACCTTGATGCTGGGTGGACATCGCCCACACATGTGAGCCCCTCCAGTCCCCTCTCCCCGGGAGTTCCCTTGTCCTTTCCTTCTTCTGGGTAGTGGATGTGCTGTTGGTGTCTCCGGGGGGGGCGGGGGGGCGGGCTCCTACAGGGAGAGACCTCCCTTCTCATGCCCCCTGTCAAAGTACAGCCCGAATAAAGCTCACCGTATACTGCTGCCCTCTTGAGATAGACTACCTTTTTCTCCATCAGTCCTGGAATCCTCGAACTCACCACAAATAAATCGTTACTTAGTTATTTCTACTATCGGGTAGGGACTCAAAGCAGCAGTACCGATTTTAAATATAAGCATTTCCTTCTACTAGACCATAGGCTACTTGAGAGTGGGATCTGTAATTTATCTTTTTGTTTGTGACTAGCCCAAAGTTAATAAATACATTTTGATTTGTAGAATTAATCTCCTATGTCTAGTTGCCTAATAGGCCCACTTTATTTTGGTTATGTTTTCTATGCTTAATATTAATAGAATGAGAAATGTAGAAGTTGAAGTTTTTAAAAATATATTCTGATCTTGGCTCAGTTTATTGTTGAATAAATTGTTTTCATGAAGTTAATGTTTCCTTATGTAACTCCACCACAAACTCTATAAAGTGACCCAACCCTTTTAAAAGAATTTTTATCTGCATTATCCAACACACTTGAAGTGGAGTAAATGAGCTGCTAAACAAATGTCTGGAAGACAGTTTCCTCAAATGTTCTGCAAGGAAGGGAAGATTATTTAACATTTAAAATACTGGATTTATTTGTATAATTTTTGTCATTATGTAGACAGTGTACTGATCTGCTGTGGAACATTAATTGATCTGTTATTGGGAAAATGGAGAAAAATAAAGGTGACCAAATACAGTTTACATTGGGCTCTGGGTTGGTTGCAAAATGGTTTCTTTCCATGAGGAAATTAATAGTAAGGAACTAGAAAACGATTCAGTCTTTCTATCACCTATCCTTGTTAATTCAACGTTGGGAGCAAAGTACATATCACTTACCTATGGAATTATTCTTGAGCTGGGAAGATTGTTTATTAAAAGATACTGATCTAGCCCTGGCTGGTGTGGCTCAGTGGACTGAGCACCAGCCTGCCAACCAAAGGGTCACAGGTTCGATTCCTAGTCTAGGGCACATGCCCGGGTTGCGCAGTAGTGGGTGTGCGAGAGGCAACAGCACATTGATGATTCTCTCCCTCTCTCCCTCCCTTCCCCTCTCTCTCAAAGTAAATAAATAAAATCTTTAAAAGAAAAAGATACTGCTCTAGACTCCATGTAGTGTAGACCAAGTAGAGAAACCACAGCCTTTCAGAATATGCAAATGAATATTTGCTGCCAAATAGCAAAACGTGTTATGTGGGAACAGGAATAATCTGCCTCTAAATTGTTTTGAACAATTCCAATTTTAGAAATACCTCGTGTTTAGGACCTCTCTTCAATGATGTCTGAGGAAAAAAATACTTTTGTTTTCTATATGTAGTGTGGTGGTTATTTATTTATTATACCTTACAATTGGTATTAGGAAATTTTACCTAAGTAGAAGGATTGATTACTTAAGTCAGTTCCTATCAGATGTGCATATTTTGATAAGGTTCAGGTATTAACTTAAATATGTTTCAAATACAGTCATATTCAATAGCTACTAAACATTTCTTGTTTCATAATTTAAATTGCTTATTATTCTTATTAGGGTAATGGGTTTGAATTACTAGTTTTTCTCTTCTGCTCTATGATAACTAAATTTATTTAGGTTTTTATAATTCTATATGGTGATATAATTAAATGATATTTGCAGATATATTCTTAGAGCTCATAGTCCTTTACTCTTCCTTGTTTTACAGTTTCAAGGGACTTCAGTTCAAGATTTCTTCAATATTCATTTTGAGGGAGGGTGGGAACTGAGAAGGAAGTTGAATGAAAAGCCTTCATAGATCAAAAGAATATAAAAATTATTCCTCGATGTCCTTGTTTTATGTATGTGTGTATATATACATATATATGAAATGGAAGATTGTCAATATTAAATTACCTGTCCAGATTTATTTGCTTTTTGAAGAACTCTCTTATTTAGTAAGGTTATACCAAGTTACATTTGGCTCATTTTCTTTTGATCATTGAAAATGTCTGTGTTTAATGAGCTGAAACTGAAGTAGGTCAATAAAATAAAGAGATTAACAGTCTGTTCTCACCAGGGTTGGGATATGTTTTACTCTGGGGGGAAAAAGTAATTTTTAAAAGAGGTTTTTTGATCAACTTAAAAGGTAAAGGAAGTAGGAATAACATTGAAACTGTCAAAAAGCTGAGGAATCCATTAGTTCTTCAGGGTAGTAATTGTCAGGTGAAGATTTGTAGGCATGTGTTTATATAGCAAAAGCTTTAGTTACAACACAACACTAAATTTTACTTTTATAAGTTCGGGGGGCACACATAAGCTTTAGGCTATTAGATGCATAAGATTCTAGGCATCTTTGGAAATATCTTACATACAAAACAAGGGAAAATGTAGGTACAACAAAGCATTGAAATGTCATGGGCTAAAAAAGTAGGAAAAGCAGATATTTCACCTTGTAATCTGTCCAATGTCATGGTCACACATTTTAGTGAATAACAATGAACTTGTAGTTTTGAAATAGCTTAGTCTCGACTCCATCATTTATTAGCTATGTGACTTTCAGCAAACAACTCACTCTCTCAGAAACATTTTTCTTTCTTAGCAGGGATAGTTTTATAGGCTGTTCCTTTTCCCTTTTGGTATGGTGCTAGAGCTTTGTAAACAGTAATATTTTCTACAAAAGCTACATAATTAATTCTACATAATTAAGTCTATTACAAATGTTCTTCTCAGATACATTAAAACATTTTTTATGCTCAATTAGGGAGCAAAGAAATCATAGGAGAAATATTTTTATGCTAATAAAATAACAAACTGTCAAAATTTTTTTTCCCACCACTCACCCTCAAGGTATTAATCCTTTACCCTTAGAAACACAGTCTGTGTTTTAATTCTTTAGTTAATAAACAATTTATTATTTATAGTTTAATCCTATGGTAAAATAGATTTGTTTATTCATATTATGTAGTTTAAAAACTAAAGATTACTCTTTTGCAAAATAGTGTCATTTAAATTAATTCAATTAAGACTAAGGGGAAGGTCCTTTGCCTGGCAATGTGCTGAGCAAAGCGGAGCGGGGGTAGGCTCTGCACCAGGTGACCGACTTCGCGAGGTGAGTGGGAGTTAATTCTCCAGTGTGTTTCGGCACGTTCTCACATGCCATTCACTGACAGGTTTTTGTGTGTCTCCTGTATGGGGGTGAGAACTTTTCTTCCAGATGAGAGACACAGAGGTGGAGTGTGTGCTGGCAAGTCTCCATCTGTCCCTTCAGGTGCACCCTCCCCTCTGCTCTCTCCTGGGACTGTATCAATGAGTGCTCTTGCCTCTGACAGTCAATGGTGGGGAGCAATGGCTGGAGCAGAGATTGGTCAAGTGGCGTGCGGTGGTTCCCAGGTCTCACCGTGTGGACTCGCTGCAGGCTGCCTGCGTATGAGACTTTGACCGAAGCACCCAGCTCCTGTCAGGTGGCTTCACAACTCGCTCTGGATTCTGGTAACTACTTTCTCCTCCTGGCCCCTAAGAGGTATATCAGCTCCTTCTCCCCAGTTACTAGCTAGGGAGAACAATAGTATTCCTTATTGTTTTCCTATACCCTGCCCTTTACTAAAAATTGTTAAATAAAACTATTTGAGAGAGCAATGTATTTCCTTCCAGGGTCCTATATGACAAAGCTTTACATACTTTAAATATTTAAGTCCACATATTTTTAGGGATAATTTGATTTGTAATTTAAAAAATGTAGAAACATAAATCTGCTCTAGAGTTGATTTATAAATGCTTGTAGAAGTTCCAATGGATGGTGATTTCTCTACTCACCTTCAGTTGCCTCATGATCATGCTTTTGTTATTTGTTTCTTTCCCTTCCTTCCCCCTCCCACCCCCTTTATGAAGAACATTGGTGGTGGGTAACTAACTCTTTAGGTGTCAGTTGGAAATATGACCAAATCGATAATATGCCATACTAATACCACAGTAGTTTTATCCCCACCCACTGCATCAATTCAACCAGTCAACAAATTCTCCAGATTCTATTTCACAAGTGTCCCCATAACCATTTCTGCCCACTACCATTGCCACCACCATGACTTAACCTAGTGCATTTTCATGGCTGGACTGCGAACTCAGCTGCATCGACTCTTGGTCCTTTCCTAGCCAGTCCGTTTCCTAACTGAGTTCCCAGTAGAACTCAGATCTAATCTTTATTTCTTGTGTTAAATCCTTTAATGATTTTCCATTGCCTTTTAAAAAAAATATTTAAAGAAAACATAATTATATTTGAATACATAACTTCTGCATAATAAAAAATAAACATAATAGTGAAATAAATGAAGGAAAACACACCCTATGGCATTTTATCTGTAATGCACAGCAACCAAAATGTTGGCATTCTTAACCAGCAATGAGCTCTTATAAATTGGTAACAAAGACACTAATATTCAAAGGGAAATGAAAGAAGAACATAAAGAGGACATTTACATCATATAAATGACTAATAAGGATAAGTGAGGATGATTGAGCTCAACATTAATAAGGAAGAAACAATTTCTTAGGAATGTCACATTGTCAAAGATTAAAAACACTGATATCTCCTGTTCCCGTGACTGTAGGAAATAGAGCACTCATTTACAGATACTAAGAGAGAAGACTAATGAAGATTTTTTCTACATTCAGTGGAAATTCTTCAGTTATCACTCAAAATCGAAATTCTGTGTACCCTTTGCCTAGCAACTCTGACTTATAGGAAAGTATTTCAATAAAATAGTCAAGTAAATTTAAACATACATATATATATATATATATATACACATTACACAGAAAATGTCTAGCTATGTAAATGTCTATTAAATGATAAATTATAGGTAATTATGTGGTTAAACCAAGAGAGGTAAAGCTATATAACCAAATGACAAGTGACTTTATAGTACATTGTGGGGAATAAGCAAACTATGGCCCGACTAGGAAAAAAAAAGGAGCCTGCTTGAGTATCAATTTATGTATGAACATACCCCAAACAAAGTACACAAAAATTCCATTAATAATAGATAGTCAGTAGATAGCCTTGAGGAATAGAATGAGGGAGAGAAAAAAAAGCAGTTAAGAAGCAGAATAGTTTTCACAAATTTCAAGGTCTTTAGAATTTTTGAAACATGATTTTTTTAGTGAATCAGAATCTTCAATTTACCCTGAGCTAAGTGAACTTTCCACGTGTATGTTATTCCCACTTATGGGACTGCCGAGATGAAGCCCTTACAATTCCACTGGTTTCCCCATGTTACAAGAGCTCCCCATGTAGCAAGGTCTTCAGGCCTCCTGGGCTTGAGTCCAATGGTGACGATGAAAACAGGGAGCCTTCTTGCTCTTTATCCTAAGAGTCTTGACTTTTATGTCTTATCAGACCCTTCATGGTCTTATCCCTTATTCTTCAGTTTCTTAGGCCCTTTGTCTCCCCATTTGGATGGGCCAGCCTTGGATCCTGAGCTACCAGAAGTGAAGCTGGTCCTCCTGCAGTATCCCTGGAACCGCCGAGGTGCTCCAAACTAAGTTCAGCGCCAGGAATTATTTCTAAAGTTATCTCTGAATGGGAATACCTAATTATGGCATGGCTTGAAGGGCAAACAGAAACATCAGTTCTCTCTTGGACTGTTGTGATAGCCTACTGGTCTTGGTTCCAGTTTGTCTTCATTGGAAGTCTTTGTCCACATGCTAAAGAAGTGATGGTGTTTCTAAATGGTAAACCTGAGAATATTGTCCTTCTAAATGAGTTCACACTTTCACATTCAAGTGACATAAGCCCAGGTTAAATTGTCAGAAACTTAAAGGAATGCATTGGATACATATCAAGGCATCTTAGGGAGCAGTAAGGCTAAGGAGGAGCAGGGATGCAGATATGCTAAATAAATGAAAACTGGGACTAGAATGCTTACACATCTCTTGCTCTTTGTGACTTTAACCTTTTTCCTGTGCAGAACAGCCTTCTCATAGCAGAAAATATGACTACTGTACAGCCTCCCTGCAAAAAAGGGAGAAACTGACCCAAACCTCTTTGTTGCAAGTTTGAACATTTCAGGAAGGAGACCACCATATAGTTTTTTTCACTAACTGTAAAGATGAGTGGGGGCGGGGGGTGGTCCTAGAAAGCATTTCAAGGCATTTCTGCAAATCCAGTGGTGTCTGGCATACCTTCCATGGTTCCCCAGTGCATATGGCAAAATCTTAGATTCCTATGTATTGCATTTGAATTCCTACCTTCTTTTCTATTCTTGTCTCCTGTGGTCCTCTGTCCTTTCCTAGCTCACCTTCCTGTTAGGTGAGGTTGTCTGCCTTGGGCTCTGAGTGTCTCACATACAACCACAGTGCAAGGCCCTGTTTTCCCTTTACTTGGGTCATTTGTCAGTGTTGTTTTTGCAACAAGCAACCTCGAGGGGTAGTTTCTCCTAAGACAAAGAGCAGGGTGGTTTCTGCTTGATATTAAAAAAAAAGTGGTGAATCCCCCACAAGACCCATGTTCCTTCCCTGGAATGCGTCTACAACATGTGTGCAGCATCCATCTAGAGCACCCTGTGGAGCAGGGGAACGAGCCTCATGCTCATGCTGCTCGCTGGCTGTGCTGTGAGTCTCTCATCTTCTGTTCGCACCAGTGGAGCAGTAATATGCTAGTTTGTTAACCCGCAAGGTGGAAGAACTCCTAGACTCTTTGTAACCAAGCAGGCAGGGGCCTGTTCCTGTGGCGCCGTGGTGCATGATCCAACAATCAGTACTGGACGGAGCAGGTCTTTATTTACAATATTCCAACCTTGGGGGCGCTGGGGGCACTTCAGCTTGGAGCCCTCTTTTCCCATGAGACCCAGCATTTCCCTTGTTTCCCAAACAAAGCTACAAGCCGAAAGCAAACCAAATCGTCCCCCATTTTCTTATCTTAAGCCTGCTGCACACACAGTTGTTCAGTCCCTCTGGAAGGTGCCAAAGTCGCCATTCTCATGCAGCAGCCCTCTCCTTCAGGATCTGGGGTACGTTGTCATCAGCCTCCATGTAATAGTCCAGGAGTACATGTGCCATGGTGCACTGGATCACAGTGAAATTCAGGAAAGACACAAGTCTCAAGAGTCCAGATAAAGTCCAGGTTTGCACGACAGCAGGTCAGCATCTTGCAAGGGAGAGTCTTTGGTGTTAGCTAAGTAGGCAATGTGTCTCCTTCCTTAATGCACCAGGCTGCATGGCCGGATCCTGACTACCAACTACGCAGCTGCAGCTGCGTGATTGCTGCTCCCTCTCACATGGCTCTTCAACTCCCTTCCAAGCTGCGTGGCCAAAACCCTTCACTGCTGCCCGCCCCTTCATTTAAATCCTGACCTGGAGCTTCCTTCCCGACCTCATCTCCGACTCCTCCCACAGTGAGTGACATTTGCCAGTTTTCTCGTATAGTTTACATTCATTTGGCTGCCATTCCCAGTCAGGGCAATGACTCGGTGATCCAGGGGGGCCACCTCCCCTGGCTACATCACGAGTCAGGATACACCCTTAAAGTCATGCCCACCTTGCCCTCAAGTGGCAGTACAGCTATTAACACAGCTATTAAACTAGCTAGTCAAAGTCTCTTAAGCTGTATCGTGTGCTTTCCTACTTCCCCCAAACATGAGCTGTGGGGGGAACAAGCTGTGTACCCCATTTCACCTTCACAACACCCAACAACTTTCCCCAGACCACACCATACGCAGACACGGCTTTCCATTTAATCCATACCTCGATGCATTTGCTTACCTTAATGCACTGTCTCTTTTCATACATCTTGCCTACTGTCGCCACTCTTGGGGATATCATTCCCTCTTCTCTTCCTCAATCTTGTTTGGCCAGTCTGAGTTCACATTTGTTTTGCAAGTATCACATTTATGAACTTAGATGAATTTAACACTGAGAAATTCAACTTCTCATTTATAAACTGGGAATATTTTCTATCATAATTATTTTGGTAAGGAGACTTATAAGGCACCTACTTAAAAAAGTATTAAAGATATTGCTGAAAATCTCCCATGACCCACTCCCTTGTCTCTTCAAAAAGAGGAATTTATTTCTTCCTCTGAGCTCCCACAGAACCTAGTACATACGTCTTTCATAACACTTTGTCACATTAATTAAATTTTTTTACAAATGTGTTTCCCCCTAGACTGAGCCTTGGAGGGACAAAATGGCATTCTATCCTTCTTGGCATCTTTAACTATCAGAGTGTCTTGCACAGAACAGGTGTTTAATCAATATTTGATGAATTCATTTGATTTATTAATTAAAATAAAGAATAGGAAATTACTTTGCAGTTTAGCACAGATGGAAGGAAGACTCAGCATCTCCTGAATAGTCCCTTGAGCAGGGATGTGGCTAGGACCCCATTTTTACTATAGGGCTGCCTACTCTCACCCACAGCAGAGAAGCTCACACATTTATCTGTCCTTATGATGACATTTTTAAGAACTCTGGTTAGGTTGACCTCAAAAAGAATAACTAGAACATGCAAACTGTATTCTGCATATTATTTCTATTGTCAGTTAAACTGGCCTTCTTAGCAAAAAGGATCTTACCCTCTTGGAGATAATGCTGCATGCTGAACGTGTTTCTTGAAGATTCATAGTACATATTAACATTTAAACCTCAGAAGTACCACACTTGAAAATCTATTTATTTGATTATAAAGAAAACTAATTAATTTGCATAGTGCAAGAGGTTTTTTTTTTTTTAAATTTAACTCACTTCTATCATTCCCCTGGAATATTTTCCCCCACTTAATGCCAGTTAGAGAAGCCCTTCTTGTGGATGGAGCAGATAGAGAGACTTTTATTAGAACCTTTGAGGGGAAAGGAAAGGAAGAGTGTAGTATGATTCCCAGCTTTTTTTTTTTTATTGAGTAGAAGATGCTCTGTAGGGAGGAGGGTGTGATAAGGGGGTGTGTGAATATGGAGTCTACTGTGGCATAGTCAGTGGAATGTATAATAGGTAGTTGGAAATAGGAGTCTAAATATCACTTGAGAGTGGTGTAGACAAAGATTTGGGGATCATCAGGTACGAAAGTGAACTCCTGGGAGTAGAAGATCACACAGGGATAGAACTAAGAGGCAGAACCAGGGCAACACAACTAATTAAGGGTCAGGAGAAAGAAGAATCCAGTGGTGTTCTAGAAGTCAGGGAAAGGGAAGAGTTTTGAGGACTTGGGTGTAAATGGTGTCAGATTCCACAAAAATGTTGAGAGTGATTAAAGTGGGTAAATGTCTCTTGATCTGATAACTGAGAGTTCACCAGTTTCCTGGATGTATGCGTTTACCAAGAGTGGTGGGGTCAGACCTGAGATAAGAGAGTGAAGTGGAAACAATAAATTGAGACCATCCTTTCAGAAGCTTAATTCTGCAGAGAAGAGGAGAAAAAGCCAGGGAACACCTGGTCATTCTTGTGTGTGTATGTTTTGCAGAGGACGCACTTCGTGAACGTGTCTCAGGTTAAGAAAGTGCTGGAGCAGTGCCGAAGAGTGAGGCAGCGATTAAGTCACAGAAAGCCGTTTTGGCGGTTAAGGATTTTGGATTTCATACCAAGAGCAACAGAAAGCCGTAGGAAATCTGTTAGCATGAGTGACGTTGATCAGGTTTGCATTTTTAAAAGTCCCTTCTTAAGGACTTAAACAGGCATTTCTCTAAGGAGGATAAGCAGAGGATCCAGAAACACATGAAAAGATGCTCAATATCACTAGCTATCAGAGAGATGCAAATTAAAACCACAATGAGGTACCACTTCACACCAGTCAGAATGGCCATCATAAATAAAACA
>CM052548.1:9858174-10051963 GCA_028533065.1 Trachops cirrhosus | reverse complement strand
TACAGGAACAAATATAGAGGACACATGGACAAAACTACGGGGCTTAGAAATGGAAGGGAGGTTGGGAGGGATGGGTGAGTGGACTGGAATGGGAGTAAAAGAATGAAACTGTACTGAATAATCTAAAATTAAAAAAAAAAAAAAGAAAAAAAAAAGTCCCTTCTTGTCTATACGGTGTAAAATTAGAGTGCTGATAGTACAGGTGGAAAGAAGTAAATGTGAAAAGTATTGAAGAGGTTGAATCAATATGATTTTGATGTCTTCTAGTTTTCTTGCAACATGAATCTGCTCAAGTGCTTCCCATATATATTTTTTAAGTTGTACCTCCAGCTGAAATGAGCCCATCAATAAAAGAGGAACGTAACGAACTTAAATTCGTGGATGTTTAAATAACCTTAATTATATTGCATGTTGTGTGTGTCTATTCATATAACACACACTTCTCACTGCATGGTTAATATATTCTTGTGCTGTAGGCCCCTTGTAACTATTTGGGAGTGAGTTATAAAATTTCTAGAGGAGCTAGGAATTTGAGCCAGAAGAAGTTAAGCCATCTGTGTCTTAATTGTTCCAGTTAGCTATATCTTTCTATTTTATGTGTGTATTTGTATCCTTGCCCTTCCAATGTTATTTTAAATCACCGTACAGTAGTCATATAGTCTGAGATTAATAGTGGGCTGAAAGTTTTGGCTCGGAGTTTCCTATTAGCCACTAAAAAGTGTAACACAATTAGTTACATGATTCAGAGTAGTTATTAGAGCAAAAGAACAAGTAGTGAGTAAGAAGATTTCTATGGTTCTTTCTCTACTAGATTATATGTGTTGATATAAACAAGTTAGGGCATAGGGGAGGTGTCTTTAACCAACAGAGAAGACCTATGTGGAATATTTCAATTGTGGACTTCCCGGTCAGGAAGAGACAAGGTAAAGAAGAGACTATTTCCTAGTAGTGAGAGCTACAATGGTGCCTGATAATAAGGCATTAGATTGAAATTAAGATATGGTATTAGAATAGGAGAAATAATCAGGTCAAAACTTGTGAAGATGCTGATAGATTCTCCTGATCATGACTACCTATGGCATGATTTTAACAGGATATGCCAAGTCTAACTAGGCTGCTTATGGTAAACAAACCTCTAATTTATGAATTTTCGAATTTATGGAGCAAGGCTCACAAGAAAATGCCAGTCAGTAATGCAATTATCAGACTTTCTTGGGACAAGAGTGACTTATTTTGGTGAAGTTGGTGGCAGGAATAGATGGTTGAGTGAGTGAAGACTGGCAGAATCCTGGGTTTTCTGAAGATACAGACCTGGAATTCAGTTATTCTTGTAGGATGTTTGTGGTCATGACTGATATCCCAAGGGTCTAGGAGGTACGAGACCTAGTATGGAGGCTGGCAGTCCAATAAAGGTTGGAGAAAAGAGGTAGACCCTGTTGAAAATTTTGGGAAAATGCAATGAAGAAGAATAAATATTGACGGAGTTATCTTGAAACATTTTGAAATGCATGGTTAAATATATTCCTTATTAGTATCTCAATTTTAGGCAGAATCCAGTCTTTTTTTTTGGTGGAATGCTTTTAGTTGCAAGTAACAGAAAGCATAACTGAAAGTGGTTTAAACAACACATTTATATTTCCCATGACAAAGACTCTCAGTGTGGAGCAGTCTCAGTGTTTGTTGATTTCAACGGAATGACATGATGGCTCGTAACAGGCTTGTCTAGACCAGTCTGGATATTTCCCAACAAGGCTGATGTAGGACCAATGATTATACCTCGATGGCTACATCCACACGTGACCGAGAAGGGACTGTCTCTGTTTTATTTCCATTTTCAAGACTAAGGTGAGCCTACCAGGAATCTACTTGATGTCTTTATTTCCTCAAGATTTGTTGGCCAGAGTTGAGTTTCTTCCCCAGGCTTTAACGTAACAAGTGAATCATCCCTGGGTCAGGGGCTAGATCCACCTCCTATGATGGATGTAGCTACCTAAGGAGAGTGGACATAATAGAGATTTTTTTAAAGAGTGAATTCTTGGGGAATGGCTATTGGGTAGACAGTCAATCATTTCTGCCACATTGATGAAGGCCAAAAATCGATCCGGCTGACCTCAGACTAGGAAGGTGTTAGATGACCATGGAGGAGCATCCACAGACAATATGTGAGTAAAAAGTTTTAGGAATGGTTACCAAAACGGAGAGGGTAGAGAGATGGGTGAAAAGAGGAAGGGGAATATAGTCAATAACCTTGTGATAAGTTTATATGGTGACAGATGACTACCAGAATTAGTGGAGTGACCGCATTGTAAGGAATAAAAATATCAGATCACTATATTGTACACCTGAAACTAAAATAACCAACCGAAGCTTGTATACTAAATATAAATTTTTTAAAAAGTAAAAAAAATAAACTTTTCAGCTTAAAAATAATTTTGTGACTATACAAATAGTCAATCAAGTAGTAAGACAACACAAAAAATTTAGAGTACAGAAGGAACAGAGTATATTACCAATGTATTCTTCCTGAAAAATTCTCTTAAACATAAATCCACCAAAAGAGGGGAAAAATAGAATAAAAATGGTGACACTTTGAGGAAAAGGGAGTGGTATTAAGAATTAATTCTGCTTAAATGCATATTTGAAATGTAGTATCTTTGGTAATTTTCATGAGCAGATTGGTACTGCTATTGCTGACAGAAAAATAAATGATTATTTTACTTTTCTAATACCAGAGATTTTCACATTCTTTTATCATCCTACTAATTTAAAGTTCTCAATTCAGGAGAGACAATGGCACAGAATGAGCTGCGGATGTCACATCTCCAGGTCTTACCTGTTGGCGGGACTAAATGATGTTACAGGGACAATTAAGCCTCTCTAATACTACTACCAACTATCTACTCAACAACGTTGAAACTCTGTTCCTGGTGGGTTTTTCCCACCCCCTAGATATATCCCCACGAGACCCCAAGGAGTGTTGGGCTAATTGGTTCGGGCTTCCACTGGTTCAGTGCTGTAGGAGTTGGCTCTCCCCTGTGACACGCCCCTGTAGTGGCCATTGGCATTTTTGGGTGGCTGGCATTCACAGTATTACTGGAATTTTATTTGTTGAAACTAAACTACCCCTTCTTAGACATGCAGTTTGAGTGGGAATGAACCAGCCCTGAACTCTTGTCTTGAACCAATCCAAATACTTTGTGTTTCGGCCACAGCGATAGTTCAGACAAGGGCACACAAGACAGCCCGAGTCAATGAAATGTGAAGAAAAGTTTCCTGAAGCTTCTGGAAAAAAAAAAGGAGGCTTTCTTTTCTACAGGGACTACCTGAAGTGTATTTTTTCTTCCCTGGAGTAATGTGCTCGTCAGCACAGGAGCTGTTGTTCTGCTGGAGGCTGGAGTGTGTGGGGGTGCTCCCGGCAGGGAAATGGAGGATGAAGCTGGATCTGTCAGACACAGAGTGGAGAGAGCGAAGAAGCAGGCCTTCTGTGAAAATGTTTAAGCAACAGTGTCAAGAGTTGTCCCAAATTACACTTACTTCATACTTTTTAGTTTCTGATCCAGTTAAATCCCTGATGGTTTTTGCCAATTTCAGTTAGATTTTTTTTTTTTAATTCACAAGCATCTGGTGACACAGTTTCTTTTAGTGGGTGTTTCTTGTAACCGAGCTGGTGAAATGCCAAGTAATAGAGTTTATTTTTAATACACGATTTATTTCTAGGCACACGAAAAAGTCCTGGTGATTGGTGCGGGGCAGTGTTGAGTGTCAGTGCCCGTTCTCTGCCCGAAACCACGCTACCTGCCCACTCACAGTTCCTAAGTCTGACTTTATTTGGCTGGGTTCCTCTGTGATCACGTATTTCAGAGTTCCAGAGAGCCTTCCACATAACTAATTGATCATGTCACCCTTTCTTGCCATACTTTCATGGTGGTATTAGCTTAGACACTTTGGTTGCAAGAAACACAAGCTAATTTGGTCTAGAACAAACATGATTTATCATAAGCCTTTATATGTATCTAGGGAAACCCCAAAGAATGGGAAATAATAGGGGCTCAGAAAAGGACAAAAGCAGGAACTACAGACAGCCCTGACCATTTTCCCTGTATGCTCTGCTTTTTGTCTCGATGGTGAAATAACATGGACGCTTCATGCCTAAATTACATGTAAAGCAGTTCCAAGGACAAATAGACGCGACTTTTTCTATGTTCCACTTCTAAATTCCCAGATGACACAGCCTGCTTGGTTCTGGTTTGAGTCACTCACGAACAATTAGCTGGGGCCACTGCATAGGGAATATACTAACTGTGCAGTGAGAAGCATGCGTCGTGTGAATGAAGAGCCCCACACAACGTACTCTAATGAGATGTGGGGCCAGGCGACACACATGTGGCTGGCAGGGGCCTCTCTCGTGGAGGTGCTGAGAGAGCTGTGCTCTGGAATCACCGCCTAATAAGTCATTTCAGTGTGAGCTCCATTTATGGTAGTTTCCGCCCTTTTCCCGCCCCTAGCTCCACCCCTAGCCAAGGTCTTGAGCTCATCAGTGAATGCAAACAGGTCAAGAGGTGACGCTTAATTTCTTGTGCCATGTGATTCCGAATCTGAGCTTCAGAATGTCTGGGAGGGACTCTGATGCAAGGGTCGGGCTTCACTTAGAGAAGTAGTGTGGATAGTTAGCTGTTGAGATGGTGCTTTTAGGTGAGTCTTTTAAAGAGCCATAGATGATAAGGGGCTTCTTTTCCATTGAAGGATGAGTTGCAATTCATTTTTTTCCCATTTCCGAGGTAGCAGGCTATCCTGCTGCTGTTCTTCAAATAAATATGCATTAATTTATGTTTAGGCCTTTTGTTTTCTCAGCTGGCTGATGGGTTGCAGAATGTTGATTCCAAATTCACGACTTCGAGTTTGAGAAAGCCTCCTATTTAGCATAGCTCTCCCCTCTTCACTGACACAGAATATATACTTTCATATTAGACAGACTTGTTACTGGTTAAAAAGTGAGGAGTTAAGTATGTAATTTGGTGCGAACATTAGTCGAGCATTGCTAGAAAAACAACTCTAGCACCTTGTTGAAGGATCAGTGCTGCCTCTTATATGTAGGAGTGAATATTACGTTGACTCCATTTGTCTAAATTTTTAGTTTGCCAAATGTTATTTATTTTTTGACTACATAACCATAAAAAACTCATAATACCTGAAATACTCCTTATGAAAAAATATGTTTTTTGTTTTAATGAGTAATATCAGCATATACTTTTAAAGGACAATGCCTGTATTCTATAAAGAAAAAAATATGACTCAGTAAATGACAGTGATATGAAGAATATGTATAGTAGTATAAATATGATAATCACAAACACTATTTCAAAGGGTTTATTGAACCAGTTTTATTTCATATGTATAGATACTTTTCATTAAATACTTTTGAATTTTATTATTGTTCAAGTACAGTTTCCTGCCTTTTCCCCCCACCCCAGCCACCCCCATCTCCCTCCTGTTTCTACCTGCCTTGTTTTTGTCCATGTGTCCTTTATAGTTGTATTGAACCAGTTTTTTATGTCCTCAGCTATATGCTCATCCTGAATCTACATTTAAAACTATCCCATTAATTTTAAGCCATGAAAGTATTTTCTTAGGTTACTTACAAAATATTTATGTTCAAGTATGGAGAAACGGGAAGGAGGCTAATACTTTACTGAAAATCTTTTGTTTTGGACGCTGCGCCAGTTACGTACAGTACACTGGGGAGCAAGGCAGTGGTGGTCCTGTTCTGTTGGAACTTTCAGTCTTGGGAGAGCAAGAAAAATTAGATAGAATCAATTAAGGACACAAAAGCAAATGTTCAGGAAAGCACCAGGATGCAGGGCAATATTAGGGACTATTAGGCATCCCTTCTGTTCAGGTTTGGCAGAAGTTAGAAAGTAAAGGACATTAAGGCCGTTGAATGGGTTTTAGCACAACAGCTTTCAATGAGTTGAACTGACCTCATGATTATTTCTTGTAACTAATAGGACCCCACATGCGTTGTATTTGTTCATGTGGTCACTATCTAGTTAGGGCTGCAAAAGCAATCCAGCGGTAGCCAGATGATTACAGGTCTTTGAAAAGTACCAGCTTCTTGAATGTGGCTACTTTGCCCAATACAGCTAACCTCTCCCTTCTTAAAACTCTTTCAGAACACCCCACTCTTTTCCTCTCATCTCCTCCCCGCACCCCAGCCCATTTTAATCCTTCTGTCTCACTGACTGCTTCTCCTTGGGCTCCTTTGAGGGGATCCTCCTGGGCTCCGATTCATAGTGCTCTGCTTTTGTCCTGGCCAGTGGTTCTCACTCACGCAGAGGCGATTACTCCCAAACGGCACACTGGCAATGTCTGGGTACATCGTGGTTGTCACAGCTGGGGCGGGTGCTCCTGGCATCTGGTGGACAGAGTTTAGGAGTGCTGCTAAGCATTCCTGTACAGGACGGCTCCCCCACGAAAGAGAATTATTTTTGCCCCAAGTGTCAACAAGTGCTGAGGTCGAGAAACCCTCTAAATTTTATAAACTCTGTCCTTAGATATTTCCCATCATTTTGTATTTACAACTCCCACATTAATATCTTCGATCTGGATATCTTTCCTGGAGTTAAGTCTTGCATATTCAAATATTATTTCTACATCTTTAGTTCTGTTTCTAATAGACATCTCATTTCCAAGTCTGAATTGTATTTTTTCCTTAAACCTACTCTTCCTTGTGTGTTCTCCTCATACCACTTTGGCATCCAGTTTCTCAGGCAAAAACCTAAGTCATTTAAAAAACACTATTTATTTATTGTTGTTATGTTTTAGAGAGAGGAGAAGGGAGGGAAAAAAAGAGGGAGATGTGAGAGAGAAACGTCAATCTGTTGCCTCTCCTACACGCCCCAACCAGGGACCGAAACCACAAGGAAGGCATGTGCCCTGACTGGGGATCAAACCGGCGGCCCCTTGGCTTTGATGGTGCCCAGCCACCTGAGCCACATGGGTCAGGGTGCTAAGGGTTATTTTTGATTCCTCTCTCTCTCACTTTCCAAATTTCAGCCGATATATCTATTCCAAGATTTCTACCTTCAATATATGTCTAATCTAACCACTTCTTATCTTTTATCCCAGGTCTAACTCTCATTTGCAATACAGAAATACTGATCTTCAAAATAGCAACTAAAGTGAACTTTTAAGAAATATATGAAATGAAGTTTCCTCCCTATTATGACATTTAACATCCATCTGGTAAACCTAAACTGTATCTTAGATCAGTGTCTTGGTACTAAGGGCCCTTCCCTATGTTAACCATCAATAAAGCTGGTGTGTGTTACAAATGTAAAAATTCTGTAAGTGGACTAGGAGAAAGATAAATGTTTGAGACAAAAAGAATGTATATTATCAACCAGCAGTCCTATTTTAGAAGCCTTTCTTTTAAACTCTCGGATTTAAGCATATTTGATTGACTACAATTTATTGCAATTACTATTTCTGAAGGCCAGATTATCCCGTGTTTGTGCAGTAGAAATCTCTGGATTTGGCTTCTGATACGAGCTCACTGATGTCCCCTGCAGAATTCCTCCACTGAAGCCCTAGCTCCCAACACAACTGTGCTGGGAGAGAGGGCCTTTATGGAGGTACTTAAGGTGAAATGCAGTCATAAGGATGGGCTTTAACCTGTTAGGACAGGTGACTTTATGAGAAGAAAGACAGCAGGGACACACTACACAGAGTCCATGCCAGGTGAGGACACAGAGAAAAGGTGGGCACCTGCAAGTCAAGGAGATTGGTCTCGGGAGAAACCCAACTTGCCAGCCCCTAACCTCCGACTTCCAGCCTCCAGAAGTGTGAGAAATACGTGGCTGTTGTTTAAGCCTCTGGTCTGTGGTATTTCGCTATGGCAGCCCCGGCAGACGAGTAAGGCTCCTGAGTCCTTTTGATCTGATTCTTGGAGTTATTTGATAGTGTCTTTGCTATATGGGGTACAAGAAGTTTTAGCTGGGGTGCCATCTTATATGTATTTCCTTCCCCAGACCTGGAAGGAGTCATTTCTGCAAGCAGCACTGATTTCTTCTTGAGAGAAATGGTAGTTCCAGATCCTAGTCTGGGCTTGAGGAGTGCTCTAGATTACTTGGTTAGTCATCGTTTGTAGGCCTTTTCAGTGAAGCTAGGGAATACATATTTTTGGAAGGAAAATTTCTTCATAATTTGATCTTGATACTTCAAATTCAAAATCACAGAGCTTCGCTTAATCATTTCTTTATGTCTGTCTCTTTTCTTCCACACTTAAAAATCCTGATTTTCAAGGATACAGTATGGACTTAGAAAATAAAATTAAATATTGCATAATTAAGTATTCATTGTAAATTTCATATTATTCTCACAACTGTTTCAGCTTACGTGAGACATAATTTTTCGTATTTGTCCTGTTTTTCTCTTCAGGGGCTTACATCATTAACTATATTGGTCGTCACTGTCTTTCAAATCCTTTCACTCTTTTTCTGATTTTTCTGAATTTCCTGTTTTCCATCTTTTATTTTTTGAATGCATCACCTTTCTATGATCAACTCCTGTGTTTCTTCTCATTTAGTCTTCATGTCAGAATGTTTTTCTTTCATCTTTCATTATTTTTTGAATTCCATGTCTGAGATTATCTAACTTTGATTTATGTTCTTTCATGTTTTGCGTCACTATCTTTTAGCTTGTTTTAAAATAGTATGGTTATATCTTTGATCTTTTGGGGGTGGGCATATCTTTTTGGCTTGTTTTCATTGTAAGGATATTTTTATTCCTCATTCTCTTTTTATTCTAAAACATTGATGTGAAATTAGACCTCTTATTGTTGATTTTACATGAGTTTAGCTTTTTTTTCTGAAACTTTAGATTGAGACAGGCTTCAGATTAGCTCTTCTCACTTCATAGAGCTTTCTCTTCTATTGTTTCTGTGTAGTATTTCAAGGTACGGCTGTTTTCTTAAATGCTCTGAATTTATTTCCCCTCCTACATTACTCTGGACCTTTTCTGTCTGTGTCTCTTAGACACATCATCTGCTGAATTTTGATTCCACTTCCAGAAGTTTCTGTGTGCAGTTCTCCCCGGAACAGGAGCCTGCTGGGTCTGTTTTGAAAGTTCCCAGGGGTCTGGATTGCTCCCGCTCATTCATTCCTTCCCTTCAGTGGTCCTTTGCACACGTTCAATAAGCAAGAGGGCAAATGAGTCCTCTGTGCTTTCCTGAGCATCACTGTTGGCCATTTCGGGGTTCTTCTGTCCTCGGGTCCTTCAGAATTTACCCCACTGCACCACTCTTCCCCTCATGCCCAGAGTCTGATACCGTCAACATTGTGGCTGTTGCCGTTCATGCCTCTGGCCCCTCTGCCCTCCCCTCCCCTGTTTATACACTGTTGGGGGTATTGTGGCATCTAGTCTTGTAGTCTTTCCTGGATTTATTTTCTAATTCTGTGTGGTTCACGTGGAGATTTGGATATAAGCGAAAACTATGCTACTCTGCAAAACGCCTCCCAGTGTTTCCTGTGTTAACATATTTTAAAGGAGCACAAATAGGTGGGTGGTCATACCAGTTTCCTATGCTGGGAAGCAGAAAGGAAGGCATATTAATTAACCAATACTGCCGTTTCTAGGTGAGAAATTGAGAAAAGCTCCTGCAGTTCCGGCTGAGTTCCCCTTCAGCCAGAAACCTGCTGTTTTATTTTTTAATTTCATTTATTTTCAGGGCTTGAATGCTTGCGGAGTTTGATGTCACTGTTCAGAAACACGACTACTGTTAAGAAACATGACTATTGCCTCTGAGCCTGGGTGGTGCACTCTCGCTGTTTCAGAGCATCCTCAGTTGTGCTGTGTTCTTTGAAGTCATGCTTTGAAATATTTTTAAAATGTCTTGTTACTGTGTAGTATCTGTTTGGATTCCATCTGGCTGTGCTTTCTTATGCTCGCTCCATTTACAGCAAGAGAAGTGTAGCCCGGGCTTTTTGTCAACAGGCATCTTTTGAGGTCCTTTGTAGTTATGCTACGAACAAAATATAAGATACGGTCCTTTCCCTGAGGAGGTTTCGTTCACCTCATTTGTCTTTGGGACAGATTCAGGAAGCAGGGACCTAGTTTCTTGTGGACTCTTTGCCCCTCCACTGCAACCCAAACTCCTAAGCTTCTTAAGCATAGCTCCTAGCTGATGCTATTGAAAATGCTGTGCCTATTAAACATAACTAATCTCTGAATTTTAGGCCTGATTTGTTTTGGAGGTCAACTTTATGATGTCATTACCAGTTTCCATGATTCCGAATGAGAGTCTGGATTAATCAACGCAGATTCTCATCAACCTGAAGGGTGTATTTGCTCTAAGTCGTCTAAATTGCGCACCAAGCTCATTCAGAGTTGCTGGGACGTGATGGTGTCCCTCCCATACTGTGTTAGGGTAGCAGTCGGGGTAATTTGTAGCATCTTTCTAAGTGTACTTCTCTCAGTTACGTTTGTGCAAAAAGGCAATGGCGACTCTGGAACTTTGTATTTTAGCCTATTTTATTTTTGAATAAAACTTCTTGGATGGTTCCTAACCTAAACTTTATTCTCCTGCAATTTACCGAACCGATGACTTCTTTCAAAACAAGAACTGAAAATGGCCAGATATGTCTGTCGATGAGCCGTTGTATAGACTTGAGTATCGCTTTCCTCTCAGCAGAGCAGTGGTGAAGAAGGTAGTTTGGGCATCACCCCAAACACCAGCCCCCCCATTTTGTGGTCTGTAGGTGTGTGACACTGGGCGGTTTCCAGAGCTTCTCTATGTCCTATTCCCTCATGTGTAAAATGTGGTAGTAATGGCCCCTAGGTTCATGTGAGGATCAAATGACATAATGCATATACACAATAGTGTACCCTCAACTGTTGCTGTAGTTGATGAAAATGGAGTGTTTACGATGTATTAGGCATTATGAAGGATAACTGGGGAATCATAACGAGTACAGATTCCCCCACTTGGAGCTTTGCAGTGCAGATGAGGGAACTACTTAGTTAGCAATCACACGAAGGAATATGGTGTGGCAGCCCTGAGCGGTGCGGTGGAGGGTTATGAGCCATCTAAGGACATATGAGCTGTCTGGGGTGGGGGGGGTTAAGAAAAGTTCCCCTGGGAAGACTGAGCTTAAACATAAAGAAAAATTGAGAGTGAATGAGGGGAAGATGGGTGTTTGCCACACGTGTGGGAGAGCACATGAAGGACAAGTGTGTCCCAGACAGACGGAAGAGCGTGGGGAAGGTCTGTGTGGCAAGAGGGAACTTGGTGAACATGGGGAACTGAAATGAGGCCGGTGTGTCACGGGAGGAGTGCACTGGCCCCTGTCACTTCCCATGGGGCTGAGCAGCAGAGCAGGAAGGAGTGGTTGCAACTTGGGGCTTTCATAGGTCAGGGTTCGGGATGTGGTCTAACAGGATGTTGGGTATTTGAAGTCTGGAGAGACAGTTGCAGTGATCTGTTTTTATTATTATCATGATTTTTACTCCCTAGCATCCTTTCCCTATCCTAAATATGCTTATATACTTTAATATTTATTCATTGGTTCTTTCCCCCAATCTCTATAGTTATTCTTCTCTGAGCTCTAGTTCCTCAATCTTTCCATTTAGGGATGAAGTTGAGATAACTTTGTTTCCTTTCAATCAACTTTACTGTTTGAAGTGGAATTTGCTTCTGTATAGCCTTAGGCAAGATAAATGAAAAACAATTGCCAAAATGTTACCTACTGTGACACACATAAATATTTTATGAGTCTTAGCCTTTGCGAAATGCTCAAAAGCTGTTGGTTGTTATTTATCTAACTTAAAGTCAAAATTGTTAAAAATTTTTTTTGATGTTCCATTTTGGCAGGAAACTCAGAGTGATTTCAAATGCCTTGATCTTAACTCAGAAGTAACTTTTGGAAATGTGAGTTCTGAGGCCGACTCTATGTGAAGAAGTAGGAGGGGTTTGGAAGGTGGCCGTTATGTGTGTGTGAGTGTGTGTGTGTGTGTGCGCGCACACACCTATTTTATGTTTGCTGATCTGAGATTAGTCGGTGACGGGCTACTGTGGGAATGGTGAAACTCCCTAGAGACCAAGGCCCACAACTCCTCATCCTACCCTAAAATAAGGGAATAACTATTATATTAGGCCATGTAAATACAGTTATTCTGAGCTTTACATAAAACCTGGGTAGCCCTGGAGTGTCCTAGGACCCTTGCCATGATGCCCCATCAGGATTACCCTTTATATGTGCCATGGCCTGCCCTGTACCTTTTCCTCCATTCTCTAGTACGCCCACTATGTGTAAGGGTGCTTGTCCTGGGACCCTGTCCAGGATGAGCGGTGCCAATCATATTAGCAACATTTTTTAACCACAATTACTGTATTTTTCAGACCATAAGACGCACCTAGGATTTAGAAGAGAAAAATAAATTTTGAAGCAAAAACTGTGGTAAAATATTTAATAACATAAATCACATAATATTTCACCAATGTAAATGTAAACAGAACTCGACAGCAGCATTAACAACTATTATTCCTCCCAAATTTGGGTGGGGGGTGGGTCTTATAGTCCAAAAAATTTGGTATGTTATATATGCATCATAACTTCACTTTTCATATAATATGCATTTAAAAGTTATTTATTTATTTTTAGAGAGAGGGGAAGGGAGGGAGAAAAAGGGAGAGACACATCAATGTGTGCAGAGAAACATTGACGGGTTGCCCCCTGCGTGCCCCCCACTGGGGACCTGGCAGGCAACCCAGGCATGTGCCTTGACCAGAACTGAACCAGCGACCTTTTGGTTTAAAAGATGATGCCCAACCCCCTGAGACACATCAAATATGCATCTTCACAATTTTCTGAAAATGGTTATAAAACTGAAAGTGTTCTTTTTAATTTAAATTTATTGGGCTACATTGGTTAATAAAATTATATAGGTTTTGAGTGTACAATTCTATGACGCCTCATCTGTATATTGCATTGTGTGCCCAGCACCCACAGTCATCGGAGTCCTCTCTAGCCAGGGTGGTGGAGAGCAGAGGTTTGGATGCTGGGTTTGGGCCCACGAGGGGCTCTTGATCCCGCATCATGTCTTACATGCTGGTACTCACTTAATCCACAAGAAGCACCAACATCATGGCAAAAATGAGAAATCCGGTGAAGATTTTTTTTACTTTCATTTGATGTACAAAATTTGATTTTATTTCCTTAGGGAAAACAATTAGTTTAGCCCATACACTTCTTTATACCCTATTTACTGCAAATTTTTTTGCTGAATTAATAAAATAAGCAAAATAACATTTTCTTGATTTAGCTATGTCCTTACATAATATTTAGTTTTCTATTATAGAATATTAATTAGTAATAATTAGTTAATTGAGTGGACATACTTAATATCAGATCAAAAAGTTAATAAAATATTAGAGCAAAGGGTTAATGGTTGAAAATATTTTGTTTCATGGTGTGGGGTTAATGGACAGTAGATACATTTTTAAATTTATCTAGTAAATCAGTTCCTCACATAGAACACAAACCCTTTATGCGCAGTGCTGATCATCAGTTCCTGACGTGCAATGTGTAGTGTTTGTTAAGTGAGCAGGTAACCGTTCTGAAAGGTGTTATCTGTATCCCAGGACCTGACCTTCAGGTGTGCACATCCCGAAAGCCTACGTGTTGCACCCGGAAGATGGAGGAGAGGTATCAGGCTGCAGCTCGCCAAGACATGCAGCAGGCGCTCCAAGCCTCCAGCTCCACCTTAAAGTTTCTGATCTCTCGAAATGCAGCTGCTCTGCAAGGTAACTACCTTCGGTTCTGAGACTCAGGGCTTATTATGCAGTTTGCCTGTTGTCAGACTGGTGAACTTAGCTGGGTTTGCTTCTTTGTCTTCCTATATTATTTTGGTACAAAATAAGATTTTAGCCTTTTTGAACCTTCAGAGATTGTTTCTAAAGTCATCCAGGAAGATATATCTGTACATGAAACTGTTTTATTAATGAAATAGTCCTTGGAAATATATGCTCTTCAAGGGTTCTTTCAAGCGCCCCAATATTGGTTTTACTTCAAAGTGAATGGACCTAATTATTAGATTTCATTAAAATGTTTTATAACATAAAATCTCATTGTTTTAAATGTATAATTATATATTTGTTTTTAAAAACATGATTTGAAGAAATATTTGTCCAATTTTTCTTCCCGCAACCTTGTGTGGTTCTCATAAGAACACCACTATGATATATCAATGTGCAGAGAAGGCTGATAAATACTAATGTAAGAACTATTAATTACATGTTTAAGGATCAGCTGAGATTAAAACCCAACCTTAATTCAAACAATATGTTCAGATATAAAATTAATGGATTATGAAATTACAAAGCACATTGTAAAATTGATTATCTTTTTCTTGTTTTAGTTAGCTACTCTATAAAATTCCTTATTACTATAATAAAATAGCTTAATTTGATTTCCTCTTATAATGTGTTAGCTATTCTGTAGGATTAGAATGAAAATATTTATATCACCCTGCTCTTCAATTAAATTTATTGCTTCTGTTCAATACAGAATATAACTTCTGTTAGTATTCCTTTTTAATAAGTATATGAATATCAATCTAAATAATTTGTGTCTTGTTTATATACTGAACTAAATAAAAAAGGTGATTAATTTTTAAAACTATGCTTATTAAATAAGATGAATACAATAAATCAGGATAAAATTTGAATTAAAATATCACTCATGATGAATTGATTTTCTTTGTAGACACTGAAATGT
Organism: Trachops cirrhosus; assembly: GCA_028533065.1. Taxonomy (NCBI): domain Eukaryota; kingdom Metazoa; phylum Chordata; class Mammalia; order Chiroptera; family Phyllostomidae; genus Trachops; species Trachops cirrhosus. Next base: position 10,037,192 of record CM052548.1, on the reverse strand, counting down.
CAGATTTTAAGGTGCTATTAATTTAGTGGTTCTTCTAAGTGTGTTAGAAAACAACTTTATTTTTGTGATGGGATTTAATCACATGCAATGGTTGGAGGAAAACATATTGATGTGCCTTTTAAGTGAAGATTTGTGATTTGAACTGGCTGAACTAGAAGACTTTTAACCACCTACAGATAGCTATGTAATGATTTTTTTCTCATGAAAATGATAGCATGTACAATATGGAAAATACATTTTAGAGATAAATAGACCAGAGAAAGAAGTTGTAGATGGGAATTATGGGTCATATGCTTGAAAGGGTGAGTTGGACGGCTGTGGAAGAACACTTAAAACATCAACTTGATTTAGCTCTGTGATAAGTGCCGGTGGTGTTTTGATAGGGATTGCACTGAATCTCCAGATTGGTTTGAGTAGCATGGACATTTTAATTATGTTAATTCTTCCTGTCCCTGAGAATGGTGTATCCTTCCCTTTATTTGTGCTTTTTAATTTCTTTCTTCAATATCTTGTAGTTTTCCAAGTACAGGTATTTTATCTCATTGGTTAAAATTGTTCCTAGGTATTTTAATCTTCCTGACACAAATATAAATGGGATTGTTTTCTTAATTTCTCTTTCAAATAAAAATGCAACTAATTTCCGAGTATTTTGTATGCTGCTATTTTTCTGAATTCATTTATTAGCTCTAATGAATTTTTGGTGGAATCTTTATGGTTCTCTCTATATAGTATCATGTCATCTGCAAATAATGACAGTTTTACGATTTCCTTTCCAGTTTGGATGCCTTTTATTTCTTTTACTTTTCTGATTGTTGTGACTAGGACTTCTAAATCTTTGGTGAATAAAAGTGGTGAAAGTGGACATCCTTGTCTTGTTCCTGATCTTAAAGAAAAAGCTTTTAGCTCTTCACCACTGAGTATGATGCTGGCTGTGGATTTGTCACTTGTGGCCTTTATTATGTTGAACTATGTTCCCCCTCTACCCATTTTGCTGAGTTTTTATCATAAATGGATGTTGGATTTTGTCAAATGCCTTTGCTGTACCCAATGAGAGACTATTTGAGTTTTAGTCTTCACTTAGTTTATGTGGTGTATCACATTACTCGATTTGCAGACATTAGGGAGGATATGGAGAAAAGGGAACTCTCTCACGCTGTTGGTAGGTTTGTGAATTGGTGCACCCACTCTGGAAAATAACATAGAGGTCCCTCAAAAAGTTAAAGATAGAACTACCATGTGACTCAGCAATTCCACTTCTGGGTAGTTATCCAAAGAAATCCTAAACACTAATTCAGAAAGATATATGAACCCCTATGTTCATGACAGCATTATTCACAATAATCAAGATAGGGAAGCAACCAAAGTAGTCCATCAGTAGATGATTGGATAAAGAAGATGAATATTAGCCATAAATGGAATGAAATCTTACTATTTGTGATAACATAGATTGACCTAGAGAGCATTGTGCTAAGTGAAATAAGTCAGAGAAAGTCAAATACCATATGCTGTTACTTACATGTGGAATCTAAAAAACAAAATATATGAGCAAAATGGAAACAAACGCATAGATACAGAGAACGAATTGATGATTGCCAGATGGTAAGGGGTGGGGGTGGGTGATGTGTGAAAAAGGAATCAAGAAGTACAAACTGCCAGTTATAAAAATAGTCGTGAGACATAAAGTACAGCATGGAGAATAGAGTCAGTGTAGTATTGTAATAACTGTGTATAGTGTAGGATGGGTACTAGGCTTATCAGGTGATTAACTGTCCGATCACTGTGTTGTACACCTGAAACTAATGTAATACGGAATGTCAACTTTAATTGAAAAATAAATTTTAAAGAATTAAACATCATCAACTTGGATTTGAGAGAGTCTTTAAAGATTGTGGAACAGGGAAGCTTCATTATGATTTCCTCTGTTTTAATATGAAAACTAAATCCCTCCAAGTAAGAATGTATGACCGAAGAGGATCACGACAAAGCCAACCTAATTTTTAGGGGTCACAGTGTTAACTGTGCACGTGAGTGAATGTGCCAGCAGGTTTTCCAACACATAGGCATTCCTGAATGTTAGTTGAACATTTCTTCCGTCTCGAAGGATACTGTAACAAACTTTTCACATATTCTTGGATAAATTGTAATAGAGCAAATTAAGGTCAAAAGACTGGGAAAATACAAACACTGAATTGTTCATTTAGACTTTTAAGATGGGGTTAGGCTGTTGAAAAATTTTTGTGATATTGCTGTAAGTTTGGTGATAATTACCTAAGTACTAGAAATATATGGGATTGTGTTTGTCTATCAGAGTATCGGGTAATTTTACATAAATTTCATTTTTTTCCTGTTTAATACTATGTGCTATATTCAAAAGGTTGAATTTTGATATTTATTTAAATATTAATCATAATATAAAAATGGTAGGACTTTCTTAAATATGATTTATTATAATCATTTTCTCCTTTTGTGGAGTGCCAAGTTTTATTTAAGAATCATTAGAAGGCCAGATGAATTTAGAAGAAATTTCCCTAAAGCCTAACTTTCCGGGAAGAAATTCTTTTACAAGAAGAATATCTGTTTTTAATTTAATGAATAGAATAAGTACCTTTAGGCCTATTTCCAGAAAAACGACTTTAAGTATGTATCTTAAAAGCAATTTTAGAAATCACATTTACTGTATGATAACTGAGCAGGGGCGGTTTTATCAATAAGAAAAATGCCCTCCATCTGGTTTCTGTGCAGTCAAAATATCTGAAAACAATTAAAAGTCTTTATTTTTCTCAGAAGAAAGAAACCCAACACATTTTACTGGGAACCAATTCTGATTGAGAGAAATGTAATGGGAAAATCAATTCACTTCTCAAATGATGTAAGTAGATTTGCTATATTCTGATCCTTTGACTTTGAAATATTTCCTTATGCCTTTTACTTCAGCAATATTAAGCTGTTTTTGTTGTGGTGGTGGTGGTGGTGGTTGTTTTTTAAGTTGTATTCTGGGTTCTGAAAGACTGGCTAGTAAGTTCTCTTCTCTCATGGATCTTATAACCACCTTTTTTTGAAGCAGTTCTTTAGATTGTACTGATGGGGATCATCACTTGGGTCTAAGGACTTACTGGGCCCCATATTTTTGTGAGATTAAGGGGCTTTTCAGGAGAGAGAGAAAACAGTGCTGGCAACTGGAGCTGGACGACACGAGGTTATCCTAAGTTCAGTCCACACTCAGCTCTGGGATTCAGCCCTGGGGTTGGAGTCAGCTGCCGGCACAACTGTTCGTCTGTCACAAGAGCATGTTCGTGATACAGTCTTTCCTGTAAGTCAGCCGGGCACCTGCTCGGGTAGCTGCCTGCTGAGCAGCCCGGCACCAAGGAGTAGACATGAGTCACACACAGTGACTATGCTGTTCACTCAGCGTTTAGTGCATGCAGGTTCACTCAAAGTAGAACATCAACATACATCAATATCCTACTCACACTCTGACACTGGGAGAAATATACAATGCAACACATAGCAACTAATGGGGGATAATGAACCTGAGTCCCAGAGTCTCGGTCTGCAAGTCTGGGAGACAGCACAGCAAGCAAGGGTATTGTCAGTGTCTTGCAACGAATGATCTCCAGAGCCAGGTGGGCAGCAGGGCAGGGGAAGTCCTCAGTCCAGCAGTACAGAGCCTCCGGTGGCTGATGCCAAGGGAGATCAGCGTGGCGTGGAGCAGCACTCTGGTGTGTGGGGCTCAGCGGTCTCAGTGGTGGTCTGGAGCCTGCCTCAGTTATACCTGCAAAGTGGTGGACCTCCACCCTTCTGGGTCTCTTGATACATGTCTTGGCCCCCCTGATGGAAAGTGAGGAGTTTCCCCAGGGACCTATCTGTGGGTGGTCCTGTTCTGCAGACACGGCTGTTCTGATCACGTGTGCAGATATCTTAGGTGTGACTCCTTCCCAGATGTGTCTGTTCTGACTTGGGTAGTTTTCCTCTCGAACCAAAGTGTCCGGGCCGACTGGCCACCATCTTGGTTGACATCAGTGACTCCATTTTTTTTAAATATACCTTTTATGCTGTCTTGACTGGACCAATGCCATTTTAATGGTCCTGTTCTCCACACCATCTTTTTCTTTTAGGGAATTTATTATTATTTTTAAGTCGCCTTTCCTTCAACAGAACAACAGCAGAAATCTGTTTTGGAAGGGCCCATGATTATGACCTGGGACTTTAGTATGTCCTAAGGCTAGTCGCTACGCAGCATGCGGTGTTTTCTGAGATAAAAGGCACATGCTGATATCCCCCTGTCTGTTGCTGTTCATGAATAAGTGTTTGTGCAAAGAGGAGCGCTGGCTTTGTCGCAGCACGACGGCAACTGTTCATTTTCAGGGGCTTAATGTTCGTGATGAAAGCAGAACAGCCGAGAGAATGTGGAAGGATTTGTTTCCCTTCATCTGTTCTACTGTGAGTGGGGGTTGCCTGCTTCAAAAATATTTTGAAAATATTCTTCATAAATGTTTTATTTATTATTACACTGCAGTATGGTGTGACTCGTGAAGAAACAGTGGAAGTTGACAGAGAATATGGAACCTGCTGTAAAAAAGCGACTGCTAGCCAGCTTTCAGATTTGTCCGTTTTTAAATCTCCGTGCAAGTAAGACAAGAGCTCCGTTTTTTAAATTTAACCCTATCCAAAATTTTCAGCATCAACTTTCAAAAATGAAGTGAAGGGACATTTGGGAGAACACTACTGGAAGCTTGTGTGTGTGTGTGTGTGTGTGTGTGTGTGTGTGTGTGTGTGTGTGTGTGTATAACATCAGGAAGATAAGGTTAAGAAAATTATATCTTTCTTTTAAGATATACCTTTCCCTAGTTCTCTCGTCTTCAAGTAGCTCACGTGTTTCTAAAATACATGGTAGGAAGTCTTCCTGGAAGTCAAGTTTTCTATAGTATTAAAAAAGACTGACTGAGAAATGATATTTAGCACAGGAAGGATTTACCATTTTTATTTATGATTTCATTCTCTTGGCTAATTAAATTTTCATTTTTTGATTGTAAGTATTTGAAAGATTGACAGGCTTGTCCTCTCGGGTTGAAATGTTAGATTTAGGAATTTAATAAAAAATGCATTCCTATTTTAATGAAATATAGAATACGTTCAAAATTAAATTTCTTTTAAAAGCAGGTGAATGAAGAATCAAAATATAGTTAATGAATTATCCTCCTTTACACTAATGGATACTAGCTACTGTAAAGTGTATAGCTAGTGTACAGCTACTGTAAAACTAGTTTGAAGTGTGTGTGTGTGTGTACACGTAGTCAAAGACACAAGGATGTAGTGAATATTTGATTATATTAATGTACAGGAGAGTACAGAGATTCATATAAATGTTACATTAAGCATGGGATACATTATCTTATTTTGTTCACAGAGGTGGATAATATTTAAAATTATTCCTTGGGAGAGCATTATGCAGGAGGATAAAGGGATAATGCTGTTTCTAACCCTGAACAGGGAGCCTTACGCTGGCGGTGGCAAGGAGACGTTTTGTTTTTCTTTCTCTCTAGCACCTGGAGCAGATACTCAGTAAATGTAATTAAATGAACCGCATGAACAAATGAAGGAATGAATGGTACTTAGCAGGAAGATGACTCTGAAATAAAATGACAGATTTCCTCCCTCCCTGCCTTCATCCTTTTTTTTCTTTTCTTTATTTCACTATTGCTGCAGTTCCTATATCTGTGCAACACCTACTATGTGCCAGCACTGGCAGGTGCTTAGATTGTAGAGTGTCCAGAACTTAAATCTATTTTATTTTTATTGACTCCTTCAGACTTCTAGAACGCCAAGATCTGTTTATTGATTTTAGGAGTAGAAAGGGGTGCATTATAGCATTTCTGTCAGTGGCATTCCGAATGTGGTTACAACTCTTTCCCCCCTTGGTGCTAGGCAGGGTGTCCTGGGTTATCTCACACAGCCGCTAACAATGCAATTGGTCTCTATCCAACTGTTCTTTATCTCTGAAATGTCAAAAACTGTTTCTTTTGAATCTGTGTCAGCAGGCTGCTATTAATTATGAAAATGGGTAATTTCCTTGTATTCTAGATAAAAGTTGCAGAGGCATAAATTACTTTTCAGCTGGAAATAAAGCTTGCTTTTGCATGAGGCATTATCTGTAGTGGGAAATACTACGTGTAGACTGAATATTGGGTTTACTTTGCAAAATTTCTTTTGTAAACTCTAAGAAGTAAATTTTTAGTGGTTTCAATTCTGACCAATGATAGCTTATGATAATCCCACATATGGTCGTGGCAATGTCACCTAGAAAACACAGTAACCCATCATAGTAGGCTAAACACTTTTTTCTTGATTTCATATTAAACACATTTTTAGCTCAATCTTTGCAATATGAGCACTGTACATTTATTGAGTAGACGAGTTGACATTGAATCAGATGCTTTATAATTTTGCTATCTTTAGTAGTTTAATCTTTATTTTTCACATAAAGATTCAAAAGGGATGATTCTTTTTAAAAGTATATTTTATTGATTATGCTATTACAGTTGTCCCAGGTCTTCCCCCTTTGCCCCCCTCTGCCTGGTGCCCCCCTTCCTTCCAGCAATCCTCCCCCTTAGTTCATGTCCATGGGTCACGCATACAAGTTTTTTGCCTTCTCCATGTCCTGTATGGTTCTTAACATTCTCCTGTCTATTTTGTACCTACCAATTATGCTTCTTCAACCCTGTACCTTTCCCTCCATTCTCCTATGCTTTGAGTAAAGCACAGGGCATGTGTCAGTTTAAAACTAGCTAGGTTTTTGAGATTTGTCTATTCCTCTATCTCTTATTCATCCATGTAAATTGATTTATAAATTTTTTTATAGATCTATGACATTTGTTCATTCTCCTTTGGATAAATTTCCAACTTATTTTTGCACTTAAAATGCTGCAGTGAACATTCTTGTTCATGTCTCCATGAGCACATTTCTCTAGGACTTATACATAGAAGAGAAATAGTAGCTTATAGGCTCTGAATACTGTCGATTTTACTGGGGACTGCTGGATTCTCTTCTAAGGAGCTGAACCGGTTTGAACTCCCACAAACAGCTGGGACGTTGGGATGCTTTGTCATTGTTCCGCATGCTTCCCAACCATCGGTGCTGTCAGAATTCCGAGACACCTGCTGAATTGATGGTGTCTTGTTTGCAAAATGTGCAGTTCCCGGTTATTGGGGAGTCAGAATGTTTTTTCACAAACTGTTCTTTACTTTGTGTGTCCTTTATTTTCCCTCATGAATATGTGCCATAAACACATATGTACACTTAGAGCAGAGCAATTTTCAACCAGTGTGCTGCAAGAATTTTTAAAACAGGCAATACCTGACTATTTAGTCAGCGGCACTGACCTCTTTTCCCTAAGGTTGTCAGATTAAAAAATGACAACAGCCAACACAACAATATCTGTCTGGTGTGAATGAATACGAATTATACTTGCTTCTTTCTGTCAGACTGGGAAAAATGTATATATTTTGGTGTGCCGAATAACTTTAGTAATTAGTTCACGTGTGCCATGAGGTGGGAAGGGTTGAAAATCTCTGACATAGAAGATATGCACCATTTGTGGGTGTTCGTACATATTTAATTTTTTTCTGTTGCCACATCTTAAAGTTTTAGCTAAAATAATTCCAATGTATTTCCAGATTCTGCAGAAATCCGAAGTTTTTCACAAGTTCTCTGCACACGCCCATGGCTTGCGGTCCCACGGTTACCCTGCCTGTGCAGCCCCGCTCTTTCCAATTGCTTTTGTCTCTTTCCAATCACATTAATTCAGCGTGAAAAAACTAAATCACCACCCCCACGAAACACACGTACATGCACACCTATTAACCTGAGAAGTATTAAAGCACATTTTATGAGATGGTGGCTATAAAGGAAGATAAAGTCTGAAATCACAAATGAATTTTAACTGAACACTGATTTCCACGTTTGCAAGTGTTTGCCAGCCCTCCCTCCCCCGCCACCCCACAGAGCTAGCGCCCTCCCATCGCTGTCTCTGGGCCTTGGATCTCCCACTGCCTGTGCTGACTGCTCTCCTCCCCGCCAGAGAGTGCGCTAATGTATCTTCTAGGTTTTGCTGTTTTACTTTTGTTATATGAATGTGGCTCTGAGGGTGAATTTAAGCTGAGTGACCTTTTTTATTTTAGTATTAGAAATCTTTTCACTTTATTTTACTTTTTATTTTTTTGTTGTTCAAGTATAGTTGTCTCTGCTTCCCCGCCCCACTCCCCCGACCCCAGCCATCCCCACTTCTTATTTTTAAAATCTTTTTCTCAGTTTTATTGACATAACAGTCATATAACATTGTGATGGCATTGTGTAAATTTAAGGTGTACAAAATGTTGAACTGATATACTTCTATATTGTAATATGATTACACCAAAGGGGTAGCTACAACCTCCATCATGTCACAAGCTTACCTTTGTGTGTGTGTGTGTGGTTAAGATCTATTCCCTTAGCTGCTGGCGACCATGTAATACACTGCTGTTAACTATAAGCACCGTGCTGAACGTTCTATCTCCAGAGGTTATTCACCTCCCGACTGGAAGTCTGTATGTACCCTTCGACCGACATCTCCCCATTTCCCCGCCCCATTCTACTCTCTGAATTGAGTGCTTTTTGTTCATCCTATTATCTATTACAAGTCTGGGAGCAATGAGTTTCCCAAATCCAGTGTGCATACAAAATACAGTGGTATTTTACAAAATGTACACGAGGTATGTCATCTTTGTTTCTAGTATTTTAAAAAATTGAGTGCATTTTATATTTTCAAATGTTAATGTTGACTACATTTGTAATCCATGCAAGTAAGTAATTATTAGCTACTTTTAGAACAGAACTTAATCTTGGAAATATTTGCTTCTGAAAGCAGTAATCAGCAGACTTGCTGGTTGACAGAAGGAGAGGGCTTGGAGGGCTGGGAGACACAGGTGAGGGGACTGAGAAGTACAAAGTGGTAATGAAACAGTCACAGGGATGTGAACTACTACAGCACAGGGAAGAGGGTCAGTAGCATTGTTACAGAACACTCCAGGGCCAAAGGGGTACAATATACTATAACCAAAAGGACCCCCCACTAGGTTTGGATTGTCCGCCACCAGAGGGAAGATGTCTCTTAATGCCAGAGATTTGTGAAAAGGAAAGGAAATGTTTATTTAAAGCTATACCGACTTAAAGTAATGACTTAATGTCTTCATTAAAATATCAAAGTCCTTTAGGATACCCACAGATGCACACAGTCCTTCCTTCTCCCTCTGCCCTAAACTGGGGTACCCTGTCTCAGGAAAAGATGTAGATTCAGGCTCCCGACACCATCAGCTGCGTTGTTGGCCCAGATCAAGCCGCATGGTTCTCCCCGGCAAAGCTGTGAGGGGGTGTCCACTCTGCCAAAGCCACATGGTTCTCTCTCGCATGGATGCCACGTCAGGGTTTAAATCCCCGCACCAATCCTCCTCTGCAGCCCCATTTCTGACTCCTCCCACAATCCGCTACACCTGCCAGCACTCTCCTATCCTTCCAGCTGTACTGGGCTGCCACAGTGAGTCTGGGCAGGTATAGCCCCATGGCGTGGAGCCAATAATCTCCAAGCTCTCACGCAGGTGCTATAACCTGGGGTACCTGCCCCCACCTGCAGTTACATCTTAGATGGAAGTGACTTCCATCCTCCAGACTCAGAGCATGGCCACAGCTATTTAACATATCTATGCAACCAGTTAAAGGTTATAGATGTGTTAAATGACCATGCCAGAGGTTAGCTGCAAAGCTGTTGCTGTACAAAACAGCTCTCAATGGCCCTGCTCCATTTGTTCCTTCCCCCAAGTCACACCTGGGTGGGGGGAAAGGGTGAGGACTTCCTAATATTTCCTGGACACCTTGAGTTCCGGACCCCATTCCAAATCCCTGTCTGGGGCCCCCTCTTGACTGCACCCTGTTTCAGCATTGTACTAACTATATATGGTGCCGGGTGGGTATTTGGGATACCAGGGGGTACACCTTGTGAAGCATACGATTGTCTAAACACTACGCTGTGCTTCCGAAAGTAAATCAGAATCATTTTGAAAGCAGTAATAGGTCACGAAGGTTAATTGGGACTTTTATAAGATCCAAAATATATTTTATTTAAATGAATTTTCATTACGATTATAAATTTTATTAACACATTTTGTTGAAATAGATCCTGATGCACTTACCATGTCTTCTGATAGGTCATTTCTTTTACAGTGGTTTTTTGTGTCAGCATACAGGGTGGGGCAAAAGCAGCTTTATAGTTGTTTGTATGGAAATTAATACAATCATAATAAATAATAATATAAGAATAAACTCTGTGTTTCACATATTGACGACTGTAAAACAACCTCTGCCCCACCCTGTATTTAGTTTTAGGAGGGGTGACTGATTCAGTGAGGCTCATTAGGTAAGAAAAACCAGCTTTGGCAGTATTTTAAGAGCTTACAGTTTTATAAATTTTAAGGTCCTACAAAATTTTATATAAAATGGTTAGTACTATGATTTAATGATCAAATTAATTATTTTTACAGGACAGATAAAATAAGGATGCTGAAAATATTTTAATAATTATTCTGAAACATTCTAAACTAAATAATGTATTTGTTTTCATCTTTTACATATTAGGTGTGTCCTCAGTGGTGGTTTGTCATGAGATGTTAAGTTATGCCTCAGTATGGAGGTTGTGTGGCCCATGCCACATGAAAACGTTTTGTCCTGCATCTGCCTTATTATTAGGACCCCAGTTTTGGGGAGGGGGGCGGTGATCGCCCTCAGTGGCAGTGTGCTTAGAGATAGTGAACCCTGCATCTATAGGGGATGGCAAGAAAGAGAGTAGGAAGTGTGTTGTATGGTGGCGAAGGTTTTCTTTTATCCTCGCCTGAGGACATACTTATTAATTTTTAGAGAAAGGGGAACAGTGAGGGGGGGGTGGGAAATATCGATGCACCTCTCATATGTGCCCCCTCTGGGTACCGAAGTCACAACCTGGACACATGTACTGATCAGAAATTGAACTCGTGACCTTTCAGTTTATGGGATGATGCTCCAGCCAACTTAGCACATTGGCCAGAGCTGGTGGTGAAGTTTTAAACTAGCTTTTGTGGGAAATGGGGAAGGAAACTAGCTAATATTTATTTAGAAGGCCACCATTGGAGACAATTAATTAATAGTAAAACTAGCATGCGTGATGGAATGGCTCTTTTAGCATTTCAGACCTTACTGGTTTTTGCCTAGAGAGGAGTTTCCCTCAGAGTCGGGCACATGCATGGGTGAGCGTGGTGAGAGGAGACTCATTCATCCAGCCAGCAGCCTTTCACACTGCAACCTTTAAGTGCTAGCATTGTTTGAAGTGCGTGGTATGCCTCAGTGAGTGCAGTCACAATCGCTATACTCAAAGCTTGCATTCCTGCCAGAAAAGGTAGACAATATACAAACAAATGCAGATATAATTTAGGACATGAAACGCTTTGGGAAAATGTAGCATAGAGCCGGGAGGAGATTGGACTTAGCAAAGGGCTGTAATTTTAAATCAGATAGTCAGGGAAAGGTTGGTACTGGCGTAAATAAGGCGCAAGCATTGTGCTGAAGAAAGCAAAGCATTGGCTTTGTGGATGTCTAGGTGGAAAGCATTCTAGGAAGAGGGCGTAACTGTAAGGTCGGAGTGTGCCTCAGATGCAAGACTCATAGCAGCAGCAAGACAAGTATGGTGGATGGAGCACAGTGGGTGGTGTGGGGGAGGGATTGGAAAGACCATCCTAGAGGCGGCAGGGGCAGGTCCTGTGGGGCTTCTTATGCTTTCCTAAGGAACAAGTTTTTGCCATAGGTGTGACTTGATTAAAAAAAAAGACACTCAGTGGAGAGCAACAAGGGAAACATACAGTTGAGACAACTATAATAGAACAACAATTTAAAAAAAACACTGTCTGGTTGTTGAGGGGTATGCATGGCCATCCCAGAGAGGGCCTAGGGTGGACCTAGGAAGCCCGGTTAGGAGCTGATTATATCCGGAAGAGGCATCTTGGTGACTTAGGTCTGGGTGTGGCAGTGCCGGTGGTGAGATGTGGGCGGATTCTGGATATACACGGGTTGACCAAATTAGGTTCCCAGTTGTTCGTTGGGAAACTAATATGATAATAATAGACAGTAATACAAGAATAAACTATGTCTTTCTCATACTCGCAACTGTAAACCTACTTCTGCCCACCCTGTATTAGAATCGGTGAGTCCTGGCATAGTAGGGAAGGAATTGAGGCCAAGGAGGAGCAGATGTAAAATATTCCAAAGGTGTGTCTGTGGGTGAGAGCCTGGCTAGTGGAGGAGAGTTTGAGATGCTGCGGCTGTAGGATGGGTTTCTGCAGGGATATCGAATGTCTGAGTCTGCTGGTAGAGTTGGAGCGACACAAACTGCCACCTGTTCCTAAACCTCCCAATGAAAGAGGGACATTGGTGGATGTGACCGGGACACTCACTGATTATCTGATGGCAGCTGATCTTGTTTGTTTAAACCACTTAACTGGGCTGTGATTGACATACAAATGCTTCCTATAGTTGATACGTACAACTTGGTGAGTTTGGAGATAAGCATATATACCTGTGGAACCTTCCCCACAATCTACGCCAGGCATGTATTGGAGGAGGCTAGCCTTTGGCTCAGGGTTAGAGGGACAATGGTCTGGAAGAGACAGGAGACTTCCAGCTCCTTCCTATGATTGGGTTCTGTGAAGTGGTAGAGATGTTGTTTCTATAAGAGCATATATAAAAACAATGTGCAAATACAATTAATTTTGATGGAATAACTCATGATTGTACACAATGAAACATATACATTTTTAGTGTAATTTAAAAGCGAAGGGCATTATGAAGCGATAGCATGTAAATAAATGAAATCAACTTGCATGAAATTTGTGAACAAACTCTGAGCCATGATAGGAGAAGCATGTAATGAGACAATGTTGAAAAACATAGCATAAGAGTAATTATGGTCTAAATCATGAGTTTGTATATGAGAAATTTATTTTAAGCTCATTTTAATTATAAAGGATAAAACATGGTTGAATAAAATTGAAAATTAAATTCTGTATCAGTCAATAACCCAGGTAGCAAGCGAGGTTCTGCGATGATTTAAGGCTCCTGGGACTCAGTTTTGAAATCTCGGTGGTCATTTTCACAGCATCATTAACACATTTACTATTTTTATATGAATCAAAAGTGAACGAGGTTCTGTTTATGGAACAGTCTCAATAGTTATTAATCATTTCAATATCTTTTATTACATCGTCTCTTAATCTAATAATAAATACTTGCAGTTCATGTAACTGCCATTATTGTCAACTTTAAAATTTTTAAATGATAGAATAATTTATTGTAACTTAAGAAATAGTTTATTGAAAATGTTGAAATGTTCTTAATAGTTAAGCTTTTTTTTCTGATAGCCTTGGGGGAAGAGCAGATTAAGATGAAAATATTAAACCGTTGCCCATAATATTTAATTGCTAAAGTAGCGAGATATAATGGGAAATAAGATACCTCTCTTCTCAGACAAATAGAGGACTTAAATTTTATAGCCATTCCTCAATGTAGCTGTTCATGATAGGAAATTATCCATGCATATCTCTATGCTTTTAGCATAAAATATAACTAGCAATAAATGGAATATATGTTACAGTTTTTATGTAGAAGGCAAAGGGCTTGAAATGGCATCTCAAGATCCAGAGTTATAATAGTAAATAAAGGGTAATCGTTGGATAGCTATGCTGCACTTATTCTGTTCCAGGGTAATTCTGCCTGCGGGCTAACTTTTATATAAACAAAGATAATTGAACTTTTGCACCTTGAAGGATATTGTTCTCTTGTACTATTTGTTTGACTACCTCTCCTCAGGGTACAAACTTGACTTGAATGTTAACTTAGGGAACATATTCATTTTTTCCCTGTAAGTAGAGACAAATGGAAGATACTTGCAGCAGAACAGACACTGGCCTTTGTTGTGGGGAGACCTTTGCTGTTGTGATTGATGGACAGTACACTTAAAAGCTTAAGAACAAAGGTCCTAGAGTTAGAGGGTCAGAAGTTCTGGGGTCAAAGTACTATGACCTTGAATCTCATCTCAAGATTTGCTGGCTGGAACTCATTTTCCTTGCTTGCAGAATGGGATAAAAATGGTACCTTCTACTGGGCTGCAATGAATGAGAATTGATGAGGTAATAAAGAAACCAGCTTGGTGGCTGGCACGTAATAGACACTCAGGGTATATGCTAGTTATTCTTCTTCTTCCTTTATTCATGGTGTATATATTTTTCCTAATATTTGATTGGCAGCAAAACATTTTAGGGTAGAAATTGTCTAACGGTGTTTCTGTACGTGTTTTGTGGGGAACTGTATAAAGTCAGTTGTCACATTGTCAGAAGGGCTGTCGTGGCCAGGTAAGGAAGGGGCCTTGGATCCAAACTCTGAGATGGTTCCTCGGACTACTCCTCCAGGTAGGGTTGCCAAAAGTCATGTCGCAAGTGCTCGGGGTGATGGCCAAACATGCTCTCTACATTGGTAAAGAAGAGCCATTGAGAGAAAGCATTTGGTGAATAATAATAATTAGGACATTTTAAAGCAGGGTTTTCTACTACCCAACTGGTAATCAAATGAGATTTCTTATTTCCTTAAGTCAGGGGTGTCAAACTTATTCTCACCAGGGGCCACATCAGCCTCGTGGTTGCCTTCAAAGGGCCGAATGTAACTTTAGGACTGTATAAAGTAACTACTCCTTAACTAGGGGCAAGGAGCTCAGTGCCGCCGCTGGGTAGAAACAAGGTGCCGGGTGGATAAAAGAAGGTGGAGGGCCGGATTCTGCCCTCGGGCCTTGGTTGCCACCTGTGCCTTATTAGATTGTTATGTTTTGACTCTCCCTGTAGTAGAACCTAACATGAACACAAAAATCTGAGGTTTGACTAACAGAATGATATGCAGAGGGACAGAATTCATGAGAAATTTTTCGGTGGCTTAATGGAGGCCTTCATCTTGTTAGCATCTTCCTCCAGATGAGAATATCTTCATCTATGAAAGACTTTCTGCTTTTGATGTCACTGCTTCATTCTTATCCTATTCAGGGATGCTTGTAGTTTATGTTGGTATCTGGAAAAAATGGAGCCTGTAGGCTATGCATTTATGAATTATTAAATAGAACCCTTGACTTCACATTGGTCCTTTCACAACAGCGTGGAATAAATAAACAGATGCATAGCCTCCAGAGCAACGGGAAAGGTTTTTGCGTTGGTAGAATGTGGCAGAAACCTCTCATCTAAGTTTCATGGAGCTACTGTGGAACCCACTGTTCATTAAGATTATTTTGGTTTTGGTCTAAATGTTGCTAAATATTGATTTATAAAATTATGTTACTATTGATAATGTGCAAGACTGTTATTGCTTGTCTGCAAGGCGTTTTTAGAGGTTTTCTTCTTTACTCGAGGAAGGGACGCCTGGAAAGCAGTGGGCACTTTATAGTCTTGGGGAAGTACGCTTCGTGGGAAGGGTCAGAGAGGCGGGCAGCGATGTTCACTGGCTCAAGAAGGAACAAGAAGAGTGCTCCGTTCATGTTCTGATGTCTAAAGCCCGGGTGAATGCGCTCACTTTTTTGCTGTTGTCCCAGGGCAATGCCCGAGGTAACCTAGGGCAATGCCTTAATTTGTTTTTATTACTAACCTTCAAAGCAGGTTTACATTAAATTATATATTTGGCAACACTTACTAAATATATTTAGTGTGTTTATTATTTTAATGAGGTCATGTATTTTGAATGCAAATTAAGGCTCTATTTGATGATTGGCGGTCTCCACTGGTGCAGCTATTCTGGAAAGGAACTTGATGGCACTCGCTTAAAAAATGTGTGTCTCTTTCTGATCCTTCTACTGGTTATTCATATTGGAAAAGTTTTTAGAGACCATTTGGGGACACGAACAGGCATGTTAGCTGTAGTGTTTGTTGTAATAGCTGGGAGCTGAGACAATCTGGGCATCTGACTGAGGGAAAAGTCGGGAAAATGTGCAGACAGTGCACTGTGGAATGTGTATACCACCAGCAATAATCAGCTGGATGCATACAAAGGGACATGGGTGGACTTTAAGAACGTAAGGAAGAGTGAAGGCAGGAAGAAAGAGAACGAGGTATATGGCTCTGAGTCTTCATAATAAAGGAAAGTTTGGACAAAGAGACCAGCCTGTGCATGGGAGAACACCAACTGCAAGCCAAGAAAGGCCTGAGCCTAGCAGAAGCTCGAGGAGATGCTCAGAACAGACCTCCCTCGTGGTCCACGGAAGGGACCAGCCCCGTCACATCACCATCTCCAGACGGCGGGACAACCGGTTTCTGTTGTGTGAGTCACCTGTTGTGGTGCTTTGTTGCTGCAGCCCCCGGAAACCAGTACAAATATGTTTCAAAAATGTTAGGATCTGCCTGGCCAGGTTCTTCTTATTTCTGATTTAATTACATTTAGTTAGCCAGTGATATCTCTACCATTCAATATTTCAATTTTTTTCATGGTTAGAATCATTATCAGTTTTACAGTTATTTCGAATAGCAAATTCTCCATGTGAAAAAGTTCACTCAAATTTCAGAGGTTATCATACTTTTTTTTTTCTTATTCAGAAATTTAAATAACAGTTTTACCCTCTTCTAGTTTACTGCATTCAGGGCTTTACTGTACATTTTAATTTATACAAGAATTCAGGTTCATGTTCCCAGAAAAGAAATACCTTAGGGTTTGAAGTCTGCCTTTATAATAATTTTTCACCTGTTTTATTAAGTTGCTGATACCAGATGGTATGATTGCCATTCTAAGTGTTTTCTTTTGGTGTATTATCCATGAGCGTGCCTTCTTTTTTCTTTCATTTCTTCTCTCTCGTTCTCTCCCTTTTTAACTAAATAGCACATTGAGTTTCTTCAGATAGCTATCTCTAAGGCCTGACCCCTCCATCTCGGTCAAACCAGTCCCTTAGTAGTTACAAAAAAGCGCTCATCTCTGATGAAAGCTTCTTTTCCTTACAAAGGGGTGAGACTGATGGGAATATCACAGCTCAGCTGGGAGAGGAAATGGGGAAAAGAATTGGATGGGAGAAGGTAGATGGAAAGTAATAGATTTCATGCTGCTTTGTTCTCAGGAAAAATTTAGATGCCATTAGACGGCATATTGAATTTAAGTCCATGATTTGTGATCCACCAAAATCATCTGCATTATTCTGAATAGTGCAAATATTATTTTATGACTTGAGTCGGGTAAGAGAATGGTTGTAATTTATGGACGTTTTGCTCTTGTTATCTCAAACACTATGACCTTGATGGTATTTTCACTTACATGTTTATACCTATAGTAGTGTCTAAAATAATTAATATAACCAATTTTGTGTCTTCAGGATTAGCTGTGTGCAAACAACAAACAAGCCTCCATATGAAACTGGAGCGAGTCTTTCCAGTTGGACTATATTAGAATTCCATCTACATTTTAATTTGGTTCCTGCTGTGTGGATATATTAGACTGAATCTATTACCTGGCTCAATGGTCCTCTCAGACAATTTCCCTTTCTCATTCTGACTTTATTGTAAGCGATCGTCAACATACTGTAGAAGTCTGCTAATCCAGTTTTGATCACTCCCGTGAGGCACAGATGACTATGACCTTATATTAAAAAAATGAAAAGTGAAAAAACAAAAACAAGCACTGTAGGAGTATTGTGACACTTAATAGGTTACCTTTTTATTAAAGGTGCTAGTTAGGGAGTGTTTTGTGAGACGTTATACTTGGGCATTTCTTCCTTACTGATCCTTCATTTGGGTGTTTTGCAGAAGGTTCTGTAGCCATCCCCGCCTCGGGGGCAGGACGTGGTTGTATATTTAGCATTTCTGCTTTATGTTTCATGGTGCTTTGAGTTGCCTCTTTTTCCTCGTGATCATGAACCACCTGCTGTTTGTTCGTTTGGAGATAGTGTTTCTCTGAGTATTTATTATAATTTCAGCTTTAATTATAGTCTTTTCATGCATTTAATACATTTAATCTTTACTGTGAAACAGATTAATGGACCTTCGGCGTAAAGCTTAGGAACATTAATTTAGTTCACTCTGGCTTATTTAACGGTGTGGCAAGCGTAGTGGGGTGTACTTTCTCAGGACACGTCTAGAAGGTAAGAGAGATGATGTCAGGTGGTTAATAGCATGGCATTTCATTTTCTCATGCTGCCCAACAGTCTGATGAAGAGCACTCTCAGGGAAAAATAAATAGTAGTTGTTCAGTCCATTTGCAGCTTGATATTCTCATCTCCAGCTTCGAAACTGTCCTGTCATCACCTGGGGTCTGGTACCTCGTTCTGACCCCTCATCCTGACTCGAAGATCATTTCTTCCTCTGTTCATTTTTCATCCTCCTAGTTTTTGTTTCTTTGAATATTTATTCTTTCTACAGTCCCTGTCTCTCACGCGTCTGCTGTATATATTTCTACCTGGATAGCCTGCTAGCAGATTCAATGTTATGTGTGAATGTAAATTTCTCATCCTTTTCTCAAAAACAACTTTTCTTCTCAACTTTCCCACCTCTGTGCGTGGTAGCACAGAGTCCTAAGCTCAGAACTTCACAGATATCAATGACTGCTATCTCTTGTTTACCTTCTACATGTCAATTAAAAACAACGTTCTTCCCAAATTTACTTTTTCTTCTTGTTCCTCTTGATGCTTTAAAAAAAAAATGCAACAGCCTATTGACTGGGCTAACTCTGCTGATCCCACGTAACCTAACAGAATAAGATTTTATTGTAATATCGTGTGTCATTCTCCAATTTAAAATTCTTTATAGTGCTTTGCAGTTTCTGCTGCTTAAAATGCTTTCTAATGCTCATGGCTTTAAATGTCCACTGTAATCTTTGTTCTATTTATTCACAATTAGTTCTTACTCATTTCACATCTCCCCCACCCCCCGCCAGCAGGTCCTTTCCTGAGACTTCTCTGTTCCTACACTATTGCTACTTTCTTAGGAGTAGGAGTTATGCTTTACATTTATAACCGTGTTTCTACAGACTTGGTGTTTGTGTCCCCACCGCCCATCGCCAACTCATATGTTGAAACCTAATCTCCGGCGTGATGGTTTTAGGAGGCGGGGCATTGGGAGATGAGGTCCTAAGGATGGAACTCTGATGAATGGGATTCCTGCCCTCACAGGGAGCCCCCCACCCCTCCCACCTTATGAGGGCACAGAATGAAGATGGCCACCTGTGAACCAAGAAACAGGTGCTCACCAGATGCCGTATTTGCCAGCTCCCTGATCTAGGGCTTCCTAGACTCCAGAACTATCAGTATATTTCTCTTATGTATAATCTACCCAGTCTCTGGTTTTCTCTTATAGCAGCTGAAAGAGACTAAGACACGTGTACATCACTTTCCTCATTACAGTTCTAATCTATGATAGATGTTCAGTCGCTAGGATTTTTTTTAAGTCAGTCAGGGTTATATTTTAGCTCTCTCACTTCATGATCTTAAATAATTTACCAAATGTCTCTGTGCCTCAGTTTCTTCATCTGTGAAATGGAAATTATAACTATTCTAAAAGAGTTTTTATGAGAAGTAAACGAGGGACACACGTCCAGGGCTTTAAAATCAGTAAGATTTTGTGAATGTAACATATCTTTCTAGGTCAATTTTACTAAAAAAGTTTCCAGTAGCTTTACAAATTATGTAGACAGGAAAAATCTTACTTGGGGAACTCATTTTTTAATTTTATCCTAATCTTATTCTCAAGGTGTGTTGTTTTTACAGTGAGTCTGTATGTGTATGCACGTATATATATAGGCAGAGTCTTGTCAACTGGTATCTGAAAATATTGATGAAATTGCCGAGGACAGTAGGAATACTGAACTAGTAAATGTTTGTAAGATTCATAATATTATTTATTAGCACTGTTATGACTACTCTTAACATCACCATGACCATCGTCATCACCATTTATTGGACACTGATCATTTGTCATTTGAATTTTCTTAGTAAATTACAACTGATCCGCCCACTAAATACTAGGTAAAAAAAAAAATATACAGGATCTGGCACAAATAACGCCCCTTTTTATTACAAAATCTTTTATTGAAAAATCATAAGCATGTAATTCTGTAGCATAACAATATAATACTCAAGCATACCATATGACATTTTAGGTGAAATGCTCAAATTAAAACTATAAACTTTATACCCATATTGTTACCCTACAAACAACTCAGAAGCAGGCATTACTTCTGCCAGGCCCAGTAATATTAAGTTATGCATATAGAAATTGTTATCACAGAGTATATACATGTCAAATGGTAATAAAAGTTATCTTTTTAAAAATTTCCTGGTGGGAAAGTTCCCCATTTTACATATTATAATTCATACTTCTTGAACTTTATCTCCCTCCCCACTAATATCTCAAATATTTTTGTCTATTAATGTAGGATTTTCTTGGTGTTCTTTGCACTTCCAGATTTTATTCTACCATCACCTTTAATGTATGAAAGATAACATTTAAAATAATTCAAAATTTAAGTGGCTTTTCCTAGAACCTGGTAATATCTTATAGAATATTTTGTTGTTTTGAAAAACCACCCCTTAGTAAGGAGAAGAATCTGAGTTTTGCTGCTTTCTTTTCTTTTAGCAGAACAGAAAAAGATTTCCGCAGGTTGACCTTGGGTCTTGGTCATTGATCACATAAAAGTGAAGAGTCGGGAGAATGAAAGCTATAATTTCACTGTTGAATTCAACTGAGTGAACATATGTTTAATATTTCTTCTGGACCCGAGACTCCGTGAGGTGCTAAAAGTCCAGGAACGCTGTGACATAGGTCTTTCCTCTGTGACTGTCATATTCTAATAAGGAAGAGAAGGCGTAGTAGCAGTGGAGAGGGGTGAACACGGGCATAGACATATGGGCCAGACAGCGGAAGGACTGACTTTATTAGAGAAAGAACACGACCAGGGTTGGTTGTAGACTGTCCTAGCTGGGCTACAGTATAAGCTTCATTTTCTTAAAAAAGTTTTAATGGCAGTTAGGTTGGTATATTTCTTTTTATTTTCATCTATTTGATTTTAAGCACAAATATTTTTTTTTCTGGCTGCTGCTGAAATTGTTGCACCAAATCTTCTTAGTCATGACACAGCCGTATAACTCACTGTAAACTTGAGTTTTATCTCCTTTGCAGGTGATATTGAGAGTTTGGCATCCATCAACAAAGCTGCAAAACTGAATATTACTAGCAAAGAAAGGAAGCTTAAACAGGCAGTTCAAAATTTTATTTATACTCCAGGAACAGTAAGGAACCTGTTTATGACAGCTATTTCTCTCCTTTCAGGCTAAGATGCTTCATCTTTCAGCGGTGTTAGTTGAGCAAGGATTCCATGGAGAAATAGTTTTATTTTTTTTTTCCTAGAGCTCGCTAGGCTATCAATTTTATAGAGTCTGCATAATTTTGACAAGAATGTAGTTTGAAGCATGCTGTTATGATTAATTATTGCTCGTTAACTGGATCTTCACTCTGCATGAAAGAATATTGTAGTTTTTTTTTCCCCTCACTCTAAAAGTTGTGTTGCTTCTATTAAAATTGAAATGCATTTGGGGAAGTTGGAAGTTGAGAGGACTAGGGTGGGTTGAGGTGAAAAAGGGATGTTGAAAGCTTTGCTTATGTAGTATTATGCTGATGCCATTGTGATTTTTTTAGTAAAAAATAACTTAGTTTGCTCAACAGAAAAATTTTTATAACAATTTGTGATGAAGATAGTTAATGTATTTGTACTTTATAAATCCATCTTCTTCCTGGCATGAGTCCTTGGTCAATATATAGTAGAAAGTCATAGAAAAATACAGTATTAGAAATATTCATGCTCCTGCACTCCTGTCAATTTCTTGTTTTTACAAGATATTAACTTGGTTATCAATATCTGTCTGAAGAAAAGTAACATGCAGTTTTTTTACTTTCTTTCTGGTACTTATGTAAGGACAGGAGATATAAATTTGTGCATGCAAGTATATGAGTAATTCTTCCTTAATATTTAAGCTGAAATCTGTCAGTTTCTCAATCTCTCTCTACATCTGCCTTCGAGAGTCTGGTACATATGATTATGTTCAAGTAAACAATGAAAATGATGTGAGGAAATGTGCTAGCCTCTGACTTAAGGACAAAATTCTTTTGTAACTATTTAGGAGGCCTATTTCTAACAGTTCTAATCTTTTGGAGGTGCTGAAAAGAAAGGGAAAGTGATTGCTAAGCATTATTATATTAACGGGGCCACAGCTTTCAGGGACTGTCACAGTTATAGTTGATAATTTATTTTTGGTAAATATGAATATTTTGATAATAGTAGGAACTAAGGGCATATAAAATGTGATTAACAAGGTGTTTTTTTCACTATTAAAACAATTATGGGTGAAACTGCTACTAAAATTTATACTATGGAAAGTCATCAGAGCCCTGACTGGTGTGGTTCAGTCGGTTGAGCACCGGCTCATGAACCAGAAGGTTGCCAGTTCAATTACCAGTCAGGGCGTGTGCTTGGGTTGCAGGCCAGGTCCCCGCTTGGGGGCGTGCAAGAGGCAACCACGCATTGATGTTTCTCTCCCTCTCTTTCTCCCTCCCTCCCCTTCTCTCTAAAAAAGGTAAAATAAATAAAATATCTTAAAAATGTTTTAGAAAAAGTCATAAGAAAGATAATATATAGAGCTTTCATTTAATGTCCTTAATTCATAACATATACCCAACCAGACATCAAGAACCAAAGAAATAGGACATAGAGCAGATATTAAATGTAGAGTGTTGCTATGACTAAATATTCTGAGAAGGGTTACTTATTATTCCCATTCAGAGAAGTTGATTTTAATGTACATTTTCTTTTCCTAATTATATGAGATGCCAAAAAATGCATTCCAGCCCTTGCTTTGTTTCTTATTCTATCCCTTTACTGTGCTGTTTGTAAATATTTTCTTAATAGCCAAATTTTGGTCACTTTTGGATCCTTTTCCATTGGAAATAAAACCATGTATATACATACATACATAACTACATAAACTTGAACATAAAGAAAAAAGCCTTTATTAGGTGATGTTGATGCTGCTATTATGTGTTTCTCTGTAAGAGATCCCATTCTGGTAAGAAAAATGTCTTTTCTTTTGTGTGTGTGTGTGTGTGGGGAAAATTATGTAAAAATGAGGGTGAAGAAGCACACGGTTTAATCAGTGAATAACCGCGGCATAACAGGCAGCCACACACTCTCAGAGGAGCGCAGCCTTGGCATCTATTTGTTGCCCTAACTGCAGACCAGTTAGGGTTTGGCTGGTGATCTCGGCTTGGTTCATCTTGGCTTGGCTCCGAACTCGGGGTTGGGTCCAGGCGGGTCTGTTCCTTGCTTTGGCTCACAGGGGTGTGCTTAGATCTGTTTCCTCTGTGCTCATTTTGGGGCACAGATGAAGTGAAAGTAACCACTACGGAGAAAGCTCTTCTTACGGTTGTTGGCAGGAAAAGAAGAGGGAAAGTCAAAACCCACAGTGCCTGTTAAAGATGAGGCACAGAGCTGGCCTGCTGTCCCTGTGCCTGGGTTCCATTGTTCAAAGCAAGCCAGTGGACAAGAGAGTGTATTTGCGCAGGGAGTGAAGGCTTGCTGAACAGTGAGCTAATCCACCACATGTAAAATGTAATAAATGAAAAAGCACAACTCACAATTTTTTAAGAGGTTGGAAATATATGACTCTCTTCATAGTAATAACTGCTACCCCTTACAAAGCATCGAAATCGGTGTGTGTGATCCTGAAAGCGTGCCTGCTGGGCCTCATGGCTTTTTCCACTGTGGTCCCACTGACATTTGGAGTTGGTGTCTCCTTTGTTGTGGGAGGTTGTCCTGTGCCCTGTAGGCTGTCCAGCAGCATCCTGGACCACTGTGTGCCAATAGTACCTTCCGCCACCCAGCCAGCACAGCCAGAAATGTCTCCAGACATTGCCATATGTCCCCTGGGAGAAAAATCACCCTCCATTGAGAACCACTGATTTCGCTTGCGCTGGTGATATTTGAAAGAGGGTATCACTTCATTTTACAGAGGGAGAAATTTAGGCTCAGAAGGGCTACTTGACTTAGAGCTACATTGAGGAAAATAACAGATTTGGGATTAAAGTCCAGATGTCTCTAATTCTGAAATACATGCATTTAACCATATTGCTTAAAGGCTAATAAAGAAGCTGGCTTTGAATGGGATTTTCCTTTCACAGTGGGGCCAGAAAAGGCAATTGCCATATGCAGAGCATAAGGTGTATGTTTGGAAGGTGTGCTCAGAACACAGCAGGATCACTCAGCTCACACTAACTGAGGTAACAGTTATAGGATTAGGTGAACTACTGATAGGAAAGCTGGTAATTAGCCAGAGAGAAGACAGGGTGGGTCTCACTGAGTACAAGACGTAGTACAGAGAGTCACATATGTAAAACACGCGAGAGAGTGGAGATTGTTGCAGCAAAGGATGCAGTGGAGAACATGGCTGGAAATGAAGCCTGAAGCAAAGGCAGCAGTGATTTTATGCTGGGCTGTGGGCTCTGAACTTGAATGCTGAAGGCTTCCTGTACGTACACACACGTACAGGAATTTTGAACAGGGAAATTACAGAATCATATTTGAGTTTTATAACTTTGGTCTGTCCCCCTGTGAAAGATGGATTGGAAGGGGGATCATAGGTGACAGGGAAATATGCTGCAGAAGCAAGAACATTTTGTGGATGGGTATATATGGAAGTATTAAGGATATTTATCTTTGGATAAGGATTACAGTTTTAATTTTCCTTTCTATTATTTCAAACTTTTCTGCCATGAAAAAAATATTGCTTTTGTAATAAGTGATACATTTCATTAAAAAATTAGGACATTGTGACAAATTAGGCCACAAATGACAAAGCCCTGGACTATAGCAGTGGCAGGAGTGACTTATCTGAGAGTGACTGGGGAGGTAAAATTGTAGGGGCTTGGAGACAACTATTTGGGGGTGTTGCTGGGCGAGAAGGAAGGATCCAGGAAGCTCCGTGGGCTTCCGGCTTCAGGATGTCATGGAAAAGCGGGTTTGAGAAGATGAGCAAGTAGTTCAGGGAAGACCACGGATTCTGTTCTCAGTGTGGTGTGTGTGAGGTTCTCCAGGGCATCTCCTGGGAGAAGCCCCGTGTAGTCCACCAAAAGGAGGAGTCCAGGATTCAGGAGAGGATTTTGCAGAGACACAGATTTGGGAATAACCAAAAAATAATCTTTCACGGTGGAATTATCCAGGAAGAAGGTTCATGTTGGAAAAAGAAAGGGGCTGCGGGTGGATTCCTGGTGCAAAGATGAGGCACAGAAGGGGCTCCATGAGCATCTCACCAGAGCGGTGTTAAGGATGTGAGAGCCGGTCCTCGGAGGTGGCCTTGGGTGCTGCAAAATGACTAAGCGAGGCAGATGTGCCTGTGCCGCCACCCCCATTCCTTTGTACTTGGCATTGAGGTCTCTAGAAACCAGGGCAAAAGCCGTTTCAGAGGGACTGGTGGTTACAGTTAGAAGTTCAGTAACAGTGGGTTGTGGTAAGGAAATAGAGGGCTTGAGAGACAACCCAGTCTTTTAAGCAGTTTGCTTTAAAAAGAAAATGGGAAAGAGGATGGCCTTTTGCGGCACAGAAAGACTCTCCATGCTATTCATGCTGCTTTCATATGGAAAAAATTCCTGAGAGGGTTTGGAGAAAAAGAAGTATTCCTATTGAGATGACATGATTCAATATAAAAGGAACTTTTAATATGAAAATGGTCTGTTTTGGGAGTTTTTTCATTTTGTTTCACTGTTGAATGTATCCAGATTTTAAAAAGTCACCAGAACTTGAAGAGAAAAAGTTATTCTTTGTATGTGAGACTTAGCATTGCTCTTCAGTGAAGAAGGGAATCGGTGCATTGGAATGAGAAGAAAGGTGTCCTTTCCCTGGTGTGTGCATTAACAAGTTTAACTTGTGTCTCCAAAGAGTCACTTAACAATGTTATTCAAATGAACAATTTCCCACCTATTTTATTTCACTCTCTTCTTCTTCCTCTGAGTCATTTTTACTCCTGGTTAATATTTTTCTAATACTGAAAGATATAAAAAGAATTGAAGGTAATTATTATTATTTAAGAAATAACTTAGGATATTCTATATACTGCCCATTAAATATTTTTGGGATAATTTTCTCATCTAAATGTTTTTAAATTTAAAATTACTTCTTAATTGTTTACCATGTTGTATTTTGAAACCTTTATTTTGAAAGTTTCTTACTGCAAACACTTGGTTTTGAAAGCTCATAGATATATACTTTTATTAAACTATTTTCTTTTTCTTTTAGTGTAATTGATGTATAATAACGAGAGAAACAATATAGAAATCAGCTACGAATCAGGAGTGCTGAGTGTAGGTCAGTGGGTTTGTGCACTATCTGTGATTTTGGTCTTGTCATTTATCTTTCATTTGAGTTAATAATTTCCACTTGTTAGAAATAAGATTTTTGAAGTTTTAGTACTATCAGTCATTTACATTAGAAAACTAAATCTTATGTCATGAGAACATCTAAACTTTCTTCAAAGGAGTAAGTTTTAAAATGTGAGGAGAGGTATGTCGCTGTGGAGAATGAAGCTGGGTAGAGACGCAGAGGTATCCAGTCTGTTTCTGGGGTTGGGGGCATGGAGGCCTTCAGAGTCCTTGACGGCAGTTATGAGGTGTTTGGGCTTCTGAGGGTGAAAGTACAGAGAAAGAGGATCTGGTAACTGCTAATAGAAAAAGAGATGGAAGGCTATTAAAGTTTAGAGTTTCAGCAATAATATAGTGTACTTAAAAGTTTTGTTATGACTAACTACGTATATGACATTTGAGTCATGCAGTTTACATGCAGTTGCATTGTTGCTTTTGTAGTAGGAAACTAACCAGTTCCTCATGCAAGTGCTTAGGAATAATGGGAGATTCAGCAAAGCTGCAGAATTAAGTAGAGTATAGCTTTAGTTTGTAAATTCAACATATCTGCCAATACTAATTAACAATAAGTTTATAATAGACTTAAATTGCATAAGTGAGAGAAAGTAGAAAAAGAATTTCTGTTTTTCCATGGCTCTTACATTCTCAGTAGAGGGTAAAATTTAAAGGTAAAACCTGCTGAAATGATGTGTGGAAAAAGAGATAAATTCTTTGGACTATATACCCTTGCTAAATTAGAAATGATATAGGTTTTTTTTGCTTTTTATTGCCTTACCTACTTTCTATGGAGACTGTAGTCCTAATAGATCCTTCTATGAAATTAGTCTGTCTGTATGCATTGTGCGTACATATGCACGCACACACACACACACACACACACACACCCCAAACCTAAAGATGTTCAAAACAGAAAGAATAATTAGAAACTTTTTGACAAAGAAAGGAGCTTCATGTACTCTGTCCTAGCAGATTTTACACATTTGACTTATTTCAGGCTGCTCCTATGAAACATGCATTGTTCTATAAACATGTCTTCATTTATGGACCCACAAATAGCTGTGCTATAGTCAGGATATTTCTCCTAAAATAGATGATCACTCTTACAGCATGGGGAGAGAAATAGGGCACTAATCAGTTAGCTTTCTAAATCTCTCCTGCTGCGGTTTCACTCAGTGTTGAGTCCTTCACCGCATGTACATGACTGTCTATGAAGAGCAATGTGTGGTGAGAGATGGTTGAGCTGCCATTACAGGGATGCGCAGGAAAACCACTTTGTATAATCTGTTGCCAAATCCAGCTTGACTATCCATTAGTTACTCCTAAAAGGCTCTCCTGTAAAACTTGTTAAATAATTTACTAGGGCCTCAGTAAATATTGCAGTTAGATTTCTATCAAGACATATTGCGTAGAAATTCTGGTAGGCTCTTTCTGGAACAGATGGGCTGAGGATGGATACAGGATATTCCAGAAATGTGGTATAACTTGGGAAAAACTTTGTGTATATCAAACTGCCTTAGTGTTGCTAATTTTTAATTTTTTGGAATTTCTGCTAGGTATTTCTAGGACAGTACAGACTAATATTATCATAGTTTTCAGACCTGTAATTTTGGTTGGTCATAAATAGCTGCATCTCACTCTTGTGCTTAAGCTGAAGAGGGATTTGTTGGAAAAATTTTGGGGTGCTCTCAGTGTAAAGAAGATGCTGAATTGAGCCTTAAGAAAGCAAAGATCAAGGATGTCATTAGCCAAAGTTTGTGGACTTTTTCTCTAGAATCTTGTCCTAAACATGATAGCACTAACTCCCAACCCCTTTGTTTTGCTGTTGAGATTTTAAATTCTGGGACAGAGAGTCCTGCTGGGTCAGTTCGAGTCAGCTACCTGTTCCATTAGCTCACTCAGCTGTAGCCAGGGGCCGTGACCTCTGTGTGCCCACCTGCGCCCTGGGGACTCGGCCCATCGCTCAGCTTGTGCCCGGTGTTCTCTGACGCCTGGCTGACCAAGGCACCGGCGCTTCCCCCAGCCCTGCCCCCACGGGGACAATCCACAGTGGCTTCGGCTACTGTGTCCTGGCACTAACGTTCTCTGAGTCTGGGGTCTCTTGGTGATTTTTATTTCTTTAATAGTTACCTTATGACCTTGTGTTGAATGTGTATAAATATCAAAATAATAGTAAGAGAAAATGAAAGAAGACATAGAAGTAAATTACAAATTATATATATATGCACACATGTGTATCTCCATGTACTTTGTGAACACACAATGCATTTTCAATGTATACACATATATCAACACTTTATACACACATATATGTACATATACATATAGTACACCCATGCACATTTCCACACAAAAAAGGATGAGAATGAGAGATTATAAAATGATAATACTGGAATATATTGTATGAAAAGGCCTTGATTCTATGCGGGGCCAGTGTCATAGCCAGCCAGAGTCACAGAGTAAAAGCTGACTTACTGCAGGAATGATTTCAAGGTATAGCGAATTCAGTTGGCAACATCGGGAGTCGGGGAAGAGGGGGGATCTTTAGCCATAACTTTATTTCTAAAGTGTCTCGGCCTTTGGTGGTTCCGCCTGTGTAGGGCTGCAGCAGTGGACGCAGTGATCACCCCTGCTACTCCTGTACTCCTTCCAGTTCTCAGGGTGTTCCGTCAGCCTCATTCTTCCTTGATGTCCTGTACCGGTTTTTAACCAACACTGTTAATTTTTTCTCCTTGGGTCTTAGTGGTTGAGAATTGCCCAATGGCCAGGTAGCAGTCCCAGTCGGAACCTCATCTTGTTATGTTTCATCTTGGAGTTATTCTCCCTTTTTTTCTAAAGCCTTCAAATCGGTAGAACCCGCAGCTGTGGGGTGGTTTACACAAGGGCAGATGGCCTTAGTGAGGGTTGTGTTTAGTGCCTTTTCTTCATAAGCTCATTAAGCAAAAGTCCAGCTCTCTGTGCAACGTGGAACAGATTCCCAGCACCTGATCCTGCCATCCGGTTGCTAACAGCCTTTTTTGCAGAACTGCCTACTAGTGCGCATTTGTGTGGGACATGGGACACCACTATTTTAACCTGCAGAGGTCACGTCTGATCGGAGAGATACAAGCTCTTTTCTTAAATATTGTTTCATGTATCAGGTACATAGGTTCAAGGTCATGACTAGCTGCACTTTTGTATGTGACTAATGTTAAGTCATAACCTTTAAAGCTCTGGTCTCTAAATCTCTTTGTAATGTTTCTAGTGAAGCATTGGTCGTTGTTCAGGTATCTTATATCAATCCTCACTTCAACCCATTGCTTCTTGTTGGCAAAGTGGAAGATCTTAAGGGACTGCTCAAATTTTTGCACATATTAAATATTTGCCTTCCTCAGTGTTTCTCATTGTCTTCATGAGAATTGATGTAATCTTAAAGTAGTTCAGTTTTGGCTTGTTCCAGCATATTGCTCTAAACCCGGTTTGTGTTTGGAAACTTTTTTGGTACCTTGGGTTTGGGTTGAGAGAGACTCCCAGGAGTGGCCGGAGTCACATTCCTGGTGATGTGAGCAATCTCCTGCAACTTACATCATTGGGGGCACTCTCAGGCCTGACTAATTAGTTTTGGAAAGCTTCTGAGCAACCCTGACTTTACAGCTAAGTTGCTCTAATAGCACCTAGTTAGTGATGGCAGCCTGGGTTGAATGCTTACCCAATGTCCCATCCATCACCGATGCCAAGTATCAACCCAACAGTTGATACCTGCTGGGATACTGGGCCTTAATCTTAAACTTCAAGGGTCTCTTCTAGATTCTTCCATCAAATCTTGCAATAAAATTCATACATCATCTGGGCCTGAATGGTGGAACCATATGTCACAGACCTGGACCAGCTAGAGACTCTTCTTTGGCTTTGCGTCTGGCTCCAATTTGATAGCCTTTTAAAGGACAGAATAAGAGGCTAAGAGCAGAACACTCAAAATGCAAGAAGCTGTGCTTCTCAAAGTGTGATTGAGGAGTGAGACTCTTAGGGACTTGTTAGAAATGCAGATAGCTCAGACTTAGGGCATCAGAATGTACACTTCAATAAAATGCTCAGGTGATTTGTGTGTATATACACTGAAGTGGGAGAAGTATTGTCAGAGCTGATTTGACCACAGGGGCCTCACTGAGGTAGGAGATTCCTTGTACCCAGGGTGTATCTCCACTCCCGGCCAAGCTCCTTCCAGCTCGTTAGATCTTACCCATGTGGCGACATCGATGTGATGGGGCTGTGTGCTGCTCTTGGTGACGCATTCCTCTTTTTTGGGTAACTCACCATCGCTTCTTGTGATTCCAGTTTATCAGAATGGAGACGATTTTTGCCTGATGGCATTTTGGGAGCTCTGTGAATTTGCTTCAATTAGAAGACCACACCCAGGATTGATTGTATCGGAACTGAAGTTTCCCTCTGAAAGTGTATTATAAGTGTAGTAGTGATTTTTATTTAGATGAAATATTATTAGTATTTTATTGCAGTTTAAGTCCTGAAGGGCAGCACAGTGATCCTGATAACACAGGAATAGTTTTAACCTTGATCTATTATTTAATATAACCCTGAAGTTTGGGGATTCCTCTTTTTGCAAAGTGTGGCCTAGTTAAAAGTTTTATTTTGATAAGGCTTACAGAGAGTTTAGAGTGCAGGCTGGTGAAGGTAAGACCAAATGCTTCCTCAGCTATCTCGTCTCCTCTGCAAGCAGAAGTGTCTCTGGGTCAGTGACCTGCGAGTTCGGCCCCAAGCCCCGTTTGCCGGGCTCCTGGTTTTCATATGGCCTTTGCAAGTGAACACTGGGATCGTTTTGTTTTACAGCATTCATCAAGACCTTAAGGGATGTCTAAGGATTTTATTTCCTGAGATCTCTTGATTAATTAGCCCATTCAGGAATGGGGATACGTCAGGCTATTCCCTGCACCCTCAACTCCAGCCCTATCGCTGTTAGGATACTCCTTCCCCCTTTTTTCAGGTAATTAGATGTGGCCACCTGTGCTTCATCATCCTGGGCTCCTGTGGTTTCCACTGGGGTTGAGGTTCACATTAAGCTTATCGACTAACGTTTCTGACGTAGAGGTAATAGCTGGTCAAGAACTCTTAAAACTTTGGATTATTTTAACTTGTTTTAACACTGTCCTAATTTCAAGGAGGTAGTGGACAACATTACAGATTAATATTAAATTTAATTATATACACCGTACCTTCCCTAAATTTGTTATTCATCTTTAATATTACCTTCATACTAATTTTTAGAAACAGCATTATCAAATTAAAGCTAAGTTTTACTTTAAAAAGTGGTAATTTATTAGCTATTGTAATAAGTTACATTTATACAATGTGTTTTTTTGCTTTAAATGAGCTCTCTCCCCTAAAATGTTTTGAAACTTCTTTTTGGTGGGGGGTGTTCCCTCTGTGACATCTCCTTGGATGGTGTGGTTACTGTCTCATGTGTTGAGGAGAGCATTGTGGAATGGAGAACTGGTTGACGAAGAAAGAGAAGCAGCAGGTCCAGAGCAAAGCACAGGGCTTGGCTGTGTCTCTTACTAGCTCTGGGTCCCAGGAAGGATTCTCAGCCTCTCTGTACCTTCATTTCTTTTTACAAAAAAAAAGAAAAAGAAAAAATCTGCCTACCTGATAAGACAAATGCTTTGATTACTTAAGATAAAAATAAATTTTAAGTTTTATATATTCCAATAAGTATTTACTGAGCACATACTATGAGCCATGCTCTCTCCTAGTCACTTAAAATTAATGGGAAATGCATTACAGTAAAATTTTCATTAGGCCTCTAAATTCTGCAAAAGCATAACTAAATTTCGCAAAGATCTAAGAAATACAGTTACTCCAAAGACAGTTACAACGTGTTTTTACCTATTTGCATTTGTATGTGTGTATTAATCTATATTTCTGTTTTGACTTGGGAGAATAGTTGGAGAAACTGTGGCAAAAAAGTGTTTTTCTCCTTCCCTTCACATATTTTATTAGACAATTAGAGAATTTTTGTTTAAAACAGTGGAGATGTCTTTCGGGGTGAGGACCAGTTCCAGAAACAGAAAACAGTGCACTCCAGTTGAGGGCCCGCCGATTGAATGAAAGCATGTTGAATACTCACCGTAGGACCAGCTGTTCTGTGGAAACAGTGGCATTATTTCTCCTTTCTGTGCCCTCCAAATGCGCTCGTCAGAATGTTTCTCCATAATCAGTGTACAAGGCTATACTTATTCTCTGCTTTCTTATCAAGGTGTGGACTGTGGGTGAGCAGCAGGGGCATCCCCTGAGAGCTTGCTCTAGAGGCAGGATCCGGGCCCACCTGTTGTCTACTGAATCCCAGCCCTCACTTCACACTGTCGCCAGGCGGGCCACCTGCGGTATCAAGGATGGGAAGCGTGGTTCTGGATCACACGTGCAATTTTAAGTTAACGCTGAAATTTTGTTAAGAAGTAATTTGGCATGTTTTTTTCTATACCTGAGCAAACTTACCCCTCCTTTCATATGTCGATGTTTTTCAACTTCGCCCACATCAGAACAGAGAAGATTAAAAACAAGTGGAATGGTAGAAAAAAAGAAAGAGAAAGAACTCATGGACTCGGACAACAGTGGTGGTTGTTGGGGGGGTGGGTAGGGGTGGAAGAAGTTATAGGGGGAATAAATGGTAATGCAAAAATCCAATAAAACTGTAAAATAATTGGAAAACAAGTGAACTAGTCACAGTAGTAGCAATTTTTTTCTAGTTAAGGTCCTATAATGTTCTGTTTTCTATCTGTCTATAGTACTCGGGTAACCAGGATTCTAGCACTAGTAATTCTTTTTTTTCCTTAGACTAACCACTGAACTCATTCTAGTTCCCACCCCTACCCAGTTCCTTAATGATGAGTTGGTTTTTACCAATGAATTACTTTTATGTTTTAACAGAACCCTGCAATTTATTATTTGCCTCTCTATTCAAGCCAAACTGCTTCTCAGATAGACATTGACCTTCTTTTCCCCCTCACTGAACCTTTTAAATACATCTAAGTCAAACTTAATGTAGCAAAATAGTTGTAACTGTGTTAACCCATTGGATTCTTTTTAGGGACCTAACCAGGGATCGTCAAATGATGCTATTTAATCAGCTGCAAGATTGATTATTTGTTAGGCTAACTTTGCTTCCTGCTTGCCAGGTCTAAGGAGAGGGAAAAGCTAAGAAATAATTAGAAAATGACAAAGATAGCTATTTCCTGAACTTGGTGCCTTTGAAACACGACAAGACAAAGCCAGGATGAACCCTGCTCAGTTAAAGCTGCCTTTGAGGAAAGTGAAAGCAAGCAAGCAAACAAATGAACCCCATACGGTGGCTTTAAAATAAACCCTAAGTAGGAGGAATGAGAGGTCTGTTATTTAGTTATAAGCACAAGAAAGAAGGTGAGTGGGTCAGAAGGAGGCATCGGTTTATGAACTCAGAGAGTTTATTCTGGAGGAATAAAGCAAAGATGAGCCTGTTCGTTGTACTGTGCAGAGAAGCAGGTGAGGGTCAGGCTGAGTTGAAGAGTAGTTCATGGATTCTCTCACATGATGCTTGGAGTGACTCCGTGTCAAGTCTTTCTTCCTACAGAATAAAATAGGTGGCTGAGGCACTGCAGATTGTATAGGGTGTACCTGAGAAATAAAAGTATCTGAATTGTGCTTCGATTCAGGCCTGATATCCTTATTTAGCACTGAATGTTTCATGGGATGGCTTATTTTTGAGGTGACAAGTTTAACTGTTAAAACCGTGTCATTGCGAAGTCTGTTATCTTTGTCTCCTGTATATGTCAGACACTGTCCATCAGATAAAGCCTGCCTTGCGTATTGCTTCTGGCCTCATTTCTTATTTTTTATTTTGTCTTCACTGAAGTAACCCTAAAGATTCATATTATCCTACCAAATAATGTCCTCAGATAGTATTTGCCACTTAACTACCATGCATAACATTTCAACATTGGGTATTTGAAGAAGGTTTTTTTTTTGAGGGGGAGATATTTACACTATAGCAAAGGAGATAGGTCTGTAAAACAATATGCAAGATAGTGTGCTCAGACAAATTGAATTACACATACATTTGATTCTGTAAGTTTTTGAGTGGAGGGAGGGAGATCAAAAGAAAAACACATACAACAAATTAAATAGTTCCATTCACAGGGAGATTATGACCCAAAGAGTACGTAAGGTGAGAAGGATGCACCAGGTCCAAGTTTCCATGTTCCTATCACGGTACTTACAGTCATCATTGTTTTCTCAGCATGAAGCATCTCCTTGAATTGAGTTTGGTGTGGCGCTGAGAGTCTCTCTTAGGTGGGGGATTACAGAGGTTCGAAAGGGTTAATGAGACTCTACTATTCTTGACTTTTACTTGACACCCTGACAGTCTTGTAAGGCCCTCTTTTATAAGGCTAAAATATGACATTGGCTATGGGACATTAGAAGGGACATTGGAACAGTATGAGTTGTTTCTTAAAGGAAAGTTAGATGTAAATGGCATGAGAGTCTGTGGTGTATTAATAAATGGGTGAATACGTGAGTTAATAAACATGGCTTAACCACATTCTTTTACCTTTTAAAATTGTTTCAATTTGAATAATGGTTGTTCATAACAACCATTTAAATCATTTTCCATGCTCCTTCAGCTTTTAATTTGTCAATTTCAAATAAGCACGCTTAAAAATGGTTTCAGTTGCCATCATATATGACAGCCCATCTTCTAAAGGAGCCAAGTCTACCCCTTTCAGCCGTATGGGAAAACATATTTGCCAATGATACCTCTGACAAGGGTTTGATCTTCAAAATAAATGAAGAGTTCATGTGACTCCACACAAGGAAGCCAAACAATCCAATTAAAAAATGAGCAAAGGACCTGAACAGACACTTCTCTAAGGAGGATACACAGGGCCCATAGGCACATGAAAAAATGTTCAACATTATTAGCCATCAGAGAGATACAAATTAAAACCACAATGAGATACCACTTCACACTAGTCAGAATGGCTATCATAAACAAATCAACAAACAAGTGCTGGTGACATTATGGAGAAAAGGGAACCCAAGTACATTGTTGGTGGGAATGCAGACTGGTGCAGTCACTGGGGAAAACGGTATGGAATTTCCTCAAAAAAACTAAAAATGGAACTGCCTTTTGATCCAGTGATTCCACTGCTGGGGTTATACCTTAAGAGTCCCAAAATACCAATAGAAAAGAACCTATGTGCCCTAATGTTCATAGAAGCATTATTTACAATAAGCCAGTAAGTGCTCATCAGTAAATGAGTGGATCAGAAAACTATGGCACATTTACTCAATGGAATACAACACAGAAGAAAAAAGGAACTCCTACCCTTTTTGTAGCATGGATGGAACTGGAGAGTATCATGCTAAGTGAAATAAGCCAAATACCATATTGTCTCACTTATAAGTGGAACCTAATCAAAAACACAAAGAAACAAGCAAAACAGAGCCAGAGACGTGGAAATAAAGAACAAACTGACAGGGACCACAGGAGAGGGAGAGGGGCATAACAGGGGGAAAGGAAGGGAAGGATCAAGTCAAGAAACATGAGTACAGGCCTGGGGTGGGGACTGACGGGGGTGGGGGTGCGGGGCAAGGGAGAGCAATGGGGAAAACGATGGGACAACTATAATTGAACAACAGCAAAAAATATTTACTTGGAAAAAGTATTTGTGTTAGAAACATTTTAACAAAACCTATCTGCTCTGGAGAACAAATGCAGTTACAGGTTACTGTTATCAATTTAATTGTCTCTGAGTGGAGAAATAGGAAAAAATAGGAGCAGGGATCGGAAGGAGATGTACTTTTCAATGTACATCCTCCAGTATTTTTAGAAGTTTGTATCCCATATACATGTGAATTATTAACAGAAAAGGGGGCATCGGGTAAGTTGGAGATGGAGTAAGCACTTGTTATACACTCATGTGCTTTGTATATTTAGTTAAATGCCAATTAAGTAATATAGTCTGACTATTGGCTGGGGATAACAATAGTCATTATTATGATAAGGAGTGGTGTATATAAATCAGAACACTGAGTTTTGCCCAAGTTTGAAGAATTGGAGGGGAGCACATGGGAGGGAGGGAGTTGAAGGTGCTGTACTGGGGCGATGGATGGAAATAGATACAATGGGTGAATTGGAAAGCTATACACCAGGATTGAGTCATCACGTAGTTTTCCTGATGACAGAGAAAGAACTTCATGCTTTCAGGCCCAGACACTGAGGAAAATGAGAGTACCACTGAGAAATAAGAAATTTGAGAGTGAGTTCTAGGGGAAAAGTAATATTTTTGAATTTTAAATAAGATAGGCAGACAATGGGCTAGGAAACTTAGGCAGCATTCCCTCAGGATTTTGTTTGTTGCTTTGTGTTTATTTAACTTCCAACTATGGACACTTTTTAGTCCTTAGGTTTAATTATTTAGCCTGGGTAGGTGTTTGTTAAGCGATATGGTAAACTAATTATGAAAAAATTGTCATTGACTGTTGGTGTTATCACCCAATTTGCATTTTAAATCAGGGCTTCAGTCTTTAGCACAATGGCAGTAAATATGTTTGAAGAAAACGTGGATGCACATTTCAGCTGTTTTACGATCTGTCTAGGTCCAGCTCAGAGAGAGATCGTTAAATGTACGAATTGCTGCAGCTAGGAAAACAGTCAAAACTTACTTTTTGCATCCTCTTTGCTATACAAGGTGTGCGTTAGTGGTTATATGACCCAGCTTTACATTCTAGAGCCACCGGTCCAGCTACCATCAAATTTCTTATTTCCTGAAATGCGCCGTGTCCCTTTATTGCTCCTTGCCCTTGCGTGTGCTGTCTGGGGTAATGTCGCTGTACTCACCTTCACTTCTTGCCTTTTCAAACCTCTATTCTTCTTTCAAGATCCAGTTCCAATGTCCCGGTGAGACTTCCTCACTGTATTCATTTCTGTCAAAATGACCACAGACCAAGCAGCTTCATGAAACAACAATTTATTTTCCCCCCATTGAGGAGGCCAGAGCTAAATCAGTGTGCCCTTACCAACGCGCTGCCTCGGAGAGTCTGCAGAGATTCCGTTCTTGCCTCTCCCCTGCCTCTCCCCGCTTCCAGGAGCTCCGGGTGTCTCTTGGCTTGTGACTGCGTGACTGGAATCTCTGCTTCCTTTTCACATCTCTGTATTCAAGTCTTTTCCTCCGAGGTCTCTCGGGAGTCATTGCATTTAGGGCCGGCCTGAGTAATCCAGGACGTTCTTATCTGAAGATCCTTAATTATATCTACAGACTCCATATCTAAAATGAAAATAAGGTCGTGTTCACAGGTTCTAGATGAATATATCTTTGTGGACACCACTCTTCAACCCACTATACTCACCAAACCCACCATTCGTTCGTTTGTTCATTCATTCATTCATTCATTGGATGACTATTGAATACCTAATGAACAACCCTCCTCTATCATCCATGGGGCTTGCTTCACATCTCTGTTTTAGCACTTTTGACATGTATTAAAATTCCATATTTACTTCTGTCTCACTAGTTTGGAAAGTTCATTGATGGGAACTATGATTTATTTTTTTTTAATTCCTTGAAAATTGAAATTTCTGGCTTGTTATTATTCTCTCCAAATACCACTTCTTGGTGATCCTAATTTTTGGTGATTTAAATAACAAGGTGATCCTTCCAATATGCTAAACTTTGGGGCTGCTTAATGTCCTTTCTTCTGATAATCTCATGTTCTTGCAACCTTTTACTCCATGGACATACCCTGGTCCTTATCATCATAAATGCCTGTAACCACTCCAAAATTTCAGTTTCCAGCGTAGCGCTGTCCTGTGATCGCCACCTGTTTTTCCCAGGTGCTTCTCTTGAGAATTATTTCTTAATGACCTTCGACAGCACTGATCTCTACCCTCTTTTCAGTGTTGCTCTCAGCCCTTCCACACTGATGGTCCTGTTGTCTGCGCAGATTCACTGCCAACCAGAACAACGGTTCTCTTGTGTTCTTTTCTTTTGCTTTGTCATGCTCCCTTTGGTTTTCGCACCACTGTTTTTTCTTCTTTACTCAGTCCCATCAACATATATTTCTCCCACCAACATAACATAGCATTTTGAAGGGATCACATTCCCCTTCTGCTGCTCCACTTTTTTCTCCTTGTACAGAACGTCTTTGAAAGGCCTGTCTACAGTTTTTCTCACCCTATTCTTTTGAATCTATTGTAACGGACTTTCGAAGAAACATTTCCTATCAACATGCCCAGTGATCACCACATTGGTAAACCAATTGTTAAACCAGTTGTTAAATCCATTTTGTTCATCTTCATCTTAATCGGTGTGTTAGCAGCAGGTGACAGGTTGGTCAGTTCCTTCTCTTTGGAATTTGCTTTTCACTCGATTCCCAGGATGCCACATTTTCTTGTTGCTGTTTTTTTTCTTCTTCCTCCTTTACTGCCCGCCTGTCTGTGCTTACTTTCTTTTGCTGGTTCTTCCTCATGTCCCCCGGTGTTATCTCCAAATTGACCCGAAGTTAAATTCTTAATTGGCCTCTTCTTTTTTTTATCTGTGTTCACTTTTAAAAATGATCTCACCAAGTCTTCGGGCTTCAAACATCAAAATTGCTACCTTCATCCTGGACCTCTGTTCCAAATTGCCGGCTAATACATCTGATGGGACATTAGACATTTCCCCTTGAATTTCTAACAGATACCTCCAACTCCAGACTGAGCGTCTGCTCTTAACTCCCCAAACTGGCTTCACTGTTTAATTCATGGAATTTCTCTTCTAGAGTCATCCTTGGTTCTGATCTTTCTCACATGTATCGTTGGTTGTAGTCCAAATATACCTGCAATCAGACTACATTTTCCCACCTCTTCCACTGCTACCAGACTGCTTCAAGCCACTGTTATTTTTTTAATGTAAATTCTCCCTGATTCTGCCCTTGATTTTACAGTCTGTTCTCCATACAGCAGCCGGGTGGGGTACAGGGTGGGCTTTAAGTACGAGATTATGTCACTGCCCTGCCCAAATCCCTCCTTTAGCGGCCATTTCATTTGGGGTAACAGAGCCCGGCTGGGGTTTACAAGGCTCGATCCAGGCCTCCCTCTGATGCCATCCAGACCTTCTCTCCCAGGATCTCATGCTGTTTCAGCCACTGTGGCGGCTCTGCCCTCCCTCCAGCACATTAGGAATCTAATGGGCTTTGACATTTGTTCTTTCCTCTGCCTGGAAAACCATTCCCCAGGATAACTTGCAAAGCTTTAAACTTCCTTGTAATGTCTTCTCTGACTCTTCTACTTAGAATTGTGTCCCCAACTCCCTTCCAGAACAGGGAAACAAAGAAACACTGGTAATGAATAGATCTTGATGGAGAAAAATAACATGATTGGAAAATGTGGTATTGGTATGAAGTACAAATTCTTAAAACAGAATTGCATTCTGTAAGGGAATAGAAATGAAAACTTGAGACTGAAATTTCAAACTAGATCTGCACTTAAATTTTAGGGATACTTAGTAAGTGGCACATTCTTGACTTGAGGTTGTGTCTTCTGATTCTAAATATCTTTATTAACTAATTATTCCCTTCTCTTACTCCCTTCTTTCCTCACCTGCCTTTTGCTTCTCTGCTTATTTTTCCCTCGTATAGACCTGTGAATGAACAATTAACATACTTTTTCCCTATCCTCTAGGTTGCTTTTTAAAAGATATTTAAAGCCAGTAATGGCCCTTTATGAAACAATGCTTATTATAACTACTAAGAAAGATATATGGCCATTTGTAATTATACTATACAGTTCCATACATAGATCTAGCTTTGAGTCATTTTAATCGTATTTCTGTCCAAACAAACTTGATTTAAAATCTTTCTGTAGATTATTAGGTGTCAGGTATCTTACCGAAGCCGTATATAGTTTATGCTTCTGATTTTTTCAACCAGGAAATTCTCCACTATAAAGATAAAAGGCATCAAATTTGTCTAGCCTGCCAACTTTGTTAGTTCCTGTAATGTTCTCTCAATAATGGTTCATTATTTCTCTCCTTGTTCTCATTCTTTTAGAAGGGATGGCTGATAACAATAATTTTTTTTGTTTTATATATCTTTCTGCCTTTTGTGCTACTAACTCATATATTTATTGCATTTAGCTCAATTTTATAATTATAGTATGTACTCATTCTCCTAACCATGTACGAATTAATCTGCACAAATTAGTCCATAAAAATCAATACCATTCTTCACAAAGGGGCGTAGACTGAGGCGAGGCACCGTGCTGAGGAGCTGAAGGTAAAGCCCTGGAAATGTTGCTCTGCAGGGAAGGGAGGGCAACAGTTTCGGGGTCCTACTTGATGGTATCAAGGTCCATATTTACAAAGAGATAGATTACATTTAAAGTGAAAATGGGAACAAGTTATATCAGCCATTGCCCCCAATTTTTATTTTAATGTGAACGTTTATTCCCCGGTCCCATACGCCTCAGCGACTTCTCATTCAAACTCCTTGTGGTGGTCTCTAGACCCTTTCTCACCTGAGGGCTGTTTCCGCTGCTCGGTGCTTCTGCACCGCAGACCCCCAGCTGTATCTCAGCTGCCTCTTTGTCATTGTGGAGGTCTCCGCTTTCACAGATACTCACGTGAGGTTCCTCGGTTGTTCCCTTTAGAATGCTTGTCGTTATAAAATTGTTTTTTATTGTTTGGCTTTTTTTTTCCTGTTGCCCCAGGAATTTTCGGCTGCTGTCTTATTTGCTGAGAATAAAAGGGCCCCTTGCCTGTGGGCAGCAGAAATGGGATGCGCAGAGGGTTAGATCTGTGATGAGCTAGTAGTTTATGTGAAAGTGGAATTGAAGGGCTGCAGCACATGCCTGGAGTGTGAACTGAGGGCAGGGCAGCCGGGGCCCCGGGAGGGGTGGAAATGTGCACTGAGGGATCTGGGAGCGCGTCGTATTCTTAAACATGGCAGTAAATAATCATATTTGTGTTTTGAAAACATAGTTCCTAGGAGATCGGAGGGAGAGTGACCGTATGGTGTAATAGTAGGGGAGTCAGTTAGAAAACTGCTTCAGTAATGCAGGGGATTCATGTTAAAGGGGCGACTCAGGCTGTTGCAGAGGAAATAAAGGGAAATGGGACCCAAGGTGATTTTTGGGGGAGTAGAGTTGGGTGGACATGGACATTGTCAAACTGCGGTCTGCAAGGGAGGGGGCAAAACATCAAAGATGGCTGTGGGATTCTACCTAAGGACACTGGACGCTTGTTATTAGGCAAGAATAGAATAGGAAGAGCTTTTTAGATTCAGTGAGTTCCATTGTGGTGTCGGTGCCATTGGATGGACCAGAGTAATTTTCTGAGTAGAGATATTCAATAAATAAAATGCGTTTGGGTCACAAAAATCTGAGTCCTGATTAAGGAAGAGAACACTGAAACGAGAGGAGGTGAGGAAACTGAAAGGATGAGAAAGTCAAGGGTAGAACTTGCTGTGAGAAAGAAAAACAGCACAGTTTGTCCTACTAACTCTCTAAATTCTTCTAAGTCACCTTTGCTATGTCTTGTTTACCCACTATGTGTTGAAGATTAAGCTTTCCTTAAGATTTTGGCTGCAGCTGTTTTCCTGTCACTTCTTTTTGCTTATGTCGCATGGTCGTGTGTGTGTGTGTGTGTGTGTGTGTGTGTGTTTTACTAATTCCTGCCTCACTTTTGCTGAGCCAGGACATTCCCGGGGGCACGGAACGAGCTGGTTTCCCAGCCAGCCCCTCCTGTTTGTTTTCCTCTTTGCTTCATCAGGCTGGCCTGGCAGTTACTTTTCTGTCTCTGATCCAAGGCAGCTCTATCCCGGGCAGCCATTCCAATCTCAGCCCTTCAGGATGGTCATTCCTAATACCTCAATTTTAAACAGACACACCGAGTCATTTTCTATTACATTAGGATGCATTAATGTTCTATTTACAAATTACCACTGTCCAAAAATACACTGTGTTTGTTTGTTGTCTGTCTCTAACTATAGGAGGTGAGTTCCATGGGAACTTACTGGTTTTGTATTCTGGACTCCTTTTTGTACTTCATTCATGATTAGTGTTTACTCTTTTAGGGCATTTATCCCCTCAGCAGTCTCTTGGAACATGCCATCATTTCATGAGAGTTCTTTCCCCTCATGTAGGTTTATAAGACCAGTTTTTCTCTATCCTATATCAAATAGATCCCCACTTCCATTCTTATCACCATTTATACTCCTCTTTTTCTTAACAGCACCGACATATTTTTAATGTGTTTATTGCCTGTCTCTTGCCACTAGAATGCACATTCATGAAGATAGGGACTTTGTTTTACTCGCTAGTATGTCCTTAGAAATTAGGATGGTTCCTGGCACATAGAGTATACTCAATTGATATTTGAGGAGTAAGTGATAGAATGGATAGAAATAGAGAGGTCTCTTTTGCCAGACAGTAGTACAGTGAGAGCCTTGGTCAGCCAATCTGGCCATCTGAATCTTTCTGTTGGTAAATCCTCCTTTTTACTTGTGAACCATTACATACACAGGAGGTGAGTATTGGGAGGATTCACATGCAAAGAGCAATATCTAAGACTATATAAAATTATAACTGGATAAACACTCTTGCCATTATGATAGTTAAATGCAATGGACTTGAACCCAATCTCACCACTTATGGAAGTTCAGGGCCCTTTCCCCCAAGGCTGGTGGTGGGCGCCTTACGTTTCCATGGCCTCCTCTAGCTTCTGGACTCACAGCTCCCTGTATTCTGGCCCTGTGCTCTACCACATCAGTTCCAGATGCAAAACTCCATGGTTTGGTCAAGGTTCACAAAGTAAAAGCGACAGCAAACCTGCCAGTCAACCCTGTTCTGAGTCGGTTTCCACACCTTCTTGTTCCCATTTTCCATCATTTCGTTAACCGATCTCATCTACTGTTGTTTCCTTTCTTCTGTTTTGTCCTTTACACGTGTTTGGTTCTCTCTCTGCCATTTATGTGGAGGTTGGCAGGGGAAATCCATGAATGTATGGATCTGGGATGCCGTTTTAACTGGAAACCTCTCCTTTAAATAAAGATAATATTCCAGACATGCTTACCTTCTCAAATACAATCTTTTGGTTAAATCTCAGGTAATGCCAAGATTTTAAGTAGCATATTTAAGTCAAGGTCTTATGGCTCCCAATTTCAAGCTCTTTCACTGCATTCTGTTCTTTTTTTCCCCCTCAGATGTAAACTTGTAACTCTTCCAAGACAGGGGTGGGTGGAGGTGGAAGAGGATAGAAGGTGGATAAATGGTAATGGGAAAAAATGCAATTAAATAAATAAATAAATAAATAAATAAATAAATAAATACATGTTTATGCTTTAAAAAAGATGAGTAATTATTTCATTAATTTAAATAGACACTCAAAAAAGTAAGTCCAAACAAACTAGATGTATTTAAGACTGAGAAAAAATGAAAAATATAGCAATGCTTTTGTTCTCTCTTCAGTTTTATTGTCTTTATATAATGTTTAAGGCTATTAATCTTGCTCTTTTGCTTCTTTGGATTTTAGTAATGAGCTTCCATGTTCTATTGCAATATGGTCTGGTTTCCCAATTTTATCTTGATTGTCTCTTTCTCATCCTATTAACAGGATCTGCAAGATATCACAAAATTGCATAAAATTCTGAAAGCCTGAAAGAGCAGTGTGCCAGGAAGCTCTTTGAGTTTATGGATAATACAGAAGAAAAGTAGTTAATGAAGAGATACATAAAAAAATACCTCCATATGATGAAGTGCAAAACTCTCTAAAACCAGAGTGTTTGAGAAAGACAAAAGGTTTAAATCAAATTGTGGAAAAAATGACTTTGCATAAAGTATTTCTAAGCATATTTAAAACAAAAGCATATAAATGTCAATATAAATTTAAAAATACACTAGACTATCTTCCATGTATGACTTTTATTAATAACTTAGGTCACAGAACATGATGTTCTGAGTTTTCCTGTTTATTAAATTGACTGATATTTGCTTATTATAGCTATTATCCAAATAAGAGTATAAATTCTATTGTAAAAGTAAAACATGTCCACTATATGAAAGTAAGATAAAATACATGGGATAGAAGAGTTCAAGTGTCATTGTCCATTAATTTTCAATCCCCAGTCCCAAGCTAAACATAGTTAGCATTATGGTATATACATTTTTATATATGCCAATTAAGCATATACTCAATTTCAAATATGTGCGTACTGTGAATAAACACTCATATATCAAAATGAAATGGTACTGTATGTGTTTTTCTGAAACTTCTTTCTTGGCATACGCAATGAT
The DNA here is from genome assembly GCA_028533065.1 of Trachops cirrhosus. Lineage (NCBI taxonomy): Eukaryota > Metazoa > Chordata > Mammalia > Chiroptera > Phyllostomidae > Trachops > Trachops cirrhosus. The sequence continues at coordinate 9,992,386 of CM052548.1, read as the reverse complement.
GTTTAAAGTGAGTTGAATATGGAAGATACTGAGTATAATTAATTGAAAAGGACTATCACTATCTTTAAAATACTTTCAGTGTTAAAACTAACTCTAAACTCTAAAACAACGTATATTGAATGAAAGCAAAACTGCTACAAAATGACTTGAATTTAAATGAGAGAGATAATAAAAATGTAAGACAAAGGATGAGTGACCTTTTTGTACTAGATTTTTGGCATCTTTAAAGATTATTATTAGATGATGAAGATACTTAATATTTTCAGAGTGGGGAAAATTAAACTTGAAACAGTCTGCACAAAAATAACTATGCTTTAGATAATGACAAAACATATTATTAGTTCAACATAGTATGAGATGAATGAGAAAAATGCTAACATAAAATTAGATTGCATTTATAGAACTGAAGTGTTAAGAACAATGGAGTATATTCTTTTCCAACTATCTGCAGTTGTGAAAACATGTGTAGTAGAAAATGCTCCATCTGAGAAGCTACCTGGTTAGATGAACATTGACAATAGGAATTATAAAAATGAGGGCAGGCATGATGGCTGATTTTGGAAAACTATGCCATATGAAGACTGATTGAAGTAATTGAGGATGTTTCAGGTGCTATATAGGTTTTGTTTGTATGACTACAGGCAAAATAGGGACAATGGAATTTATGGGAAAGCAAATTTAAACTTCAAAAAAGGACAAGAACTTCCATCTGTTGAGTGCCTACCCTGTGTGAGGCAGCATAAGAGAGGTGGTATGCAGGTTTGGCCAAGGTGGTACTTTTTGAGTGAGTTTTCACAAAAATGGCTTCAGACAACTGATTGGAAAAAAATATATGTAATTTGTTACTTCATACCTCATTGTATAGAAGATGTAAAAAATGTAAAATATTAAGGATTTAAATGAAAAAATATATATATAAATATACAGTTTATATAGAATCACAGCTATTCCATTAATTAAACCCATTTTAAAGATAAGGTGGCTGAGGATCTGGAAGGCTGAGTCATTTGCCCAAAGAGAGCATTAGAAAACACCAGAGCCAGGGTTAGCTCTGCTTTGACCCGACAGCCTATGGTCCACCCTCCATACTGTCATCCATATCATAGTAATTAATCAAACTTAAAAGGGCTGTAGGTTGTCTGGTAAAATTCTGTGATTGCTTTCTGAGCCTTGAGGATGGTGTCCAAGTCTGGAGTGACATCTAAGTTGTTGCTGAAGTGATTCCTAGAAGTAGGAGTTTGTGTGAGTTATCTCACATATCCCCTACACTTTTAAGATATTGTTTTAATGCCTAAATAAATAAAAGAACAGTAAGGAGAACTTCTTAAATATTTCATGTTATTGGGAAACTCAAAACCGTGCAATTCTCAAGTGCTATTAAAATATCTGTCTCTTGCCCTGGATGGTGTGGCTCAGAGGATTGAGTGCCGGCCTGTGAACCACCAGGTTCCTGGTTTGATTCCCAGTCAGGGCACATGCGTGGGTTGCAGGTCAGGTCCCCAGTAGGGGGCATATAAGAGGCAACCACACATTGGTGTTTCTCCCCCTCTCTTTCTTCTACCCTTCCCCTCTGTCTAAAAATAAATAAAAAATAAAATCTTTAAGAAATTTAAAAAACATCATTTCATGTCAAATTACTATCTAACTGAACCTCTTATACAAATAGATATTATTCAAAATGATGACTACTGTGATGTATTTTACCAACTTGCTTCAATTAGGTCTTTATAACTTAAAGTGCTCAAGAATACAGCTTAAACATATTCATGTATTAAGAGCTCAAATAGTGAGATATTCATATTTTATAGACATTCTTATGAAAATTACACTATTTAAGAAATTATGTATGCTATAATCTGTATTCATGAAAAGTAGATATGATTAATAACCTCATTTTAGAATGCCAAAAAGCAATATTTCATTCTGAGACCTTGTTTTTCATGTTATATGAGAATAACATTAACACTTAATGCTCAAAAAATGCTTTATGTTATGATGTTTTCTACTTTGATTTCTTTATTCAGTTTCCTGAAGTAACATTTTAATTCAAAGCCATATTTAACTACTTGGGACGACTTACATCAGCTATACATAAATAGGCTTAAGTACACAGGATAAACTCACTGGATGTAAAATCAGTTGATGATTTGGCTGCAGTATTTTGGGTACCAGGTGGTGACAAATGTCGTTATCTCAGTAAGCTATGTTCATTGTTACTCCTTATAACTTCACCATTCCCACTTAATTTCTAATAATATTTGAAGTGCTTTCCTTTTATTATTTTCCTCTGTTTTGTACTTTTATTTATAAAGCATACTACATACAAAGATTTGTATTGTTACTTCTCTGTTATTAAATAATGTTTGGAAAATATTTGATAGCTACAGAAGATTACATGCATACATTTTTATGTATGTATGTTCTTCTCAATATTGAGTTATAAATGCAATAATTATAGCTATCCTCTGTGTTGTGATTATTTTCTGCTAGAAGCTGCTTAGTCTTTTGAGGTTCTATTTTCCTTACTCTGCAGAACAACCTCATAGGCAGGCGCTGTTGTTATCTTGGTTACACAGTTGTGAAACCCGAAACACAGGGAGGTTTCATGATTTGTCCCAGCTCCTACAGCTGGGAAGTTGCAGAACTTGAATTTGAACCCTGGGTGTCTGGTTCCACAGTCCTCACTGGGTACCACTATGCGTGGCAAATCCACGGAATGCAAAAGGAGATAAACCTCCAGGATGTGTAATTTCTACCCGTATCTTAGTTTTTCTTTCTTAAAGACTTTGGCATATATTGCCAAATTGTTTCCCAGAAAGGCTGTATTAATTTATACACCATCAAGATTATTCCACAGATTCTATTTTTCTGTATACCTTCCAATAATAGATACATCTTTTTAAGTAGTTTTCATTAATTTTACTATAAATGTTTCTATGGTTTTGCATTTATTTCTTACTTGGAGCATATTAACTTTTCTGATTGTTTTTATTAACTAAGTATATTTCTTATATAGTTTATTAGTTCATCCCATGTCATATTTTTCCATCATAGTGTTAAGGATTAAAAGATTTACCTTAATCCTTTATATATTATATACACTGCATTACACACTATATTACATAGTATGTAATGTATTATGTAGTTAGATACTTTTTTTTCTATTGCAGTTTTTTAGAATGTACGTTCTTTACCCTGAGGCAAGCCATTTATTTCAGTATGATCTTTTCTAGGCTATTTATATTGATTTTTTTTAAAGAGTAACACTTTTATCCATTTAGGTTATATTTGATTTTGTAGTTTACTTCTTGTCTCAGAAGTATTTGCTTTCTCCTCTCTATTATGATGTTCCTTTTTTAAATATGTGAAATGCATACACGAACCACACACTCTCATGCCTTCACACCCAGGCCCGTGTCTTCGCTACCTCACTTGTGCAGAGGTCAGTATAATACAGCGAAGAAGAGAAGGTCGCAGGAACCAAACTGCCTGGATTCGAGTGCGGACCCAACACTCCACAGCGGCACTACTATGGCTGGTGTTTCAGTCTCCTGATTTATTACATAGAGAGGACAATAGTACTTACCTAAAACATTTCTTGCAAAGATTAATTAATTAACATCTGGAGAGCACTTAGAATGGTGAATACACATGCTAATTGGTAGAGAAATTAGTTTTTGCTCATGCTTAAATTTATAATATTTTGTGTATGATGATAGTTATTTTTTCTAAAGTTTTTGACAGAATATATTCGATAGAATTCACCAGTAATACTGTATGAACACGCACCGTGTGTATATATGCGTGTGTGTGTGTGTGATGGCTTTTAACTAAAGAGCTATTTCAATTTATTTAATGGATATGTTACACTTTATATTCGCTTCTCTGTAAGTTTTGATAGTGGTTGATCTTCCAGTAATTTTCATTTTATCTAAGTTGTTGAATTTTTTCACATGTGCTTGTTTGTAATATCTTTTTTATTATCCTTTTATGGTCTGTAGCATCTCTGGTATTGCTATTTCTTTTATTTTTGGTATTTGTAACTTGTCTGTTTTCTCCCTTTTTCCTGATTAGTCTCGATCAGTCCTGAAGCTCACTCATTTTTTTCTGATCATCTATCCCTCTGCTGACGCCCATCATGGACATTCCCATCTTCCTGTTTAAGTGTGTGTTTCAGGATTTCATTTTGGCTCTTCTTTAAAACGTCCCCATTTCTCTGCTAAAATTCTCTCTTTGTTCATGACTCTTGTCTACATTTTCCTGTAGATCCTTTGACATATTAGCCACGCTTATTTTATAATCCCTGTTTGACAGTTCTAACATATGGACCAGCTCTAGTTTTGGTTTTGTTACCTCCTTTATGTCTCCTGGGTGGGTCACTTTTTTCTTGTCCCCAGTTTTTTTGTGTGAATACAGGTGATAATATATGGAGAAGAGCTGGTGAATGGGTGGTGATTTCTCGTTTCCAGTACTTCCAGGAATTCACACACAAGGTGTGATATACATACGTATATCTGTCTCTACATACCTATGTATGTATCTCTCTATGTGTATGTATATGTATATATACATGTATATATACATGTATGTACAAACACACAAAGGAATATCATTCAGCCTTTAAAAAGGAGGAAATCCTGCTATTTGTGACAACATAGATGAACTTGGAGGACATTATGCTAAATGAAATTATCCAGACAGAAAGACAAATGCCACGTGATTTTACTTATATGTGGAATGTAAAATAGTCAGACACATAGAAATAGAGCATCAAACAAAGGTTGCCAGGGGCTGGGGGAAGGAGAAATGGGGAGGTGTTGCTCAAAGTGTACAAACTTTCACTTATGCAAAATAAGTAAGTTTTGGAGATAACCCTTACAACCTAGGATGTACAATTAAGTATTATACACTTGACCATTCCATTCGCTGAGAGGCCAGATTCTGTGTGAAGTGCTCTTATCTGTAAAAGAATACAAATCCCAGGTCACAGGAAGAGACTTTGGGAGGTGAGGCGTAGGCATATAGCGCCGGTAGCGATGACGGCCTCCGGATGCACACTTATCTCCAAATGCGTCCCGTTGTAGACATTAAATACCTAGACCTTTTCATATGCCACCATGTCTCAGCAAAGCGAGTTAAAAAATATATGACCACATATGTTGAACTGCAGTTTTTTAAAAGAAGTTCATTTTTCAAACAAAAACGAAAATAATGGACACTTGGTGTTCAGAGCTACACATATCTCCTTTGAACAGATGGAGGGTTTCCGATTCCTACAGGGAAAGTGACATTGTGAGGCCTGTGAGCAAATCGCAAATGTGCAAACAGTGCTCACACCATCCTCCTTGAGTCCTGGTGCTCCTCCTACGGTGTCAGCCTCTCACAAGGTTTTATCAGCACTCCCCTATCCTGGAGAGTTAGTTTGCAACACGGGATCCTTTGAACGCAGTTCATTAACTTTCATAACCTTTTTCAGTGCAGTAGTTAAAATGAAATATTTTACTTTATTTTTTCTGGAAACGAGTGACCTGTTGAAGGTATTTTAGTGACTTATGTTCAGATATCCTATGCGATAGTGTCTTGTGGCAGATCAGTTCTGTCCAAGCGTTATAACTTATATTTCCATCTGCTCCGTATCCCTGCACCAGTGGGGAGTACAGGCAAAACTGAACCATGATCCTCTCTTCCTTTGTTCATGTGCACATTTTTACCTCAAATGAACAGTTGCACTGTTATGATGTGAGAATGACATAGTCACAGGAGGGGAATGAGGATTTTTAGATGGGGCAGGTTGGTGTTTATCTGTGTAGCTAAAGCCTGAATGATTTTCATAGGAAGACAACTACTTTGTAATTGTAAAGTGGTTTTGAATAAAAGTCCAGAATACCTTACTTTCAAAAGAAAAAAATAGTTCCAAAGAACTGATAATCAATACAATAGAGAATTTATCAAGATTTAATGAAGTAAAATGAGGAAATCCTGGGGGTCCGGGAACACAGGAATGGAAATTGTTAATGAAGGACACTCAGAAGCATTGTCTGCCTGGGGATGGGCAGCTGCTCCAGAGGGTGGATGGTGCAGCCCAGGTGAAGGAGGAGCAGAGGAGCCATCGAACAGAACACCTCTCCTTCAATGGGCTCTCAGCTATCAGAAATCTTTAACTCACGACTTGTTAGAGGGTGAATGCAAGTGCATCTTTAATATGTGAAATAAAGTCCCGAAAAATGAAAAGGCCCATAGTCATGGGAATGGTCACCATATTACATGAGGCAGATCGCCCACAGTAATAAATATTTGAATAAGAAAATGTCGCACGTATGTGATGGTTGAATTTGTGTCAAATTGGCGATCGCTCATGCCCGGATGTCTGGTTAAACACCAGTCTAGGTGTTGCTGTGACAATATTTTTGAGATGTATTAACATGTAAACCAGTAGCGTTTGAGACACTGAGAGCGTGTCTCCCCGAATCCGTTGAAGACCTTAACAGAGGAAGACCGAGGTCCCCGCGGAGGTGGGGACTCTGCCTCCAGACTGTCTTAGAACTCATGCCTGCAGCACCAGCCTCTCTGCCCCTCTAGCCTGCGGATTTCAGAAATGTCAGCCCCCGCCGTGGGGCGAGGAATTTTTAAAAATAAATCTCCTTCTCTCTACACAGAGCCTATTGATTCTGTTTGTCTGGAGAACTCTGACCACTATAATGTGGACAGGGTATTTATTTTTAAACAATAATAAAACAAACCTGTCACCGCTTGCTACTTGAGGCCAGTTTAACAGATAGGCAATAAAGTAATGATTTTCTGTAGAAATGATGATTTGGGGTTTTTCTGGGTAACTTTCAAAGTTATCACCACATATCATTACAATTTAATGATTATTTGGGGATTTGGGCATTTAAATTAGTTTTCATAACCTAATTTCAAATTCTAGTAGTTACATTTATAAGTAATAAACTGTAACTCTTTAATTGGTATTCTTGGGGGGGATTTAAAATAAGCCCCCCAAACTGAACTGCAATGATGGTGGAATTACCCTTTGTCACCTGGACCAAGGCCAAGCCTCTGGTTCACATTTGGCACCTATTTTGCTGTTTCTCTTTATTTTTCTTCATGTGAATGAACAGAAAAGGTTTGGTTTCCAGAATTGTCAGCCTGGCAGTGTTCTCTAAGGACTGAAACCAATTCAGGGAAATTTAAAAAAATGTAATCTTAACACAATGCAAACTTTAGTGGGGTTCCTCTCCCTTTCTTTGAAGTCCCAGAATATTCAAAGTTATTCTAGGAATTGAAGCCGAAGAGACTGTGGAGTGTGAGAGAGACATATAAACACACACCAAAGACAACTGCCAGTGCCTTTTTATGAGACGTCGAAGGGATGATAGAAATAGTTTCTTTCCCTCCCTTCCATCTCCTGTAAAATTTTCATTTCTTGTCAGCGTAGACTGCCACTTATATACTTGTCTATCACAATGACGTTTAACTGTAAAAACCTGTACAGATTCAATTCAAATCAAATACAGATTTCCTCTGCAGCTGTGCATTCTTTTGTTAGCGACACAGGGCCTTGTTGACGAAGGATGAAAGAAATGTGAAATAAGGGTCGCATAGTTTAAAAATTCGGGGGAAGCTGCAAATAAAGACAATCTCTGAACCTTAAAAATGTGTGTAAAGTGAGCTGTTAAAGGAATGAGTAATTTCTCAAGGCCTTTAAAATTCATAGCCGCGTCCTAAGCACCAGCTTCTTGCCAGCAAGAACACTGAGACCCAGAAGTGTTGGGGGTGTGCCCTGAGGGCCATCGCTAGGGCCCCCACCGTCCCTGTCTTAGCATCCTGGCTTAACCCCTGGTCTCTGCGGCTGTCCAGATGAAGCTCTCACTTTAAAGAAACGTTACGGCACAGTGCGTTTCTGCATGTCACCACTTATTTCAGCATGGGGTCATTTTTTTTTTTGATGGATGTATCGTGGTCACAATATTAAGACATCAAATTTTCATTTAACCAAGTGAAGATACTTAGAAATTAAAAAATTCAGATCCTTCTAGGCAGATTTTTAATAAAAAAATAAATTTTGATTGTCCCCTATCAAATTGGATTTCTAGAATATACACACTGCCTTATTTTTCAAGGAGAAGTGCCATTAATTACATTTTGTGCATAGGGTGACTCTTTAGTCACTAGGCTGATTTTCTTTAGGTTATTTGGCCTGCTTTGCCTTGGGCTTCATCCTGGGGGGGGACCCAGGGAGGGGCAGCTCTTTCAGCCCCACACCCCGTGGCCCTCCCTCACTGGGCAGCTTGGAGCCCCCTGCTGCCACGCCCCGCAGGGCTGAGGACTGACACCTCTCAGTTTTTAGAGGAGAGAATGTGTATGTAGTCTTTCCTGGAGACATTTACTGACCATGGCATCTTACAGTGAATAAGAGTGAAAATATAAACACCAATTTATTTGGTTAAATACCAGTTCCTATTTTCTTTAAAAAATGTCAAAACAATTGAAATTACATGCAAGTCCACTACATGACTTTAAAAAAATATATCTTGTCCCCCAGATGAAAAGATGTCATTTTGCCGCTGCTGTCAAAGTCAAGAATGCAAATGTAGACATTGAAGTATCTGCAGCCTAGTACATTGAGTGTCAGAAACATATTTATTAATAGGTGGGTACATAATTAATGTCCTCTTGAAGTTGTATCTTTCTTTCCTTTCTCCTTGAATGTGGACAGCTTGTTTCTGAATCCAAGGCAACTCTGTGTTATTTTGCTTGGAAATAAAAAGTCCATAGATTTAGAAAGAGTATACTTTTTTCCCTCAGAAATATTAATATTCTATTAGCAAAAATTTTTTCTAGAGCAGCTTGAAGGATTTACTAAAGATAATTGAGCAATCAATAAATAACTTAAATGATGTTAATATTTTAATGCCTTAATGAATTTTAAATGTTTTGGGGTACTGAATATTGCAATCCATTGATGTGTATACCATATTTTAGGTTAAATATAACTTGGGAGCTTATCAAATAATAATTGGGTGTGTTAAATGTTAGTATCAGCAAAACTCGCCATCTCTGAAACTGATTTTTGCCTTCTTTCTTGAAACTGTGGTTATTACAAAACTATAAGCTGGAGAAATGTTATTATACTGGTATTTACTTTTCATATACTACCTTTTTCTGAAAATTATCGGTGTGGTATTTTCCCTGAGGCACAGAATAAAATGAGTAGGTTTACAGGTGTGGGCAGAGGGAAAAGAAGCGATGGTGCGTGGTGTGCAGAAGTTCCGTGATTCAATTGGTATTGTCTCCATGTGTGAGCTCTTTTTGATTGAGTATAAGCAGAGCTCTGGGTCCATTTTTCAATTCACTGCAATTACTGGAGTATTTCTCTAGCAATAATGTTGCACTTAGAAGTTAACATAAAATTGGGCCTTCAATCAGCAATTTAGGGAGAGGAGAGTGAAGAATATCAATGTGTGGTTTACGATATTTATTACACAAGAGGCCTCAAAGATCTAAGGATCAGGAAAAGGGTAACACTAAGCATGTGTCCTCTCTCCCTCAAGATGGAAAGAATTGAATTGGTGCAGCAAGAATCAGGGCCCTCTGCAGGGGCGGCATTTAGTGGAGAAGATAGAGTAGGGGTTGAGTGCCTGGTAGTGATAAAGTAGGAGATGATATGGACAGTGTGTTCTTCAGTTAATACCCAAAGGTATGGCTCTACTAAAATTTTGGTTAGAAGGTTTAAAATACTATCTGAGTTTAGTCATTTGAAGGAGGGCTTGCTTGGGGAAGGGACACAAGGAAAGAAAATTTGTATATGTTAGATACACTATGGTGCCTTTTAAAACTGCATCTAAAATAGTCATTAGTTTTTTCAGCATTTAATGAACACTCATGGGATCCACGATGCTAGACACTGGGAATAGAAAGGTGTATTTGATTTACCGTCAGTTTAAAAAACCGTTATGCATTCATGGAAGGAGAGTGGTGAGGCAAGAGGTGATCAGCCTCGTGTGATCGTGTGATCATGAGGCAGTATGAGGGCTTGGGCTGTTGAAATTCAGAGAAGGCAAAACACGAACTTCTTCAAAGACAAGGAACCCTGCAGTATGGTCTCAGAAACTGGTTAGAGGAAGCTAATCAGATTTGAAGATGTAGAGCCCGGAAACCTAGATTTGAACTTTGCCTTTATCTCAGCTTTCTGTGATTGACAAGGAGTCGCGCCTTCTAGAAGGAACTGAGGAACTTGTCAAATGAACACCAAGTCTGTAGGGCAGGGGCGCTGACCCTTGTCATTTCCATAGTCGTCTGTCTTCACTCGACGTGAGAGTGTTGAGCACCATGATTCGAAACTGATTTTATTTTCGTTGTGTTTGAGGAATGAAATGTCAATATAATTATCCCTAGAACGAAACTACTTTTCCGGTTATGGAATGAGACATTTTGTTTCGCTTCTCTGCATGACTTGTCAGCCTGCTTAGGTGCTTGTACATTTATTTATTCCTGTCTCCTTAAACATCGAGTTCCATGTTAATTAGAATCATTTCTAAATTTTCCTACATTACTTCAAAAGTGACACAGGAAGGTTTACATGTTATTTTATTTTTCTTAAAAAAATAAGTTTTATTAAATTTATCCTGAAGCGGAAGTATAGGAGAGGCAGTAAAATCATTAATATCACAAGTTTTGGAGTGATACCCATATTTAAGCTCCAGCTGTCTTAATTTTCTTCTTTGTGCTTTGAGGAAATTCATGTCTTTATGTTTCAGTTGTTTTTATTTATAAAATGGAATACTAAAAACCTGTACCTCACAGGACTGTTCAAGGCGAATTAAGGTGAAGGTTGCAGTTGTGCCCATCAAAAGTAATCATGCAGAAAGTGCTAATTTTTAATAAATAAAATCAACAATAATCACAGCATTGTTAGCTTTATTGATAGATAATCGATAGGTGGATGAGAGATGGTGTTGCAAAACTGGAAATGTATAGAGGGTAGTTTTCCTTTATGTTAAAAATGTACCTTTTATTCTGATTTCTCCCCATAATGGTAGTGAACTAGCCGCCAGTGGCCCTTATGCGTGTCCTGGTGACTTTCCCTTGGGGACTTAGGCTGCGGAGCCAGATCCTGATTACTTTTATTGTCTTCTGCCCTGTCACATGTGATGTCTGGGTACCAGGTCAGTCTGGGCTGGGGTTTTAGCTCCTGGCTCTGCAGACTTAACCTGGGTCCTGCTCTCAAGGCTGAACTTGCCTGTCTCTGTCCTCACCCCAGTTAGGGGTACTGATAGGGACATATCACATGACACTGAGCACTCAAGTCCCCAGGCAGACTGAACCTCACAGTAGCATTTCCTTGAAAACCACTTTTGCTCTTTTTTATTCTATGAAAATATTTTATGAATCGGTGTCTAGTTGCACCTGTTTGCTGAACTTGCTGCAACCACTTTTCTAACTTGAATGTGCATGCAGGGGGACTTTTCTTTCTTCCTTTGGTCTTCTGTAAGAAAAATCTTACATTCAAATTGTTGTTACTGTCCATTTAAACAAATAGTGATTTCCATATGCAGTCCACTTTGGATGTCTTGGGCAGAGGCTTGCTGGAGCTGGCTTGCTGGAGCTGGCTTGCTGGAGGCCAGCAGGAGTTCTGTGAGCAGACTGATGTGATCCCAATATCTTGAAATCAGCCAGGGCAGGCATATTTATGCCATGATCAGCAAATGCTACAAGTGAGGTCCTTCCTTCCTCACTCTGAACTCTTTTGATATCTAGCATAAAACCGCTGGCGCCAGAAATGTAACAATTTGCCCTGGGGTAGTAGTCGATGATTGATATGCTCCCTCATTTTAAGAGAGAAAAAGTCTATAAAAGTCCTGAATTTTATCCCTGCTTTCACCTTTAGTAGCCAGTCACAGAGCAAAGACCCGCCCTACTGTTTTCTGTCTCATAGTCCTGGGTGATAATGGATTGGGTGCCACTGGCACTTGTGAAATCCAGCACATTAAAGTTATGAGGAACCAAATGAGACCATTGTTATCCTAGACAGGACGTTAGTCACCGAAGGAGCTAGGCATTGCAGTATGTTGATCGATTTTCTTAAGAAAAAGCAAACTTTGCAGCGTGGGTAATAGTCTTTCCCTCTAACTACTGATAGCAAATCCCCCAAACTGTCCACACTCGGGGAGATGTTTTAGAACATTTCTCTCGGGTTCTTCAGTGACTGTGGGCTGGAGCTTTGAAGAATGCCACTGGAAGCGTGCGTGGTCCGAGTGAGGTGTGCGTCACCTCTGTGAGTCCTGATGAATTGATTTAGAGCCTAAATGTAATTGTAGCACATTGTATTTTAATAAGTCTTACTTTGTGATATTGGAGTTTGCACAAAAACGATTTACAAATAGTGCTCCCTTGTTTCAACTCTAAGACAGCTTGATATTTATTGAATAGTTATAGTTATCCAAGTAATTCTAAAATCTTGAAATGACTTTATAAAAGTCATTTTGAATAAAGCAAATATCATAGGATTTTCCTTTCTACAACGATTCAGTGCTAACCTAGTTTCTTTCTCTGAGCTACTTGGGGTGAGGGAGGGGTATAGAAATGGCTATTAGAAAAAAAAAACCCTCTAGTTTTTTTCCTTTTAAAACTCACAAAGGCAAGGTACTTAGTATAAATATTGAAAGCAGTTACCTTAGGTTCCTTTAAGAACTCATCCCTCACTGTTGTGGAAGAAAACTGGGGTGGGGGGTGTCATTATTAGTACACTTGTAAAGTGTTGGAAGACCGGTGTCTTTAGACTCTGTCTTTATTCAAAGCATAGCTGTGGTTACGTATCCCTCTTTCTTTTCACTGGTTATACAAAAGTAGCAACTTCAGTAGAAACTGTGCCAAGTGCACTCTGAATAGGAGCTGGTATGTGTGCTTAAGCTTCAGAGAGTCAACACTTCGGGTCAGACCCTTCATTTTCACTCGGTTTCACTGTACGGTGTCACTCCGCTCGATGGTTTCTCGTACTTCCAGACTGGGAATGGGGGCCGAAACACTTTGTTCATTTCAGACATTCTATGAGACTCTTGGAAAGACTTTTGTCACTGAGAAGACTAAGGGTGTTACTTGCAGTGGCAGGATTTTGTCACAAAAACATTTCTCTGGGGTTACTGCTAACTGAGGTTTTCAAATCTATTCAAGCAGTTTGAAGCATTTAATGATTTGGCATGGGAATTAGGCAAGTGGTGTAAGAAACTCAATTAACTCCTTACCGGGGAAAATAGAGGAGCAGATTAGGGAAATTGATACACGAGTGAAGAGTTTAATATAATTTTGACAAAAACTCCTGAATATTCATTTTACACACGCTATTATTGAAGCTCTGCCTGAGGACAATTAAATTGCAAATGGTCTTGAAAGGGTAATAATTAAGCATTTGTATAATCCAAATGTCGGAAGATGCTTCCAGATCAACCAACCAAATGATGCTAAATGGAGACAAGTACCAGAGAGACTTACGGTCCAAAATAAATGATCTGGGTTGCTAATTTATTCAAGTACATATTTAATTTTTTTGCCAATAAAGTTTCTGGTGATCAGAAACTTTTGAAAGTCTTTGTAGTAGTCCCCCTCTATCCACGGTTTTGCTTTTCTGCAGTTTCAGTTACTCATGGTTCACTGTGGTCTGAAAGTTGGAAATGAAAAATTCCAGAAATAACCAATTCATAAGTTTCAAGTTGCATGCTGTTCTGAGTACAGAGATGGAGTGTCGGTGCGTCCTACTGCATCCCTCTGTCCAGCATGCCCACACTGTGCTCTCTCCCCGCCCATTGGTCCCTTAGTGGCCTTCTCAGTTATGAGAGGTATAGCAGTCTCAGTATCACAGGGCTTGTGTTCTAGTTACCCTGACTTTACTTAATAATGACCCAAAGCACAAAAGTAGTGGTGCAGGCATTTTCGATATACCAAAAATGCATAAAGTCATTTTTTAAAGTGAAAAGGTGTGTATGTGTAGGAAAAGAAGACTATATACAGGGTTCATTACTACCAATGATTTTAGGCACCCACCAGTGGTCTTGGAATGCTCTACTATGGATAAGAGGGGACTGCCATGTTTCCCATGGAGTTTGGTATATTCATTCACTTCAGCTTTCTGTCATTTGTTAAGAACATCTTATGAGTCATTTTAGGCTTTGGTGAAATAAATAGGTAAGAAAAGAAAAGTAATAAAGTGGTGCCCCTGATTAAAAGATGTATACACTAATGGTTAAGAAGAGAAATAATATATAAGATGAATAAATTACTAATGGAGAAAAGAAATTAAGAGTGTAGATGGTCAGAAAAACTCAGATTCTAGAAGACAAGAGATTTTGAGACTGTACGGTTAGATGGTTATTCTGGATGTATTGGAAATGGGAGCATTTCTGAACTGTGACTTGAGCCTTGGGAGGTAAGAAGAGAGCTGTGTGGGCAGATTCATGTGGGAGACTGCAGGGAAGGGCTGGACGAGGGCTGACCGTGAGGCTCGATTTAGCCAGGTGATGTTTTCCAAAACACTGTGCTTCCCAAGGTCTTCCTGTACTTTCCAATGTGTTTCCAGTGATTTTCAAAGAAGTGTTATAATCATTGGGCTAGAGAAAATTAGCTGAGGGATAGAAATGTTAATAGTATTGCTATTTTGTTTTCTCTCTAGATTGCCTTAAATTTTTGAATTAAAAAAATAGTAATCTGTTATTAAAAGTGCCCTCATTCCCATCTGTGAATTAAGATTTGAGGCTATGCAGGACACAAACCAATCTCAGCCTTTGACCTTGTGGAGTGGTCCTGGGGAAGACAGATATTAAGCAATGGTAAAGAAGGCTACAGATGATTTAGAGAGGGTCTGAGAACATTATAAAAGGTTAACGAACGTGGTCAGCAAAGACCTCCCTAGGAAGCAAAACTTAAACAGGCCTATGAATGTACTTGAGCTAACAGCCATAAATCTTCTTCCAAGCACCTGCTCGGTTCAGTAGATGTTAATTTAGAGGTAATTGGGGACTTGAATCATGTATGCGGTTCTGAAATCAAAGATTTAGAGCCCTCTAAAATGTACTTCTTCCATCTCTGAATCAGAGAGTCGACATCTAGAACAGTGCAGCTAATGAAAATGGGGGTGGGGGGGTGTTTCAGATGAAATATTCTCTGTGCTATACTATTTGTAATGGAAAAAAGAAGCAGGATCTCTTTTCAGCTGCTCCCCTCGGAGAATTTGCATTAAAGCACAATAATACAATTATTATTTTTGTGTGTGAAAAAGAATAGTCTGTCCTGCTGAGAAGACATAACAGCTTTTGTCCTGAAAGGCCATTATAGGTTATATATTGTTCTGCCAGTGTTGCGATATTTCATGAGTATATGTGTGATTGAAGGATAAATTAACTTTGAAAGAACAGAAAATCATATTCTGTTGTTAAAGTTGAAAACCCGAAAGTGGGCATGGCCTTCTGTCCCTTATTCTTTCCATCCCTCCCCATTCATGGAAACCCAGTGTATACACATGTGCAGAAACACAGATAGTAATAATATGCTCCAAATTAATTGCACACCTATTTATCCATTTATTTATTTTTACATGTTGTTTTATCTTTGCCACTTATTTTTTGAGTTAATATGCTGAGTAGACCTTTTAAGTTAATAATATAAAGTAATATGATAAGAAACATCCTTGTCTTATTTCTGATTTGAACCAAGATTCTAGTCTTGTATTCCTTTTAGTAAACACAACACAGTAAGTTTGAGATAGATATTCTTTATTCTGTTTGTACTAGTTTACTATGAGATTTTTGTTTATCATGAACAGGTGCTATATGTTACAAAATATTGTGATTTTTCCTCTGAGCCCTAATTAGATGTATTAATATTATTGTTACTAATACTAATATTATTTAGTTTCCACATATAAGTGGAATCCTATGGCAATTCTCTTTCTCTGTTGGACTCATTTCACTTAACATAATAACTTTAGGTTCATCCCACCTGTCACAAGTGATAAGATTTTGTTCTTTTTAATGGCCAGTTATTATGCCTATTTTGATCTTTTTTCCTCCTTTCTTAAAGAAAATCCTATAACATTTCTTATAATACTGGTTTGGTGGTGATGAACTCCTTTAGCTTTTCCTTATCTGGGAAGCTTTTTATCTGTCCTTTGATTCTAAATTATAGCTTTGATGGGTAGGTCCTTGCTTTTCATCACTTTGAATATTTCTTTCCAATCCCTTCTGGTCAGTAAAGTTTCTTTTGAGAAATCAGCTGACAGTGTTATGGGAGATCCATTGTAGATAACTAACTACTTTTTTCTTGCTGCTTTAAAAATTCTCCCTCTGTCTTTAACCTTTAGCATTTTAATTATTATGTATCTTTTTGAGGGCCTCTTTGGGTTCATCTTAATTGAGAATCTCTGTGTCTCTTGGACTTGTACATTTATTTCCTTCACCAGGTTAGGGACGTTTTCCATCATTATTTTTTCAAATAGGTTTTTAATTTCTTTCTCTCTCTTTCTCCTTCCTGCATCACCATGATGCGAATGTTAGTAAGCTTGAAGTTGTCTCACAAGTTCTATACACCATCCTCATTTTGGGCAGGGGTGTTCTTTCTTCTTTTTTGCTGTTCTGTTTGGGTGATCTTTGCTTCCTCATATTCCAAATCGCTAATTTCATTCTCAGTCTCATCTGCTCTACTGTTGATTCCCTGTAAATCATTCTTCATTTCAGTGAGTGTATCTTCATTTCTAACTGGTTCTTTCATATGGTCCTTTTTATTCTGTTGAAGTTCTCACTGAGTTCTTTGAACGTCCTTATAACCTTTGTTCTAAATTCTGTATCTGGTAGTTTGCTTGTTCCCATTTCATTTACTTCTTTTTCTGGAGATTTCTCCTGTCCTTTCATTTGGGACATGTATCTTTGACTCATTTTCGCTGCTTCCCTAAGTTTGTTTCTATGTATTAGGTAGAGCCACTATATCTCCTGGACGTAGTAGCATGTCCTTCAATAATGCATGTCCTATAGAGCCCAGTGGTGCAGCCTCCCCAGTCACCTCAGCTGGGCACTCCAGGCGCACCCCCTGTGTGGGCGGTGCGCACTGTCCTATTGTGGTCAAGCCTTGATTGCTGTCGGCACATTACTGGAGGACATTGGCATCTAGGCCAATGAGCTTTGAGGACCCATTGTGATTACAGAGGAGAAGCTGGTGTGCAGGGGCCAAGCCCATGGGGAAGGGTTTGCTTCATTGGGGCTTTGGTGCCTGCTGAGTTCACTCCTTGAGTGTGTAGCTCATGGAGGAGGTAGGGTGGTAATTCAGTGTGTTCTGTAGTTAATCACCAGACACACTGGCTCTAGGGCCTCTAGGGAGGTGCAAAGTCAGCCACCAGCTGTCCCCAAACTGGGGCCATCTGACTTTAGATACAAAGTGATCTGCAGATAGCTGCTACCTGTGCTAGGCTTGGAGGTGCCTGGGAGAGGTAAACCAAGGAGGGCTTCCATTAATGGCCTGGGGCACTAATGGGATATGCAGAGACCAGATGCTGCTTGTTTGAGAGATTCAAGAAAGTCTGAAGCCTGAGATGAGAAGACATTTATATGGAAAGGCCACTGGAAACTGCTCGGGTTGAGCCCACAAGTCAGGCAGGCTGGGATCTCAGGGAATGATTAGGTGGAGGGGGACAGTGTGAGCCATGTGGATGGAGACTCGGATATGGCACCACCGCTTTGTGGGGAAGGGCTCAACAAAGGAACGATGGCCTCTGCCAGCACTTCTGTCTGAGAGAAAGCTGCCCCTCCACCTCTTGCTCTGATGCAAAACAATTCAGTTCCTCCTCTGCATGTTCCTGGTGCAGGCCTTGAGGAGGAACTGCCTAGGACTCCAGAAACTCTCCATCTCGCTCAGCCACTATCCCCACTGGTTTTTACAGCCAGAAGTTATAGGGAATTCTCTTCCCAACACCAGAAACCTGGGCTGGGGGTCCTGGTGTGGGGCTAGGACCCTCATTCCTGAGCGAGGGACCTCCACAGCCAAGATATCCCTCCTGATTTTTAACTGCCCCACCTGAGCTTGACACCAGCCCATTTCTCATCTCCACCCCTGCCTCCAGCCTCAGTGGGGCTTCTTCCACCTTGCCCAGAACTCCCAGATTTTGGTTTATAATCAGTATTTGAAGATAGCATTGAAATTAGTTTCAATCTATGGATGAATTGCCAATGTATGTCTACATTTGGATGGGAGGAATTTAGTTTAATTACATTATTTTCTTAAATGCATATTTGTATAAATGTCTTTGCCACAATTTTTTAACTGTTGGTTTATCTTATTCCCTTTCCCCATTCCTTCTGAACATAGAGTATCATTTCTAAGTTTTTTTCTCCTCCTTTTAATTGAAGAGATATAGGTGATTCTTCTTTTTACCAGTTATTACCTTAAGTTGAAAACATTTAAATATCAATGTTTTATCAATTCCATGGATATCTTAATGCATTGACATATGGCAAACATTTTATTTATTTCATGTTGTAAAATAATATGGATCATGTTCTTAGATATATTTATTCTCCTTGTTTAGTTATCAATATTTAGATAATATTCTGGGTTACTATACTCCAAAGCCCTTTTATATAGTGTTCTTTTGATATTAGCCTGATTGCTAGTATTTGGATAATATTACTGCAGATTATTATCACCTGAAACCATTTGACTTAGCATATATTCATATAATCAAACAGGACATATTAAAATGGTGATTGAAATGAAAATTGAATCTATATTTTTAATGAACAATGTGAACATTTTTCTTGCAGATTATTTAGGATAGTGTCATGATCTCAGTAAAATGAAAATTGATATACATTGCTAGCTACAGATCTATAGTAGGAGAAAATAGTGGCTATATATTTACTTTTGAAAGCACTATGCAAATAAATGTTACAACATAAAAAATCGATCATATAAAGCAATATAGAAACTGAAATTTTGATGGTCCCCAATGGCTTTAAGTCAAGCTTATGTCTAATTGCATGTCAGAGACCAATGTAATTATATATTATTGAGTAAACAGAAAACTAGATTGAAATTAACCTCAGAAATCATGTAAAAAAGGCTGTTGGAAATAACAAGGCAGCTCCTAACTCAATTTCTGTTAAAAAACTTAGTAATTTCATAATTGTCAATTTCAATAAGACAGAAAACATTTATAAAATATATGCTGCCCTTAGTCACATGCAATTTAACTGTATTATTATTATTTGGGAGAGGTGTTTTCTTTTCAATGCAGGAGTATTGTGCTAAGTGAATTAAGTCAGAGAAAGACAGACATCACATGATGTCAATTATATGTGGAATCTAAACAAAACAAACAAATAAATAAAACCTCTAGATACCGGGAACAGAGGAGGGAGGGGTTTTGAGGGGGTGGGCGAAATAGCTGAAGGCCGTAAAGAAGCACAAACTTTTATTTATACAATAAATACGTTATGGGACTGTAGTGTGCAACGTGATGACAGGACTCAATAATGTTGTAGCGCATAGCTAAGAGTTGCCAAGGTAGTAACTATTAAAAGTTCTCATTACAAGAGAAAACGCATTTTTAACTTTGATGAAGATGATAACCACACTTATTTTGGTAATCATCTTACAGTATATATAAATATCAAATCATTACTTTGTACACCTGAAATAGCATTATATGTCAATTATAACTCAATTAAAAAATCAACAGTGAGCAAAGCGGAAAAGTGCCAGATCAAAAAGGACCCTGTAAGCCATATTAAGGATTTTAGACTTCGATAAAAAGGTGATTGAAAACCATGAAAAGATCTGAAGTGATCCATTTTGCATTTAAAAAGTTCCCTCTGCTTAGAGTTAAAAAAGAATTTGAGTGGGTGGGGGAACTCAGATTTTACTAAACCAAATATGCAGTCTATTTTAGCAGTCAGCACAGTAATGGTTTTAGTTTGGGCTAGAGTGAGGACTGTGGTCATAATAAGGAGGTAGAGGGATTTTTGAATGTGTGGAATGAAGAAAAGGAAGTGAAGGAATGAACTTCCGGTTTCTACCTTCAGCAACTGGATGAATTTTTGAAGAGGGAAAACACTGGAGGAGTAGTAAGTTTGCTAGAGGAGCAGAGACAGTTCAGCATTAGATACATCCTGTGACACATCTACTTAGAGATTCTAGGAGAGATACAAATGGGTGTGAAACTCAGGATGGTATCCTAGAATGGAGGTAGGCAATAGGGAGTGTGTACGTATAGAATTCGATTGCTAGAGGGAGGGGAGTATAAAGGGACTGAATGGTAATGGAAAAATATAATAAAGATTATATATTTAAAAAATGTGACTCTGAAACCATTAGACTCCATGATGCCATTTAGCAGAGAGTGTAGGTAGAGCTGTTAGGGCCCGGGAGGGAACACTCATTGGAATCCCACACACGAAGGTCATTGCCCACACAGTCTGGTAATAGACACTTTTCACCTCTCTGTGAAGTAGGAAGTTGGACGTCAAAAATGTATGGGAAAAAATAAAATAAAAAAATGTATGGAAGCAACACACAACCATCATCTCTGGAGGCTTTAATTTAATTTAATTTTTACCATTTTAGCTTTCTAACTGTTGTATGTGGTTAGGTGTGTCTGTAGGTGGTGGGCCAATACCTCTGTGCATTATTGAATTATGGTGTGAAATTAATTAGGCAGAACTTAATGAAGCCACAATTAGATCTTTCTGGATGTTATCAGATAATTGGGGAAAAGGGAAACGTGGTTAGATAAATGGATTTAAAGAAGTAAAAGAATACGACTTATTGGTATTGAATTTATTCAATATCTTCAAGAACATGTTTTTATGATTGATGGTAGACAATAAGATTTTCATTGTTTTATATGAAGGGAAAGTAATAATATCGTTTCCTTCATTCAGAAGGAACTGAAAAGGAATAAAAGGAAAGAGATAAGTATGTGACCATAAAAATATTGGTACTAGGGTCCACAGTACATTTTAGCATCTGGTGTTGATGTTCCCGATGACAGAACCAATAGTGAAAAGAATGCAAACTCTGGTGAGTGTGGGCCCATCAGAAATATAGTGAGTTCTGCCGTTAGGGAGTGGGATGGCCTAGGACCAATTTCTTCACTTCTCTGGTATCTAGTATTGTCATCTGTGAAATGGAGCCAATAATTATATCCTAGGTCATTTTGAGGACTGAGCGAAGTACCCGAAGCTGAGCATTTTATAGAGTGCCTGGTACATGCTAAGTTCTCAGGAAACAGTGACTCTTCATGGGCGAAATCATCTAAAATAAGTGGGCTGATTCTTAAGTGCTTTGAGCCTCTAAAGTTCTGTGGTTACGTGAATAGGGAGTAAAATCCTTAGTCTTGGAAATTGAAGTAAAATGGAAAATCACTCCGAGTTCAGAATTATCCTTGTCATTGTAATATATTTATTGGGTAATCATCTATTATACCTTTATAGGATTATAAAAAGAACAAGGAAGATACTCTGCTAATTTCTGTTTAATATCTTCCAGAGTAAGGTAGACAAGACAAAGTTTCACAGAGTATCCATAAAATAGAATGGCAAGAGTTAAACACCATCTGTCTTCAAAAGGCAATATATTTGAAAACACCTGGATAGTGTATGGTATGTTAAGCCCATGGTATGTTAAGACTTGATGTGATAATTGAATTATAGATATGCTCATTTTGGATGGGAGGTTAAAGAAAAAAATGTAGTAAAATAAAATGGGTATAGCAAAGAGTAACCTTGATAATTCTAGATTTATGCATGGTAGAGTGAGTGCTAAATTCATATATTTTCTGCTCATTCTGCAAGGACTTGGAAAGGTAAAAATTTTTAATGTGATTTGAATGATTTAATGAAAGTATACTTGGTTCTTCTTTTTTTTTTCTCTTAGTTCTCACCTGAGGATACAAAGAGGGACTCAAAAAACCCAGAATTATCTTCCAGAGAGTGGGCCCCCTGCAGTACAGGCTTCTTCCACTAGCTGAGTGTTCTAGGACCCCATCTGTATCTGTGCACCAGCTGGAGGGGTTGTGAGAGGCTGTGTTCGGCCTCACCGAATTTTTTTTGAAGACTCTTTCAACATCTTTGCCCATTTCATGATGGGTGATCGATCTACCAGCACACCTGCCCACACCACCGTGAGTGTTCAGCAGTTTTTGACGAAAGACAGTGTGTCCCCTATGGCCCACCCTCCCTATTCACCTGATCTCACCCTGAGCGACTTTTTTTGTTTGTTTGTTTCCCTGGATGAAAAAAGTCCTCAAAAGGGAAAAGGTTTGCCAATGTGAAAGAGGTTAAACAGAAAACAGCAGAGGCACTAAAAGGCATCAAAATTACCAAGTTCAAAAACTGTTTTGAGCGGTGGAAAAAAACATCTCGATAGGTGCATTGCATCAAAGGGAGAGTACTTTGAAGGTGACTGAAGTTTAAACATGTAAGAATAGATACACAATTTTTAATAAATAAATTCTGGGTTTTGGGGTCCTCCCTCGTTTGTTGATTTTAGAGGGAGAGAGGGAGGGAAGGGAGGAAGGGGAGCAAAGAGAGAGAGACAGAGAGAGACAGAGACATTAATGTAAGAGAGAAACATCGACCAGTTGCCTCCTGTATGTGACCTGACCAGAAATCAAACCCTCAACCTTTTGTTGTACAGGTCGGCACTCCAACCAATGAAACCACCTGACCCGGGGGTATTTGGTTCTTTTAGTGCTAAAACAAGAAACATCATTCATGAAAAAAATATGGTCAAAGAGTAGTTTTTCTTTTAGGTGATTAATTTATGTATGCATAAATTAATATGTATATTTATATCAATCTATATACACTTATAGGTAATTTATATATTTATAGATATTTTATATATATAAATTTTATATATAGTGGTAGGAAAGCTGTTTACAACATAAAATATGAAGACATGATGTTCAATGTAAAATAGTTTAAGTTTGAACACCCATTAATACGTACTGTCTCCTTACATGCTAATAAATGTTGTAGGCTAAAATATTAAGCCAATGTATTTTTTAAGACAATTATTTTTTAAAAAGTAATGCTGGGAAGTGAAGAGAATTTAAGAATCTGATTTTATTTTAGTTCAAAAGTGTACTGGATTATTAGTGTTCTATTACAATTATTATGGACATGATACATTGCATTATATATATTTTCTCGCTATTATTTTTGACAATCGGTGTTCCCATGTCGGAGATGAGAGGACTCTGGAGGAAGGTTTTTGGTCACCTAATGCAGCGATTCTCCACCTCAAGGCCCACAGAGACTAATTACTAAAATTCTGTGGCACACCAAAAAAAAAATTTTTTTGCTGATCCGACCAAAAATAGGTGTGATTTTGATTTCCACATCAGATGGAGATTGTTGTGTTGGCTGTTGTCATTTTTTTCACTTGACGGCCTAACGGAAAAGAGGTCAGTGCCACTGATTAAATAGTATTGCATGTTTTAAAGGAATGAAGGTTGAAAATCACTGCCTCAATGTATGGGCGAGGCTTTGCACCGTGTGCCTGAGTCCATGTTTTTTCCTAAATTGAATAGCACTTGAGAAGCTTGGTTCATGGCACAGTCGTGAGGGTGGTGGACACAGCCCCGTGGACAAGCAGCTCTTCAGAGTTCCAATACGTAAGGAATGCTGTAGTTCATCGATTCTAATGTACACATTTTCTTTGCAATATTTTAGCACCTCTGAAATCAGAATAGATCTTAAAATTGATGAGTAGATTGAATTTAATGGCACATCCTAGTTTAATTGGCAGGATTTCCCCCTTTTGAACAGAAAACAAAATAATGATGGGTGCTACAGTCACAGATTTGATAAAATACCATATCCTCTGTGTGTCTTGAAGAGTTGCATAAAATTGATTTGGCTGATAAATGTGAGGGGGGTGGCAATCTGGGTCAGTCAGGAAACTGATTATGAAGTAATAACGTGTTTTTTCCTTACATCTTCCTTTTACTATCAGAAGATTATGATGCAAATTAAAGGTTTAGTGCAATTCAACTATCATTAGCTGTATCTCATTTCTACAAAGAGTATAAAGACAGGTGTATGCCCTGAATTTTTAGAAAGTAGAAATAGCATACTATTTAGGTAATTTTTTATCAAACTTCAATATGTAAACCCCTCACAGGCAGGAGCAATGTATAAAATTTATCACCACCCCCAGCACTTTACAAAAAATTAAATTCTTTTGCACAATTCCTTCACCTATTTCACCCAGCCTGGCAACCCCCTCTCCTCTAACAGCTGTCAGTCTTTTCTCTGTGTCTGTGAGTCTGCTTCTGTTCTGTTTGTTTATTTTGTTCATTAGATCCCACATACAGGTGAAATCATATGGTATTTGTCTTTCTCTAACTGGCACACTTTACTTAGCATAATATTCTCCAGGTTCACCCATGCTGTCACAAAAGGTAAAGTTTCTTTCTTTTTATGGACAAGTAGTATTCCATTGTATAAATGTGGCACAGCTTTTTTATCCATTCATCTACTGGCAGACACTTGACATGCTCTCAAATCTTGGCTATTGTAAACAATGCTGCAATGAACATAGGGGTGCATATATTCTTTCAAATTGGTGTTTTGGGATTCTTAGGGTATATTCCCAGAAGTGGGATCATTGGGTCAAAAGGCAGTTTCATTTTTAATTTCGTGAGATAACTTTGTACTCTTTTCCACAGTTGCTGCATCAATTTGCATTCCCACCAACAGTAAGTACATGAGGGTTCCACATCCTTGCCAGCACTTTTTTGTTGAATCACTGATAATAGCCCTTCTGATCCATGTGAGGTGATAACTCAGTGTGGTTTCAATTCACATTTCTCTGATGATTAGGGACACTGAGCATCTTTTCAGATGTCTATCAGCTATCTGTCTGTCCTTCCTGGAGATGTGTCTATTTAGGTCTTTTGCCCTTTTAATTTTGTTTTTTGGTGTTGAACTGTGTAAGTTCTTTATACATTTTGGTTATTAACCTCTTATTAGATATATCATTGGTAAATCTCCCATTCAGTGGGTTTCTTTTCATTTTGTTGATTTTCTTTGTTGTGCAAAAACTTTTTAGTTTGATGTAGTTCCATTTGTTTTTTTTTTCTTTTGCTTCCCTCGCTCAAGGTGATATGTCAGAAAAAAAAATTTCTGTGAGAAATGTATGAGATTTTATTGCCAATGTTTTCTTCTAGAAATTTTATGATTTGGAGTCTTACACTTAGGGTTTCGAGTCTTTAATCCATTTTGAGTTTATTCTTATGTATGGTGTGAGAAGGTAGTCTAGTTTCATTATTTTTACCTTTTTATGTCCACTTTTTTCCAATGCTATTTATTTCATAGACTGTCTTTGCCCCACTTTTTGCTCCTGCCTCCTCTGTCAAATATTAATTGGCCATCCTGGCTGGTGTAGCTCAGTGGATTGAGCGCGGGTTGCAAACCAAAAGTTCGCCGGTTCGATTCCCAGACAGGGCACATGCCTGGGTTGCAGGCCAGGTCCCTAGTGGGGGCCATGTGAGAGGCAACCACACATGATGTTTCTCTTCCTCTCTTTCTCCTTCCCTTCCCCTCTCTCTAAAAATAAATAAATAAAATTAAAAAAATATATTAATTGGCCATAAAGGCATGGGTTTTTCCCCAGCTGTGGGCTCTCTATGCTGTTCCATTGATCTAGAACTCTGTTTTATGCTGGTACCATGCTATTTTGATTACTATGGCCTTGTAGTATGGTGCACTACATAAGCAAAATGAAGGATAAAAACCACATTGCCATACCAATAGATGCAGAAAAAACTTTTTGTAAAATCCAGTACTCATGTATGATAAAAACTCTCAGCAACGTGGGAATAGAGGGATCATACCTCAACATAGTAAAGGCCACCTATGACAAGCCCACAGCCATTTTGAGAAAAGAGAAAATTGGAGAAATCATACTACCCAAACTATAGTGCAGCCCTGCTTTACTGTAGTGCTTCGTAAATTGTGATAGAACTGATTAAAAATTAGTCTTCTGTCACATACATCAGTCTGTTTGTGAGGTGAATTGCTGTCACCAGCTTCAGAAAGTTTTAATATGTGGTATTAGTTTATCCGTGAACTTGATTGATGACTTTTCACATTCTTTATTTTGTATAGCTTCATTTTGTATAAGACTTTCCTATCATTTTGGAAGATTTAAAGTGAAATAAATATCTTGACATTTTATTCATTAAGTAATTATTATATATATCTAATGATATGGGTTAGCAGTAACTGTGTTCTCATAAAAACAACTCTCATAAAAACAAAATCAAAACTCTATAAGAAATGAAAAGCTCTCTCAATAACTGCAGTGGGGACCAGTCCAGATATTTAAGAAGGATGAAATTAAGGAGTGTTTATTTAATATAGACAAAGAAATAATAAAGTATAGTGATGTTATTATTTATTATAATAGAGATTTTATTGTTTTAAACTTCAGATTAAAATGGAATTTGTAACTTTGGATTTCTTAAATGTTAAATTTCCCTCTTAATTTATATTTAACACAATGCATTTTTTATTGTGCTTATCATCAGGCCCTTTTACCAGCACTTTTCATCTTCTTGCTTGCGTCATAAAGTTTGGCAAGAATAAAAAAATAGTAAAGAAGCCAACTTTTTAGTTTTTTTTTCCGCTGAGTTTATTTACCTGCCAGGCAAGCAACCATGTGCACGGGAAAGTCCATGGGACAGCCCGCTCAGTGAAGAAATCCACCAATAACTTTCCAAAATGGCAACTTTAGTGGATTTTTTAAAACCCTTATCTGAGGACATTTTTTTCATTGCTTTCCAGAGAGAGAGGAAGGGAGAGAGAGTATGGATTGGTTGCCTCTCGAATGTTCCCTGACCAGGAATCAAACCTGCAACCATTTGTTTACAGGATGATGCTCTAACCCACAGGGCAACTGGCAGTGGCAAGTTAGGGGCTTTTAAATGGTAAAAACCACAATTTCCTGTGGATATGCTAAGTAAAGATAGAAAATTTGTTTTCAAGATAGGACAAATGAATCCACAGTTCTCTACATGGTTGGTTAAAACAATCCTTTGTTGGTTCAAAGCAAATCCTTTTGTTCTCTGGTCAGGCGAGAGTCAGCATATGTTTCCAGTGAGGGTCTGGTCCTTCCAAGTCACCCCATGTTTGGGGTCCCTTTATAAATCCTGCTTGCTGTGACCTGATATGGTGAGGCAGAGCCTTCGGTTTCCGGTTACCTCTCCACGGTACTGAGTTTAAAACAAACCCACATCCAAATTTAAAAGGCTTTGAAAAAGAAGTCATTACTGAAATTCATAGCAGCACAATTTACAATAGATAAGTGCTGGAAGCAACCTAAGTGCCCACTGGTAAATGAGAGGATCAAAGAACTGTGGTACATTTACACAATGGAATACTACGCAGTAGAAAGAAAGAAGGAGCTCCTACCTTTCGCTACAGCATGGATAGAACTGAGGCGTATTATGTTAAGTGAGGTAAGCCAAGACGTGAAAGACAAATACCATATGATCCCACCTATAAGTGGAACCTAATCAACAAAGCAAACAAGTAAAATATAACCAGAGACATGGAAATAAAGAACAAACTGACAGTGACCAGAGGGGAGGGGAGAGGGGGATAATGGGGCAAAGAAGGGGGAATGTCATCAAGGAACATGTATGAAGGACCCATGGACAAAGGCAATGGGGGTGGGGGAGGATTGAATGTGGGAGTGTGTAGAGCAGGGCTGAGTAATGGGGAAAACTGGGGACAACGGTAATGGCATAACAATAAAAAAAGAAAAAGAAATCACTGATGGAGGAGAGAGACTTCATACACAAGCAAAGGCCCTAACAACCCTCTTCACTTTTCTTCTAACGCTTCTCCAGGTGATCATTCTCTATCATGTCTCCAAACAAGAAACAAACAACCCACCAAGCTTTAGCCCACACAGGGTCTTTCTGGAAGTCTTGGGAAAGATGGCTAAGGAAGGGCCCTGTCTGTCTTCTTGCTGGTACTTCCCTGTCTCTTATTATATTTTATAATTAAACTTTTAATTTTGAGACAGTTGTAGATTCACACGAAATTATAAGAAATAATGCAAACTTAGCCCAAGAACCCATCACCCCATGTCTCTGGTGGTGACATTTTATCATACTATGTATACTATCACTACCAGGATCCTGACAATGATTAAAGCCAAGCTACAGAACAGTTTATCACTCCAAGACCCCTCATGTTCCTGCCTCCACCATTCTTGACCCCTGACAACCAGGAGTCAGTTCTCCATTTCAGTAATTTTATTCATTTCAAGAATGCTGTGTAAATGGATTAATACAGTAAGTAACCTTTTGGATTAACCAGTTTTTAATCAGCATAATTCTTTTGAGATTTATCCAAGCTGTGTGTATCAGTAGTTCAGTTGTTATTATTGCTGGGTACCCTTTTGTGGTGTGGATGTACCAAAACTGTTTCACCATTCAGTCGTTGGAGAACATCTGGATCACTTCCAGTTTTTACTATTAGGAATAAAGCTGCTATGAACATTTGTGTACAGATTTTTTAGATGAACATAGTTTTTATTACACTGAGATAAATACCCAAGCGTGCCATTGTTGGGGCTTACGGTAATTGCATGCTTAGTTGTACAAGAAGCTACCAACTTGTTTTTCAGAGAGGCTGTAGCATTTTGCATTCCCACCAGCAATGTATGAGTGATCCACTTTCTCCATGTCCTTGCTAGCATTTCATGCAATTACCATTTTTCACTTAGACTGTTCTGATAAGTGTGTACTGATATCTCATTGTGGCTTTCATTTGCATTTCCTTAATGGCTAATGATGTTGAACATCTTTTTCATGAGCTTATTTCTCTGCCTTTTTAATATCCATTAATTTACCTTTTCTACTTTCTCTCCCTTTCATCCATTACCCTGGCCAGCAGATCTGTAATTCAGCCTCCATTTTGTGTCTGCCTCTGGTTCCTGTGAAGCTTCATAAAAGGCCCCACTGTTGCCCCTGGGGGTGATGACTCTCACCCTGAGGGGGCAGATGTCTAGTTTCCAGGCTGTTGTCCCCTGATGGTCTCATAGCTGCTGGTCATTGAGGCCGAGAGTGCTGGATTTCCTGACTGCAACCCTCTACCAAATGCTACATTTCTATACTAAAAAAAACACTATTTGTACTCAGTATCACCCAGAGGCTTCTCATTTAAGCAGCTTTTTCATTTGCTCTTCACAACTGCTTGAACAAGAGCCTGGGAATAAGTTATCAGCCCAGGTGTAAGTGTTAGGACGCTGCAAGGAAAAGATATTCTTAGAAGGCAGGCACAATACACAGAACCCTTTCCGCCTTCAGCAGGCCAGCCTTGTGCATTACCCTTAAGCACCCGTCCAACAGCTTCTCCCGATAGGATTATGGATTCTGTTGTTGACCCTCCCGTCCCCAGAAGACCGCAGAGGAAATTTAGGATTGGGGCAAGCTCTGTTAATTTTGCTCACTGCTATAAGGGAGAAGAGCATTTTGATAAAGTGTCAGAGGAGGGAAGTCAGGGGAGCATATTTTTAGGGATTTAAGCTCTGGGTTGGGTGGTTGATGGTGGATCTTGCTGTTGGAACTGGTTAGTATTTACGGTGCTTTTAACTAAGAGCTATCACTTTGGGATGCAGATGCTGAAGGCGAGGCTGTTGAAACAAATCTTAATGAGCAAGATGTTACTCCTGGTAAGTAGCCTGTTTGGCTGCTCACAGTCTTATTGTCCGAGAGCAGGTATTTCCTGGGGCACACACGACGGAAGTCTTTTTGCTTGGTCAAAGTGTTGGTTAACATAGAGGCAGGACACTGCACTTGGTCCCAGTACTATTATTACAGGGAAGAGGGATTATGTTCTCAGGTCTCACTACTGGAAATATGCGTAAGTTAATTGCACCTGGAACAGTTACAGATTTTTTGCCTTTCATTCCAAATCTACTCATCATTGCCTGGCTCATGAGACTGGATCCAGACCTTGTGAACATTTCTTCTTTGTTTACTGGCATGAAGTTAACCATTGCTGCTAGAAGGACACTGCAGGAAGAAGGGACTTCTGTGCTTAGGTCCAGGGTGACTCTCTGTGTGTGTCCTGTGGTGCTTGGTTAGCATGCAGGACATCCAGGAACACTCATCCCCATGGGGTTTCAGTGGCAACACCTTTGCAAGAAGTTTATTGGGCAGTTCTCTGGCTGACAATAATTTCCCTACAACACCCGGAGAGTTTTGAAGGTCTCAGTGAGTTCTGCGGGACCCATAGAAGGTGTTTTTTTCTTGCTAGCCCTTGCTTCCAGCACCTCAGTAGCCTTTTCTATCAGTCAGAGGCCCTTGCTGTTTCCCCTCTAATGATGTCTGGTCTCTGTCCTGGGAAGGGTAGGGCATTCTTCCAGATTCTTTTTCTTCCTTGAGTGTACTGCCTCAGCCCTATATATGCTATTCCTATATTCTTTAGAGTTTTTTTTACCCTTTCCTAGTAATCTGGTGTTAATGCTTAATATTTAACTTTTTCAGGTAAATTTGCTATGTAGTTTTTGTCTTCTGACTAATACAGAGTTGCTACTATATTGGTGTAAGGACACTGGAATTTTGGATTGGTGTGGTCATTAGGGACCACAGTGCTGAGTTCTTTGCCAATGGGAAATGGGATGCCAGTGTGTATTGCGTGCCGTGAAATAATAATTAATCAAGTTATCACCTATGGTTAATCATGATGAAAAGCCAACTGAAGCAAGTACCTTGGATGCTCACATGGCTACACCATTTGAACATTAGGACAGTGAGATGTCTATAAGGAATATGGTGTGGAATGAAACACACTGAGGACCCTGGAGTGCCTGCAGAAAGAAAAGGATGAGCTCAGGACCTTGAACTCTCAGCTGAAGTCATGGTCTGAGAACCAGAGAGCTTCCATGACATACCTAAATATTATGTCATTTATTGCAGCAGCAGGGCTGATATTGCTAAAATTAAATATAAAATTGCACTGAATCAGTTGTAGAATTTTACAATCAATTAATGCATAGTCTTCCCACATTGTTTATTTGAAAGTTAGGGCATTAAGTGGGAAAGAATGGAGTCCTGCACTTGGAATGCGGGCATATGATTGGACCCACCGAAAATGGTTGTCTTGAACTTCACGTTGCTCTGAGCCTTCCTACCAGAAAGCGCCTTGCCCTCCCACGTCTGATGTGACTGCCTTATCCTAGCTTGAAAAGTTTGCGATAACATCACTTGGAGAAGTTGCTTTAAAAATAGGTATTCATTCTCTTTAAGACTTAACTGCAACCAGTTCGGTTATTTCTAGGTTCACTGCAAAGGGGGAATCTCAGAATGGTCAAGGGGACACGTATACAGTTTACATAAAGTTCCACAAGACTTTGCCATTGCGTATCTTCAGAACTCCTGGGAACATGTGTAAGAGTGAATGTGAAGGGCACTAGGCCAAAGAGGGCAGAAGGCAGAATATAGCAGCAAATATGACTGAATTAATTCATATGAATATGCTTACCAGAGAGTCCAGACTTAACTTTTTAGCTTGTAAAATCACTAGTAACATAGACAACTGTGATGTATAATGCTATCTACTTCATACTCACTAAGAGCCTTAGAATTGTCTTGCATATAGTAATACAATATGTGTTCACTGAATAGACTTGAAATTTTAGTGCCTGGCTCCTAAAATCACATGGGTTATCAAAAAAGAAAAAAGAATAATAGTCAATAAGTAATAGAGAATTCACATTGCAAGTAACAAGGGTAAAAGAATTTAGAGTCAGCCCCAAATATCTGGTACATGGACCATAAAAACGTGGACTATGATGACTGTACTGCGAAGAGTCATATAGTACTGTGTGCAGAGAACCCTTCATAATTACACGGGGACAGTCTTCACCAAACATTTCAAAGTTTCTCTTATAGCAAAAATGTGTTTTCTAGCTAGCCTATGTCCTGTGACTCACTGATGCTGCTTACGCTTCTCACTAGTGATTAAGTGGGTAAGATGCCTGGAAAGGTAAGCAGTTGCACTCCTGGAAGTAACCCAGGTACTTGAAGGCTTCTGTGGGTAGCTGTGTGTGCCAGATCTCTGCTCCTGGAATCAAACGTGTCTCTAAGCTCTCTTTAATTTAAAAACTGAAGGCCACCCTTGGCTGGAGTAGTTCAGTGGATTGAGCACAGGCCTGAGAACCAAAGGTTCGACCCCCGTCAGGGCACATGTCTGGGTTGCGGGCTGGGTCTACAGTACGGGGTGTGTGAGGGGCAACCACACATTGACGTTTCTCTCCCTCTCTTTCTCCTTCCCTTCCTTCCTTTCTCAAAATAAATAAATAATTTTTTTTTAAAAAAAAAGACCACTGAAGGCCATATATTAGAACATTTGGTTAGAAAATATATATTATTATTCCTCAAAGAGGAAATAACAAGACCTTATTACTCCATTTAAAGTAATTCTCTATACTGTCTTTTGAAATATAATTGACTATAGTAAATGATGTGTGGGTTTGGTGTTCACTTGTTACCAGACAATAATGTCTAACGATAATTCTGGTGTCAAATCCTTGTTTCTAATTTTACTCTGTGCTAAAAATGGCAGTTATTTTTACATAGCATAAGCTGGCAAGTTACCATAAAGCAGTGGTTCCCAACCCTGGACCTGGTGCTACCTGTTAGGGACCTGGCCGCCAGCAAAGTCACCTGACCTCCGCCTCCTGCCTACCTCCCACACTCCCCCGTCTTCCACAGATCCGTGGTGTCAGAAAGGTCCAGGTCCGCTGCTCTGTGGTACTTCATCCTAGAGGCTACAGTTAAGAAACTCCAGATCAATCTCTCGGTCACTGAATATACAGGTTCATATACGCAAACACATGCACATGCTGGTTAACTTCTAAACAAGGAAAAATGTGGAAATATGTCATGGTTTTCCATTCTTTGTAGTAGCAACTTAAGAAAGTCGTTCTGCATGGACACTAAGGCACATCAGAATGAAAATGGTCTTAGATTTCCAAGAGTAGCGTGGCTGCTGACACGTTCTATATTTCAGACATCTTTCAGTGCTGGTATCTGTAATCAGGATTGCATATATAATTAAATGAAACCATCAACGCCTTCACTGAAATTTAAGCAGTACTCTAACTGGCAAATGGAATGACTTAATTGTGTCAGCCATGACACATAAATAATTATGGGAAATTGACATGGTGAAGAATACATGTATGTACACACACACTTTCTGACACATATATCATCACAGGAACACCAAACCATGAGATTTTTATTTCTGTTGACAACACCAGCAAAGATCTTTGCCTCCCTGCCCTCAGCAGGCAGTTCCCTTCCCTCTGACCAGCCCCCTTCTTAGCATTACTGCTTGCCTCTTCGTGGGTTGTCGGGGAGCGGGTGGGGGGGTCTCACTAGAGTTTCAGCTGGATGCTGTCGGCCGGACTAATGCTTGAAGCCTCCGTATCTAGAGCCGGAAATGGGTGCTGGCCCATGGTTCTTCCCCTGCTCTCAGGTCAGCTCCTCTTTAGGGCCTCCACAAAATTGCCTCATTTCTGTTACCCCATCGAAGAATCCAGAAAAGGTTCCACCAGTCTAGATTAGCATGACAGCTCCCAATGCATTGCTCAAGTTCATTTCTTGCCATTGCCAAGATTCTGTCCTGAAATGAGAGACTTGCTTTTGGTACATTCTGCCTCCGAATGAATGAATTCTCACCTCTCTCCCCTCATTTTTCTCCCACTCTTACCATCGTCTTTGTGGTGACTTCCACTCTTAGGAGAAGATTCCATCTTTTTTTTTTTGAGGACTCCATCTTTAAGCCCCAGCATATCGTGTTAATTAAATGTCAAGTGTAATCTGTACCATAACTCCCTCACTGGTGTTTCATGGCCCACGGGTGTGTCATAAAGAGGTAACAGGTATGCTAGCATGTTGATCCGTTCAGCCCTTTGGGACACCCTAGCAGAGTCTGGTTACATCTGGGCACAAGTACCCTTGTCTCTCTAATTCTGTATAAAAGGTTAGTACTATATTCTTTATGAGGCTTGTACTTTCTAGCATTTCAGGCAGCATCCCTGGGATATAGACAGATATGAATAATGTAGATAAAGATTTCGCAATCTAAGAAAATAATTGGCAGACAAGAATGAATTTTAACGTATTTGCAGAGCAATCTCATGGGCAAGTAACTCAGAATAGCATGTGACAGAATAAATCACCTGCAGAATGTTTTTTAATCTCAGCTATCTTAATGAAATAGCAAGTTTGCTTATAGGTATCCCTGAGATTTGGGCATAATGGAGATTAATGATATATTTGAATTTCTTTTCAGGTGTCAAATAATGGACTTTTGCAATTTAAAAATTATCAGGAATAATACTGATTTTTCTTTTGTCTTTCAGTGATTTATAAGCTTTCCCAATATATTGCCTTCAAATTCTACTATAGCACACATAAAGTTCAAATATTTATTTTTAAACATTGAGTGAAGTCATTAAAGAAGTCAGCTAAAGTCTGATTTGTTTCTAAGTCATGGTCAGTTTTGACTTTTAAACCTTTATATTTTAATGAAATATTGCAGTTAAACTACTTAAATAATGTGCAGTTGTTACAGAAAGTTTATATTTTATTTTTAATTCTTTTAATTCTCACCCAAAAGGACATTTCATTGTTTTTAGAGAGAGGGGGAGAGAGAGAGAAACATTGATGTGGGAGAGAAGCATGGACTGGTCGCATCTCCTTCATGCCCAGACCCAGACTGGGGATTGAGGGTCAGGGACTGAACACCCAACCTCAGCATGTGCCCTGACTG
This sequence comes from Trachops cirrhosus, assembly GCA_028533065.1. Classification (NCBI taxonomy): domain Eukaryota; kingdom Metazoa; phylum Chordata; class Mammalia; order Chiroptera; family Phyllostomidae; genus Trachops; species Trachops cirrhosus. The sequence continues at coordinate 9,957,542 of CM052548.1, read as the reverse complement.
GGAATCAAACCTGAACCTTTTGATTACAGGATGACATTCCAACCAATTGAGCCACACTTGCCAGGGAGAGAAAGTTTTGAGTTTTTGCCTTTACACGGGTGCTTTGTGGTTCAAATGGTAATAGAGGTCTTAACGAACTGTTAGTGGCATAAACAACAGGGAAACATTATTTCCTTATTACAAGTTTAGAGTAAAGTGGTGCCAAAAGCATCAAAGAACCTATTGCTTTCCATCTTGCAGCCCTGCATTCCTGAGCCTGTGGGCTTCCTGCCCCTGCCTGGCTCCCACATGGTCACAGTATTGCTGCGGCAGCTGCTGGCGTTCTGCTCTCTGACGAGCCCCACCAAGGCAGGATGTGCGGTTCCTTCCTGAGCATTTCTTTCATCAGAGACAAAAGCCTTTCTTAGAAGCCTCTCCAGCAGGCTTCCCATTCCATCTCACAATGCAAATTTTTCTGAAAACTGATGGGATTTGCCATTCATATACTGAAATAATTAGAGACAATGATGCTCAATTCGCCCTTGGAGCTACTTTTTTAAAGTGTGAACTATTGATTTGGTTGATGTTTCGGAGGTAGATTTTTACAAATACAAGCAATAATTAACTACCTACCTTTAATAACAGTAAAGAAAGGAAGCATAGTGTACTGGTGAAAATTGTAAGCTTTCAATACAGGCATCCTTGAGTTCATTTCTGTAATTGTCACTAACTAGCTATATATCCTTGGGAAATTTATGGAGCTTGATTCTTAATTTTCTGAACTGCAAAAATGGGAATTAAATGAAATCTAACTTTGTGAGGATTAATTTAATTAATTGATATTTTAAACCGGTACATGCTCGATGGCAGCTATTCATGTACTTTCACTAATGACTAAGGGAAGGTGAAGCAGACCTGGAGGGTCAGAGCTGTGGATTCAACCTCTGGCATCTAAATCCAGGGTCTGTGTTCTCTTTACTTGTGTCCTATTCCTTGTTATAACTTTGCCAGCATGTGGGAAACACAGACATAGGATAAATATTTATAGTTCCATTAATTGGCTGGCTACTTGATTATAGAGAAATATAAAAATACTGTAAATGTCACAAGAATAAGCTTCCTAGATCTTGTATATATTTTAATCAACCTTTTAAAACCCATGATATTAATCCTGCTATGAGATTGTATTTAAAGGGTGTGTGTGTGTGTGTATGTGTGTATAGGTATATATATCTCACTGAATCTTTCAGAAGACAACTTTTGAAGTTGCAAAAAGAAATGCTTTTCTCAAACTATAAGTAAAATTTCCAGGAATAATTAATTTGGGGATCAAACATTATTCTATATAATATTTAAAAGAGACTTAATACCACAGTGTTTTGTAGTTCTGAGAATAGAACCCAGCTTTGCAAGTGACTTCTCAACTCATCCCATGTGTTTGAAAGTTGGCTCACTTCTCCTTCAGATACATGGGCCGGCACATAAAAGTTCTTAGGCAGACATCAAAGCACATTTATTCCTCTCATTACCCCAGAAGAAGAGGAAATAGATAAGCATGAAAGTGTCTTGGGAAGGAAGAGTTAAGGTGGAAGAGGATGAGCATTAAAATTAGCTAAACATCTACTTGTCCTATGCATCATGCTTCATGCACAAATAAGCACATATTTATTATTGTTTTTATTGTTCATGGAAGGTAATCTATATATTTAGTAAGACTCAAATAGTTTCTTAGTATTCTATAACAAACTACCACAAACTGAGTGGCTTCAAACAAAAGAAATCTATTTTCTCACAGCTCTGGAAGCTACTAGTCCAAAATCAGGGTGTGGGAAGGGTTGGGTCCATCTGCAAGTTCCTAGAGCAAATCTTTCTCAGCTTCCTGTGGCCTTGGGCAATTCTTGGTGTACCTTGGGCTGTAGATCCATTACTCTATTCTCTGCCGTCATCTTCAGATTTCCTTCTTCTTTGTGTTTGTCTTCTCTCTTACTATAGGGGCATTTGTAACTCATTTAGAACCCACATTGTAATCCAGATTGATCTCATCTCAAGATATTTATCTTTTAAAGATTACGTACATATACATGTTTTAGGTGGACATATCTTCTGGGGAGTCACCATTTGATTGTCTATAGACTTAAAAATATATTAATATCAGTTGGGAATTTCTTAGCAAAACATATCTAAAATACAAAATAATGAAGGAATAAACTAAGTGAATGCTTTAATATGATTGAGAGTGACTTGCATCACTTATTAAAAAGGCAATTTTCAGAGCCATTTCCCAAGGATGTGACTGAGTAGCCACATGGCCAGGTATGTGCAAGTTCAGGAACCACAGAAGTTTCTGATGCAAATAAGCCTCGCATGCATTTTAAGAAATGAAATACACTCATAGCAGACTGATTTTAATAGAGTAAAATAAAATATTTACCTAATTCTTTAGCGGAAGGGAAAACACATAATACATCCATATGGCATTATTGTATTTTAATACAAATTTGTTAGGGATTTAAGAGGTTTTTAATTTTGAAAACTAATTAGTCAACCAAAACATTAAATGAGTATTCTTCAAGGTAAACAGCTTTGAGAGATTATACTACAAAATTAATTGAAGTATTTTTCTTCTAATTCCTAGCTTGCAAAATAAATCTTGAAAGCATTTAGCAGTAATTGGGAAATAAGAGGCAAATACGTTAGAGAGCAGGATTTGGGACTGTGATTACTTTCGTGTCTCCCCTGGCTGCTGTTGTGGCTCTTTTGTTTTAGATCGTGTGTTAGGATGTATCTCAGGGCCAGCCCTAACCTGTATGCACACTCGTCCATCTTTACAAACTTAGAAAAATCAGATTATCAGAATTAAAGTCACTTACAGGCACCTTGGAGATTTCTTAATTTGATCAGAATAGTTCAAGCTGGAGGGTGTGAGTGTGGCTCTGTGTGTGCTGATGTGTTTTAAACACAAAAAGAGCGTCTTTCGTTGAGACGGTCTTTACCCTCTGGGTATTTCTGAGTCATCCATGTTGCTAATTTAAAATGAGGTTACAGATGCCAACTAACTCCTTGCTTCTCAAAGAGCGATCTGTGAACAGCAGTTTGGCCATGACTTGGGAACTTACTACAAATGCAGAGCATCAGGCCTCCTGCGTAGAACTTCTGAATCAGAATCTGTATTTCAACAAACTTCCCAAAGGATTCCTGTGCTCATAGACGTTTGAGAAGCTGAACAAACTCATTCAATGCTGCAGCGGATCGGCGGGCATGTTTAATGTGGGAGACAATTCTCCTACATTCCCATGTGATTTCTGGAACTCAAACTGTTGAAGTGCTGTTCGGATACTTTCTGCAGTGGCTCCTGTACTGATCTCATCTTAAGAAATCTATAAACATTGAGGTAAAGATTACATTTTATGGGGGACAAAACATACACCAGAATTTCAGAACTATTTGAAATATCAAGATATTGTCCGTAGTGGTGTGCGACTCTGTTCCTAGCAAGATAAGCCCTGAGATATATGTCCTGTCACCAGGGAGAAAAAAAGTAGCGCTATTATTGAATAATGGAATGTGGCTGTAGTGCCTTACTATGGGATAAAGATGGATGCCTTCTCAGAATTCTCCAAATATTTTGTCTTTAATATTGTGTCAGTTTGTTAAAGTCAGTAAATCTTCACGGGCCACCAGTACTTATCTTAAAATGACTTTTACATAGCAAACCATGTACAATATTTTCTTCTTTAATGTAAGGTATGTACATTGCATTTTATAACATGTAAAATACATGCTGTATGCCCTATTAAAAATTAATATGAGTAAAAGCTGAGGCAGAATAGAAAGAAAGTTGAGCAACAGACCCAGAAACAGATAAAAATTTATGATATAAAAGCATCATTTCAAATTAGTGGGGAAAGATATTTTGTTCAGTAAATGTTATTAGGCCACCAGGGTATATAGTAATGAAAAACTAAATTTTTATATCTCATTTTATACATCAAGGTATTTCTAGATCAGCATTTATAATCATTGTTTTTATTATAGCCTTTGAGTAGTCTTTTTAGATATGTGTGTTGCTCCTAATTCATTTCCCTTTCCTGAAATTTTGATAAGGCAGATAAACTCTCCATCTACTTATGTACTCTAGCCCTTTGGAAGGTCATGGACAATTTTAATATCTAGCCTTTCCTGTCCCTCTCCTCACAACAAACAGCTTTGCCCCATTGGGAGTCATATGGACCCTGATGAGAATGCATGCTCAAAAAATTTAGAAACGGTAAAGTTTTAAATGTAACAGAATAATGAAAGAATAAAATAAGAACTTAGGTGGATGTTTATAACTTTAGGTGATTAAGTACCTTCAAAGCAAAAATTTTAAAAAGGCAAAATGCAAACAAGAAGTATTGTTATATTACACTAAATATTTCAAAAACCTTCTGAACTATTAAAAAATCATCATAAAATTTGAAATTGTGTTTGTATGCATCTTAATAAATGATACCAAAAAGGTAACAATGTTGCATTGAGGTTATTAATGCACTTTAATATTTCATCTGCACACTTTCTGTAGTGAGCATTACTATCATAATCAAGATATTTGACATTTACAGCTTTGTGACGAAATACCTGTGACTGTCTGACTTAATCCACTCATCTCTCTCTCCAGGGTCTTGCTGTAGTTTCCACTTGATATTTGAGAATACAGGCTTTAGAGCAGTTACCCAGCTCTAACATTTGCAGTTAGGAAGTGTTAGAGTTTCCATTTGAACTTGGGAATCTCTGACTTTAAAATGTTTGAAGATCCCATAGAGTATGATTTTTCTCTAAGTTGCTTCTTCAAGGTTAGATCCTCACCCATCATGTCCAAACCCTTCACAGCCATCGGGGAACTGTTTTGCTCCCATGGTGGGTGTGGTCTGATGGACCTTTAGGTGGGCTGGCTGCACGCACCCATGAGCTTGGCACCCAGAACCCTGGCTCACCTGGAATTCGCATTTAGACAGAGTCAAGTTCCTTGGCCACATAAAGTCTTAATTAAAAAAAAGCATATAATTCTCCAATTAGTTTCTATGATATGTAAAGGCAATGACCTATGTAAGAAAACGTATACATTGCCTCAGGTTTCATTTTCATAATTGATTCCTCTCTATCTTGTCTCCCTTGTTTGTGTCATGATTAAGTGTATGCAAAAGGTCCCCAAATCTCATTGTACTTAGCTTTATCCTTAAGTATCTGCTCTTTGTGATGCTCACAACCAACCATTTTACAAAACATCAGTGATCCTTTTTGGATAGTAAGTCAGAGTTTATTTTATATCCTGAGTCAATATCAACTTTAAAGTAATGATTGGTATACAAATATAACTAATGTTTTGATTTGAATTTTGTGAATTCCTGGAATTGACTCAAATATGAAAATACTTTAGAGCCTTTTCTGAGGAATGGGGAGGAGTTAATGACCGGTCTTTAAAGGAGAGTGCTCAGCATTCTTTTGGTTTTCCTCCTATTGTCAACTTTTTACCTGGGCAAGTAAGGATGTTTAAAGCTAACAAACAAAACAACAATTATAAAAAATTTTATATGTAAAAAATATTTCTACACTATAAAGTAGGATCAAATAATCTTGGATCAAAGGATAATTCTTCCCAAGAAATTTCTTTCAATGAAAAGTTCTTTATAACCTTATTCCAACAGATAAGAAACTACTTTCTAATGTTACTTTGCAACATGAGGTAAAAATACTTATTTCAGTTCTTGTAGTATGTTTGTTTCTTTCATCCATTTGTCAGTCTGGGGACCTATGTTTGCTCCCAAATTTTTGCTTTTACTACAGTCATTGCCAAAAGTCTGGAGTTACCAAGATTTATTGGAGAACATTAAAGCAACCGCCAATACAACTCTACTTAGTTCAGAAAGTTCTGGCAGTACTGAGAGAGGCTGAGACACAGTGGTCCTCCTTACTTCTGAGATTTTCCCTAATCTCCCTGATGTTTTGGGAGGAAAGTGGGTGTTGGAAAACCAAGTCAACTGGAAAGAAGTGGGCCAAGTTTATCTAATTTAGGATCAAAGATGCCCAACTGTGTTTGTGGTTTACAAGGCAGAGCCGTCAAAAGTTCATCAAATAATGCGGTGAACCCACAGACCGGGTTCTTGTCATTGACTCACTGGGAATCAGTGGTGAAGCCCATTTGCCAGGGAATGAGTCATCAATTTATGATAGCTACCTTTTTAAGTGTTTAATTATTATGCATGTATACAAGCAACTTACCAAATACAGAACAGATAATTTCTTGTCTAGTCAGGAAAATTTAGGGAAGATGACTATTGTGAAGACATTTTTTATGGTTATTTTTTGGTATCATGCATGCTAGAAAATAATGAAGTGAGTATCTTTAGAGCTATTCAGTTTTCATTTAAAAATATACTTAATGAGTCACCATTATATGAAATATCATTTAAGAGCTTGAGCTGTAGCTGTATATTCAATATAGAGTTGATAATTTTTAGGCTCAAATACTTGAACATGTAAAATTATATATTGATTTTTTCTAGTAGCAGTATCAGATTAATTCCTAATTATATATTATAAATTATATTAAAGTACATTTATATTGTAACAGATAATCTTCTAAATAGGTAAATGTGGATAGACAAAGTCAAAGTGGGCTCTAACGAGAAAGCAAATGTTCCAATAAAAATGAGAACTCATCTTTCCTCAAAATTTTATCCTGAATGGGCCAGTGTGTGTGTGTGTGTGTGTGTCTATACCAGTGTCTTTCTCTACTTTGTCACTATATTCTGCCACTTTGTCATCTGTGTAAAATAAGGGTAGAAAACTGATGAAAGTTGTCTCAAAAATTATAAGAAAAAGGACTCTACTTGCAAGGATAAATACTTACCTTATTCTTATTTTAAGCTTGGGAATTTAACAAGTCTGTATGTATTCTGAATACAGTCTTAGCCAACTCTAATCTATAATTTTGTTTTCTGGGACTCATTTGAACCTCAGCAGCTCAGGAATGCAGTATTGGAAATAACAGAGATTTGGTTTCTAGCCTATCATGAGCTGTGTGACTTTAGATAAGCCACTTAAACTCTCTGGGCTTTAGTTCCTTAGCTCTAACATACTTCATAGTTCTAACAGTACATGAGGTAGAACTAGATCAGTCAGCTGCAGGCAGTGGCAAGCATCAGAATGGGGTGACACACTAAAGAAAACACAGGCGACTTAGATGGTTTTCTGGAGTGCGAGTCTATAGGGTCAGCAGTAGGGCCAGCAAGGGCCCTGTAATTCAGTGAATTGACGTTGAAAATCTCTTCAGGCAAGAAGCAAGAACGAATGTGCAATCAGAAAACAGAGTCAGCTTTCTGGTTTGTCTATCAGAAATCAGGCCAAAAATATTAGAGAACTGTAGAGATGCCGTAGCAAGAAGAAGGATGCCATATGTGCATGCTTTGTACGTGCCAACCGTTTTAATTTTAATTTTAATTTTGCCTTTCAATTGCCATGAAAGTAAAAGGATTTCCCCCAATACATAAATAAATTATCTGAACCATGAAGATGCAGTGATTTGTCCAATATCACATTATTTAGGACTTGGACTCTGTTCATCTTCTATTACCACTACTGTTGAGTTACAGGAGTGATTGCCAAACCTAGTTGGGCATTAGATTTCCCAGGGCACAGTTTAAAAATACAGATTACTGGAGGCGTTGTCCGAGACTACTGGAATCAAAACTCTTGGCACGGGGCCGTCGAATTGATTTTGTTGGAGAGTTCTCTCAAATCTTTACGGCTAGCCTGGATAGAGAAATATGGTGGTTCGAAGGCCATGCAGAAGTGAAAGAGGACTGAGGAGTAGCAGCTCGTGCACTGCAGTCGGTAATATTTGATGATTGATGCAATTTTCCACCACAACTTTTGAAGTTTTACTTTCTTTTTTTTATTTCTTTTTTAAATTTTTTTATTTTACTTTATTCATTACAGTTTCTATCCTTTATTCCCATTCCAGCATGCCCACCCATTCCTCCCCTCCTCCCTCCCCTTTCCAACCCCCCTAGTTTTGTCCATGTGTCCTCTATATTTGTTTCTGTAAACCCTTCCCTTTCTGTGAATAACCTAATTCTGTCCATCTGGAACCTCATAAGCCTTCCTCTCCCAACCGTTTTAATACATTGAATTTGTTGTTGAGTGTTCAGATACCAAACAGTTTCTAAAAATCTGTTTCATTTTCTTTCTGGGAAGAAAGCCTCTTAAATTATAGTATAAAATGTTCAAGTTTCTAAATATAATCACATTTATTGAAATAAATGGAATATAAATCCCACACGAGTCAGATTGTGTTTGTTCCATGAGTTTGAAGCTTATCACTCATCGACACTTTGAAAAGTCCTAGTATTGCTTTGGTAAAGATAGGGTGCATTGGAAATGCATTTTAAAAGAGCTATTTGCAACTGGAACACAAGCATGTTGAGAATAACAGGCCTATACTAGAAAATACCCTTTCACTAACAGAGAATCTTTTTTCCAAAGTATGCATATTAAATCTCTACATACCCACTGGTAGAAAGTTCTATCAACCAAGCTGTATGATGCTTGATTGCATATCTTACAGCTTTTTTGTTCCTCTCTATATGTTAGTCATTTCTTAAAAATTTGTTTTTAGTTTTGATGAAATAGAAAATGTATGTGGCCAATTTGGTGGCTACAAAATGAGAAGCAGTGAGGTTTTCCATTACTAATATTTTGAGTAATGGAGCTATTTTCTTTAAGAGTATGCTTATAAGTGGCTATACATTTGGAAAACCATTTTTATACTATATCCATTATGGTTTTCATGCTTTCTAGTTGCCACTTTACTTTCAGTGCCAAAACGAGTTCTAAAAGAATAAAGGGAATGCCAAACAATTGAAGCAATATTAAATAGGATTATTTAAAAGTCACCAACCTAATAATTTAGGCCAAATTTATTCAGTATAAACATTGATCATGTAAAAACATCAATCAAGGGATAAATACAAAGTCCTGAGTTTTCTCAGTCAACAATATAGGCAAAGTCAGAGGCTAAACTTTGTAAGGAAAGGAAAAGTAAAAGAAACAGAGGACTAAAACCACTTAAATAAGCAAATTGAGGGGAAAAACATACTCATTGTATCAGTCAAGTTCTCAGCAGGGAACAATACTGAGTGTTGGGATTTGCGGGGGAGGCGGGAGAACAAAAAACAACAACAAAAAAACCCTTTCCCGTTTACAAAGGTGTGTGTCAAATGAAAGGAACCACAGGGGATGATAAGGCACTTTGAGATTCGCAGCCTCAGGAAAACATCACGCCTCTGGGTGCAAGGGAAAGAGACGTGTTGCTAGAGTCTGCTGGGAACTAGGGCAGAGGAAAGGGACCCCTTCTGCCAGAAACTGTTGACATGAAGTGCGCAACCGCACCGCAACATCGCCGAAGCAGAGAGGAAGCAGACCATTTCCTGTCTCCGACGCCCGCTGAGCAAACGCGAAGAAAGTGCTCAATGCTTTGAGTTTACCTATTAGTCCTAATGTCACTTCGCAGATTTATAGTTGATTGCTTTCAGTTTTCAGCCTGTGGGCCGCGTGCAGTTTTCCTTTCTTTTGCACGTGAAAAGATGTATTTTATACATTTCCTTCCTTTTCTTGCATCAAATTTTTTATACATTCTGTATTCAACCCCCCTTCTGGTTCCTTACTCACATTGCATGGGGACTCTACTGCTGACTCCTACTGCTGTGTTTTCCCTAAAATAATGAGTAGACTCTTGGTTCTTCTCATCTCCCTTGGCACCCTATGGATCCTCCTGCTGTGAGTCGACAGAAAAGCTGGATGATGCGGGCTTTCTTTTACACACGGAGCCGTCACAGGAGGGTTGTGGAAGTGGTTGGATCCTTGGGCAATTAAACTTGAGAAATATGGCTCACTTTCTCTATATGGTTGTGGAAATAATGCCGGTAAATCAGAGCTCAGCTAGCTAAGGAGGATATGGTGCCCGAGTAGAGAGAGCTATGTGAATTATAAATCATCTTTCTACCCCCTTCTTTACAACCACTGGCTTGTCCACTTGAGAAAGAAAGTCCCTTAGAGAAAAAGCCCAGGGCTGTGGACTTGGTGTTTCATTATCTGTTAATACATTCTTCTATCTTCCAAGGCTTTTGTTGTGTCCCTATTTAGTCACCCCCTCACAACACTGTTCCCTGTCAGCCTGCTTCTCCTCCTCCAAGTGCTACGACAGAAACCATCAGATCATGTGTCCTCCTACACTCCTTACTGCGTGATAAGCTCTTTCATTACTACGATCTAGTTCAGAAGGAAAAAGGCGCTGGTAGGGCTGTGAGCTTCCACTTCCACGTGCTTGTTACCACAACATGGATTTAATTCTACAACATCGTCTGTATATTGCATCGTGTGTTTATCACCCCAAGTCAAGTCTCCGTACCTAAAACCCATACAATTTTATAAACTAATGCCACCCCAATAAATTCAATAAAAATAAATTTAAAATAAATAAATCCACACCATTTAAAAAAAACTTGATTTAAGGTTGGATATGTAGCTCTGAAATGGGTATTCTCGACCTTTTCCACGAACTCCTGACACCTCTAACTCCCGTCATACCATATTGGAGGCTACATGATGTGGGCTAACGTGTGTCCACTCGTCACAAATTCTTTGACACTTCTTTCAAAAGGTGGAGCCTAATTCCCCTGGACACAGTGACTTGTTTCTAATAGACAGAATCAGTCTGCTATGATAGTATGATTTCATAAAAGACAGTGTGGCTTTGGCTTTCTCTCTTATCCTGGGGGACACCAAGATGCCCCGTGGTGCAGATGCTCAAGCAGGCCTACAGAGAGACCCAGGTAGCACGTGACTGAAGCCTTCCGCCACAGCAGCGAGGACCGGAGGCCTTCTGCCAACAGCCCTGTGAGTGAGCCTGTTTGGAAAGGGATACCCCGGTCTAGTCACCCATTGAAGTGACAGTGCCCCTGGCCCAAACCATAGCTATAATATCATGAGAGACCCTGAGCCAGAACCACTTAGCTAAACTACTCCCAAGCTCTTGATCCACGAAATGTGTAAGGTAATAAAGTTTGTTGTTTTCAACTAAGCATTTTGCTGTAATTTCTTATGCAATACTGTTTATGTTTTCCCCCAGAATTTACTATTCCTTTTATCATTTCACCGCCCACTCTGAGAAGAGAGTTGTTGCTAATTTCCTAGGACCTTCTTCCTGTAAATGAAGTTTGGTTCAAATTTTACCATGTTCTTGGAAGTTAATAGTATGACTCTAACACAGTTCCTGTACTTTAGGATGGTGGAATTTTCTTCTCTAATTTTCCTTTCCTGTTTTCATTTGATTTCTTTCTAGAAGAAAAAAATAGTCTGCCTTTACAGTGGTTTTGAGTCTTATAATTCTTTATAACCTAGGCTCATACTTGATATCTACTTTTATAATTTTCTAAATTAATAAGTAATTAATGAATTCACATTTTAAAGTTTCACTCTTGAAAACAATGAAAACAAGAAGTTCCATATTTCCTGTTCTAGTTATTTTTAGGTCTTGGGGCGGTCTATGGTGACTATCATTTACTGTCTTATCTATGATTCAACCATGAACCTATTTAAGTTACACTACAGGTCAAGGTATTCTTCTTCTGCTCTGGGGGACTTTTTGGCCTGGGATGTCCTTTCAGCAGAACACTTGCCCTTTAGAAACTCAGCTCAAGCCCCGTCTTCTTTATCTGTTTATCTTGTCATCCCACACCCCCTTATTCTTTTGAACCTCAGCTTCACCCATGCGTCTGTTATGAGACCGCCTAAACATGTCATTATGTTTGTTTACTCAAGTGTCTTTTCCTCTCGTCAGCTCTCTGCGCAGGGGATCAAGTCTGACCTCACTCTTCTCCCTCACCTCTCTCGTCTCTCACTTGACTCACGTTAAGCACTTACTAGCCCTTTACCCATTTTACTGGCACATCCCTGTAGTATTACTTCTTAAGGTCTTATGATTTAGAGTTTGCGTCATGATATTCTTCTGTAATTTTATTCTTAGTCTGTAAGAGCTTCAGAATTAGAGTCTTAGAAACCTTTCAAGGTACTTCTTGGGTGATAGTTTTGTGTCACCATAGATATAATATTTCAATTAATGCATTTTAGTGTAATTAATCTAAATACTTAAGGTTTGCTTTTTAAAAATTTTCAGTGGAAAACATATAAAACAAAATAAAATATGAAATATAAGTACAAATAGTTGCTTTTTCTTGAGGGAAATTTTTAGGAACCTTACCTAGTCTTAGGAATTTTTATTTAGCCTCCCTACATGAGATCTAGCAAGGTATGATTCTGACTTTTCTCTTACCTCAGTTTCCCCTCTCTGACTTTGAGGTCTCCATCTCACCCCTTCCTACTCCCTGCCATGTACACAATCATTGCTGTTCTGAGAGTTTGAACCTTGTAAGTTCTTCATTACTTGGCCCATTTGCATTCATTTATCATATATGTGTATATGTGTTCAGTTTTTACTGTCTCCAGGTGTTTAGTGTTCTATGGACCCTGAAAAACTTAGAGATTTTTAGAGAAAGTAAGATGTAGATATGTACCTAGAGTGAAAACATAAAATGTCACCATGGCCTGTGAACTTGGGTTTTTACTGTGGATTCTAGACTTTGTGTTTCTGCTGTGACTGACTTTGTGCCAGGGCTGAATGTTAGCTCTCCTTCCAACAGACATCCACGAGGACTAGATATATTAGACTAACCTGTTACTGAGAAAATTTAGAAAATCTCAAAAACACAGGTAAACATTTTCTAGAAGGCATTAGAGAGCTAGCTTGTGAGTAAATAATTATAGGGTCACAGTTCAACAGGAAGATGCAAGCCAGATTGGTAAACTTGGTTTAGGGACACTTTCTCCTTTGTATTTCCAGATTACGGAGGAGGCAACTGTGAGGCTAAGATACCTGGCAGTGATTTTGACAAATTCACATGGCTAGGGGAACAAAACTTGGAAGTTAGCACTTGCCAAGGCAGGGAAAACTATCTCAGGTGTAGAAGCCAAGCATTGCTACTCTCAATTCCTGATTATATCAAGGTGAGACAGGCTTCCTAATATTCCTAGTAAACTTCAAAAATCAAAAGAAAATATTCTCTAGAAAAAGTTAACATTATCTGAGACTTCAAATGGCCTCTTTATCTTTCCATATACAACATGTGGTCTTCAAACAACAAACAAACACAAAACTCAGGCATATGAGAAGACAGGAAAACATGATAAAAAACCACAACAAACAAACACAAAACTCAGGCATATGAGAAGACAGGAAAACATGATAAAAAACCACAACAAACAAACACAACTCAGGCATATGAGAAGACCATGATAAAAAACCAAGGAAACAGTTTCACAGAGCTTTCAGATAGTGGAAATATCACACATAACTTAAAAAATAGTGTCATAATTTTCAGGAAAAGGAAAAACACAAGATTGATAGTTTCAGCAGAGACATAAAAAAGCAACAAATGGGAATTCTGGAAACTAAAAAAATAAAATAACTGAAATTAAGAATCAATGGATGAGTTTAATAGACTAGATGAAGTTGAAGAGAAGATCTGTAAATTGGAATACAGGTCAAAACAAAATATTCAGAGAATAAAAAGGATGGGAAATAAGGTTATTGAAAAAAATTGACATTTCTAATAGGAATCTCAGCATGAGAGAGCACAGAGAAGGGACAGAACCAATAAGTGAAGAAATAAAGGTTAAGAAACTTTGACAGTGGATGAAAGACCTCAGATCACAACTGTACTCTAAATAGACTCAATATAGACAAAACATTAGCTAGCACTTCATAATAAAAACAGTGAACACCGAAGACAAAGAAAAAATCTTAAAAAATCTTAAAAAGCCAAGGGAAAATCACTTAGAAATTTAAGGGAGCACTGAGAAGATCAGCAGTTAGTCAGCTATGAACAGAATGAAATGAAAACTGGTAGATGTTGAAGTGCTATCATCAAAGTTCTAAGTGAAAATAACTTTAAATCTGGAAATTGAAACATGAAGTATAGTCATATTTTTCGAATTAAGAGAAATTGTCATTAGCACACGTGTCTTGAAAGTAGGTCTCTTCTGTAGGCAGAAAGGAAAAGATCACTTACACAAACTAAGAAATGCAGGGGCCAAGCTAAGAATGGGGAGCCATCAAACCCCAAATATATGGGTACATTTAAAGGAGTGCTCTGCAGAAGGGAGTTAACACAGCAGGCTTGAGGCTGCTGTCTTTAGAAGTCTGCTTACAGATCAGCCTCTGGGATCTTGGCTGGTAAACAGTTCCCTACCCTGATATAAAACTTCCCATAAATTATAAGGTGGCTCACCATTCCTAGACTATTTATAAAATAGTGTGGTTTATGCTGAACATCTGATTTCCTTGTGGGAAGCTAGAGTTTTGGCACATGTTGAGGAGAAGATACCTATATGACCAGCCACTAATAAACAAACACACAAAAACCCTCAAACCACACAAAAAACAAACTTTGCACCTTAAGTCTCTAGGGAGTTTCCCTGAGCACAAACAACATACACATGTTGCAATTTCATTGTTGGGAGAAGAACACACTCTGTGTGATGTCTCATGGGGGGAGAGAGCATAAGGACTCATGCACATGCATCCCTTCATACTTGCTTCATATTCCTTATAAGCCAACTGCACATACTTACTACACAGGTGTATAAATGTTCACTGTGAGGATGACTACATGCTAAGTCCTGTGCATCCTTCTAGTGAATCTCTGAAGGTGAGGGTAATGGGGATTTTGAACATGAATACCAATTGTGGAAACAAATGCCCTGCAGGCTTAAAACATATATAGCGTTAAATATATAATAGTAGCAAATAAGAAAAAGGTCAAATGACATTTAAGCATTCTGAGACCCTTTTACTATCCAGACAAAGGTAAAGGGTATAATTCCTATTAGACTTTTCTAGATCAGGAATCCATGTTTGAATCTCTAGGATTACCACTAAAAGAATAATGAAAAAATGGATAACTACCAATATAATACAGGAAAAACCATATAGTAAAAATTAATTCAAAAAAGTGCAGTATGAAAGGGAATAGAAGAGAAGAGAGGTGGGGCAAGCAGGAAGCAAATAAGTTAGTGGACTAAATTCATGTATCAGAATAAAAGACTTGTGAATCATGTTAAGTGTTCAAATTAAAAGTCAAAGACATAACTAGGAAAAAAGCTCTAATTACATGTTGTTATGAGACACACCTGTATTAAAAATATAGAAAGGTTGACAGTAAAAAGAAAAAATATTGTACAAACGCTATCCTCAAAATAAATTAAAAATATACAACCCAAACATTGTCGTGGCAATATTAATACCTGAACATTTTATATTTAAGGCATGACATTCCTAAAAATAGGAATATTTTAGTGATTAGAGTTTCAATTTACTATAAGGAAATAACAGTTTTGGATTTGAAGACACTCAATAATATAGCTTAAAAATATATAAAACTTTTAAAAGTAATTCATTGAAGAGGATGATAGAAATAAATTGGTGAGATAACAAAAGATTTAAATGGTGTGGTTAACAGTTTGGAAAGACATACCTAGAACATTGCCTGCATTTTAGAATATGTCTTCATTTAAAGTACACACAGGCATTTGTAAAAGGTGACCATATTTTGGGCTATCACACGAGTTTGAACAAAATTTAAAAGATTAAACAGATGCAGTATTGGTTTTGATTCACTAAAGAATTAAGGGAGAATAACTAATACCAGATAATATAAAATCCCTTGTGTTTGGAAATAAACATATACTTTTTAATAAGGGCAAACCATAATAAGCATTAAGAAATAGATTGATACAGAGGGAAATTTAGATAAATGGATTTCTTACAAGTAAAGAAAAAGAGAAAATCAATTATCTAGATATTCATCTCAAAGAAAATAATAATGTTAAGAACAGAATAAATAAAAAGAGAAAGTATCAACAAAGTGAAAACAATGCTGATTGAAAATGTTAATAAAAATGACACCTGCCCTTTGCTAGACTAAGAGAAAGAATACAATTTGTTATTCAGGAGAGAAATAGGGAGTTAGATAAGTATATATAAGTGAAGAATACCATGCATAGACTAGATGGCATAATTTTCAGGAGTGTAAGTTTGATTTAACACCAGAAAATTATTTAGTGTAAGTTCCCACACTAAGAGACAAAAGAGGAAAAATTACAGAATTGTCCCAATATGCACAGAGCACATTTGGTAGTGTTTGACATCCACATCTATATCTAGAAGTGAATTTGATGAAGATAGCTAGAGAAAAGTCTTATAGCAAACATACTTCATAATGACATCTTGATAACATTCTCCCTTACATCGGAAAAGCTACAGTGATGTCTACTGTTATCATTCAGATGTTATCGGATGTGTTAGTAAAACAAGGCAAGCGAAAGAAATAAAAGGTATATAATTGGAAAAGAACAAAGGAAACTGTTATTATTCACTGATTTTGTGATCTTTAAAAATTCCACAATTTACATATATGAACAATTACAATGAATAAGTACATTTAGATAAAAGTATGGCTATATAGTCAGTATTAAAAAATCATTTCATATGCCAACAATAAAATAAAGTTTACCAATAACATATACTAAAAATGAAATATACTAACAATGAAATGAAATTCAAAAGAAGGATTCCATTCACAATAGCACCAACAGTGTTAAATACCTAGAACTGATAAAGCTGCAACATAGAAAGTAATATGTTATGGAGAAAAAAAAATCTATATACTCAAAGCAGTCTGAATAAAAATTTTTATAGTCATTTTTGGTAGAAATTAAAATACTGATTTCAAAATTTATGTGTAAATGAACAAGGACAAGAATTGGTAATATAGCTGGAGAAAGATGGTCTTGAAGAAAGAAGTAGGAGGGCTTACGCTTTCTGATATCAAAATTCCTTATAAAGCTACAGTTTGTGATACTGGGTGCTATTGGTGTCCAAGGGAGTGGAATAGAGTGAAGAATCACATCTGCAAATATGTTGAAACTTGATTTCAGATAATATTTTTGATTGTTTTAATAAAAGTTGCTGTTTCAGCTGGAAAACCTAAAAGGGAAAATAAAAAAATAAATTTGATCCCTATAGCATCCATACCAAAAAAGAATGGTCTATGTTGATTTAAATGTAAAAGGTTAAATATTAGTGAATATTTTCACAACTTTAGAATGAGAAATACCTTTTTAAACTATATAAAAGTCATTAACCAAATAAGAGAAGACTGAAAATTTGGATTACTATAAACTAAGAACTTCTGTTAATAAAAACTTCAATAGAGAACTGAAGGGAAGTCACACAGATGGGGGAAGATTTTGGCAATATATTTCAATATATTAAAATATATATATCGAAATGGACAATAAAATAGAGTTGGTATTCTACAAAATGGATCCAAATGTCCAATAGATATATGAAGGTTCAACTTCAATTAGTAGCAGAGAAATGCAAATTTAGGGCTCAAATTTAAAAAGACTGGCAATACTAAACATTGGAAAATATAGTGAACTCTTCCATACACTACTGATAGGAATATAAATGAGCACCATCATTTTGGAAATAGTTTTCTAATATCGAACACATGTATATTCTAATTCAGCAGTTCTGCTTCTGAGTATATACCCAGCAGAGATGCATATACATGAAAACTGAGAGAGGTATCAGGAACATTCCTAACAGCATTATGTGTAACAGTCAAAGTTGGAGACAACTCACGTGCCTGTCGATACTGAAACAGCTGAATTAACTGTAGTGTACTCATGCAATGGAACACTATGCAGCAATGAAAAGCAATGAATAGCAGCTACCCTCAAAAACATGGATGAATCTTACAGTCATAAGATTGAGTGAAAGGAACTATGTCTAAGGTAATTCTGTTATTATGTATGATTATATATTATGTACCAAATTCAAAGATACATAAAACTAATATATAATGTCTGAGTCAAAATAATAGTTATATTTGGGGAGGAACTAAGGGACATAATAAGAAGGTGAGCTTCTAGGAAGCCGGTAATGTTCTTTTCATGAGTGTTCATGCTGAGCTGTATTTATGTGTGTATTATATTTTTAAGGTTTTAAAAATGTATACACACATAATTCAAAGTTGAACTATATATCTATCTACTCTTCTGAGGATTTTTTCTTCTAAATATTTTAAATAATTATTTTCATTTAAAGTTAGTCCTATTAATATGAAAACGAGGCAAATTCTGAAAAAAGAAGATGACAAGAAATTATGTGCTTCTTTGGAAATAGACTGTCTGCTTGAACTGTCTCTTCTTCAAACTTAATCGCATGGTTCTACTTTGAATATGGTAGACAAACTGTTTCCTGGCTTACAGTAAAGCCCAGTTTTGTTAAGACGAAATGGCTTTTGATTCGTTTGGGGTTTTCAAATGGGAATATTTGATAGATATATAATGTTAGAAAGAAAAATAGGAATGAATTCAAATTCATATTTAAAATGAATTTATGGGAACAGAGTAAGTACAGATGTGCAGGAAGAAACTCTCATCGACAAAAATCAAAGTTAGTGCCTTTGGCAGTGACATGCTGAGATCATAAAGAAGTCAATGCTAATATGTTTCAATAGATTCTGCACAAGAAATTTTATTTTCAGCCCGTTACAATAATGTGTAGTGACTGATGACCCCTTGCTTTAGTGAACAACTCAAACTTCCTACTTTCCTTGTTTTTTCACGATGGTAATTGATGTGTTAATACCAAAGCAAAGGTTGGAAGTTTGTATTTCAGACAAGTACTGATAGTATTAATTGAAGATGAAATGACTTATTTACAGATAAGTCTTGCTTCAAGGCCACTTAGTATATAGAGTATAAATATACAACTAAGCTGAGGATTAATTATTTTAAATGCCTTCTTGTAAACAGTAGTTTCTCAGTCTCAGATAAATGATCTAATCTTGGGTTTCGCAAGTGTATGGTTATATGTAAAAATAATTTAAAAATAATGACATTTATATTGGTATCATTGTGTAACACACCTTCTTATTTAAATCCTTAAATACTAATTCAAAAGAATTTATGTGCCCCTGTGTTCATTGTAATGCTATTTACAAGAGCTAAGTATTGGAAACAGTCTCAGTGCCCATCAGTAGATGAATGGATTAAAAAACTGTGGTGCATTTGCACAATGGAATACTGTGCAACAGAAAGAAAGAAGAAAGTCCTACCTTTTGCAACAGCATGGATGGAACTGGAGACTATTAAGCTAAGTGAAATGAGCCAGTCCAAGAAAGACAAATACCATATGATTTCATTCATATGAGGAATTTAATGAACAAAATAAACTAACAAGAAAAATAGACCCAGAGACGTGGAACAGACCGACAGCTGTAGGGTGGTGGGGGTGGATGATGGAAGGAAGGGGAGGGGACTAGTCAAGGAACATGTGTGAATGACACGTGGACATGGATGATGGCAAGGGGATTACCTGTTGGCCAGCAGGGTGGGCTGGATGGAGGCAGACAAAAGTGAAAAAATGGGGACTACTAGAATAGCGTAAACAATTTAAAAAAAAGAAAACAGTTGGAGAACTGACATTACCTGGCTCCAAGACTTAAAGGCTGCAGTAATTAGTAGCCTTTGTAGTAGCCTTACAGTAATAAGCTATTAGTGAAACAATAGACAAATAGATAAGTAAAACATAATAGAGAGCCCTGAAATAGATCCACATAGATATAGTCAACTAATCTTTGATAAAAGAGCAAAGAAAATACCATGGAGCATATATAGTCTTTTAACAAAATATTCTGGAACAACTGGACATTTGTATGCAAAAATGTGAATATGCATACAGGACTTACACCTTTCACAAAATTTAACCCAAGGTAGATCATAGACCTAAAGGTAAAATACAAAACTGTTAAACTCCTAGGAGGTAACATAAAAGAAAACCTAGATGACCTTGGGAATGGTGATGACTTTTTGGATACAACACCAAAGACATGATCCATGAAAAAAAAATCGATAAGTTGGATTTCATTAATATTTATAAAACACAACAAAAAAAACTTCTGCAAAAGTCAATGTCAAAAGAATGAGGGGAAAAAACATAGACTAGGAAAAATATTTGCCAAAGATACATCTGACAAAGGCCTATTATCCAAAATATCTCTAAAAACTCAACAGTGAGAAAAGA
This sequence comes from Trachops cirrhosus, assembly GCA_028533065.1. NCBI lineage: Eukaryota > Metazoa > Chordata > Mammalia > Chiroptera > Phyllostomidae > Trachops > Trachops cirrhosus. The sequence goes on along the minus strand of CM052548.1, from coordinate 9,937,312 downwards.
AATCACCCAATTATAAAATGGACCAAAGACTTTAACAGACACCTCATCAAAGAAGATAGACAAATAACAGATGGCAAATAAGCATGAGAAAGGATGCTCCACATCCTATGTCACCAGGGGAATGCACATTAAAACAACGAGATACCACTGCACACATATAAGGATGGCCAAAATCCAGAGCACTGACAACATCAAATGCTCACGAGCATGTGGAGCAACAGAACACTCACTCACTGCTGGCGGGAATGCAAAATGGTGCCACCACTTTGGAAGACAGTTTGGTGATTTTTTCTCAAAGTAAACATCCTCTTATTATGTTATCCAGCATGTAGACGGTCCTAACAGCTACATTCATAATTACCAAAACTTCAAGGAACTAAGACGTCCTTCACTATGTGAATCGATAAACTGTAGTACATCCAGGCAGCGGAATATTATTCAGCACTAAGAAGAAATGCTCTGTCAAGCAATAAAAAGACAAAACTGTGGAAACTAAAATAATCATTGGCAGGAGAGGGGTGAGGGAGAGATGAATGGGCAGAGCACAGAGGATTTGGGGGGCAGTGGAATAGCCTGCATGGTAGAGTAATGACTGATACATGTCAATATACATTTGTCCAAAGGAGAATGTATGACACCGAGAGTGAACCCTAAGGCAAAGTATAGACTTTGGGTGACTGTGGTGTGCCCAGACAGGTTCATCAGCATAGTAATGACCCACTCCGGTGGGGGATGTTGAGGAGGGAAGGCTCCGCTTGCGTGGGGACAGCAGGTGTACCGGGAAATCTCCGTAGCTCTCTGGTTTGCTGTGGACCTAAAACTACTCAGAAGAAAATAAAGCCTTAAAAAATAGTTGGGAGATAAAGGGACACAATAATAACAATAGCTGAATAACATTTAATAACATGTATTGAATTCTCATACATGAAACCGCTACTGCTTTTCTCCAGAACTTACCTTTTTATATATATACATTTATATATAATGTTGTTTCATTTTATCGTCTTTGAAATTTTAGCTTTCCCTTTTTAATCATTTTCCTTTGCTTCTCCCTCCAAGTACTTACATTAATTACTAGGATGCAATTCCTTATTGTTTTAGAAACTATTCAAATGAAGAATTAGAATAATTTCTATGATTTAACCTCCACTGGAAGTGAGATACAGAACCACCTAGTGGTTATAAGCTGCTACTTCGGAGCCAGGCATCTTAGAATCATAACCTACCTGTTCAGTTATATGACTTGTACAGTTTATCAGACCTGTCTCTGTGCCTTTGTTTTTAACCTCTAGGTTGGGGGTAATATATACAACTTACAGGATTGCCGTGAGCATTACATTGTTAACATTTGCAAGGTTTTGGGCACCTTGTCCGCATTTGTTAAACAAATATGGATGTTCTTCCTGTCCGCCTCCTACTTTTCCATCCCATCTCAGCAGACAGAATGCTTCTTTTCCTCTCTGAGGCTAGTTGTCCAGCCAGCCTCTGTTTCTCACTGCCCCTGCCATCTCCAGGACCCTGTGTGGCTTCATGAATTGTTTCTTCAAATTTCTGTACTGGTGTAGACATTCACTGCAGCAACATGGAATATTTGTAATATGATGTCTCTAGTCCTTTATAAATGATTTTTCCTTTGTGTAGAACTTCTCCTACCTTATGTGCCTGGCCTAATTTTACTCATTGTTCAAACTCGTTCTTACACTCATACATTTAACCTTCTCTGCTGCAGAGTGCCAAATGCATAACTCCATCAGAGCCTTTTCCTCTTGACTTACCTGGTTGGTGAGGCCCCCAGCAGACAGGAGTGTTCTTTAAGAGAGATGATTTGTTCTTCTATCCCATGATCTCAGCCGAATGACCAAAGTGACACAATTTTTCAATCAGTGAACACATGAGTGTTTGAATTTGATAAGCACCTAATTCCTAGTATATTATCAGATGATCCCATTTCAGTAAAATGTGTGACCTAAAAAAATAGCAGAAATTCTCTGTCCAGCCATGTTTAACCAAGAAGTATGCTTTCATCAAAAATTTTTTAAAAATCAAAGATTGTTACTTGACTGGCCAAAAAAAAAAATAAGAATAACAGCTTTACTTTTGAACATAATCTTATTTGAGAGAGAGTCTTCTATTATGTTTATTATACAATTAACTAGCTTATGCTTTGGAATGACCAACAGAATATATCCCATTATTATCTTTCTTCATGGCTTTTACCTGGTAATTAATTTTCTCTTGAAGTCAATGCAGATTATATTTTATAGCCGGAGCCAAAGGATTAAAGAAGAATGTTATGCCATCATATTATAAAAAAACATAGTTTTAAGGGCTATGATTAATTTCTGTGACTCAATGTCTAGATATATGTCAATAGTCTGTTACTAAAGAAGATATCTTCTAGAGCTTTTAGTCATTTAATGCATGCATTTTTTGAGATATCGAATGTATGGTTTGATGATTTCTATATAAGACATTTATTGGGCCATGGATCTTGTCTATTTCTCTTTGTTTTTGAAAACAGAGCTGACAGAATTGTCAATAGAAGGGGAAACATACTTAAACAGTATGTCTCTCCTTGAGCTTTGCAGGCTTGGCCTTTGAGCATTGATCTGTTGTTACGGAGCTGACAGGCCTGGCTGTCGAGGCCATTCGGTAATTTAGTTTTGGGGATCTTATGTCTTATGTTGTGTCTGAGGAGCCCGGATACAAAAGCAGACCTGCTGGGGAGCATTTTTGCCCCTATTTTCTAAGTGGAATTTTCATTCATTATAGTTAATTAGCCTTTAACAGCTTTTTAAAATTAAAAGTTAGCCTTTAAAGTTTTTAATATAAACTTAAAGGTTTAAATATCCTGTTAATACCACTTTAGCCACTTTAGCTACCTTATCACAAATTTTTATCTTTATTACTTTGGTTTTTGTTCAGTTTGAAGTATTTTAAAGTTTTTATTATGATTTCTTATTAAACTTGTGAATTATTTAAATGTGTTTTTAAGCTTCAAATATATGAGGTTTATATGATCTCTCATTACTGCCTTTTTCTTCCTCTTCCTGTCTCAAAGTTCTCTTCTAATTATCCCCATTCTCTTCTCTACTGCATACAATTTTCTTTTGTACTATCTGAGCTTCCCTTTAAGCATATACCTTTGTTCCAGGTTGTGTTATATATTTAAAAAGCAGGAAAACCCTTTGGTCCCACAGTACCATTTGTGCTACTCATTTCTTCGCTCCCCTTTGGAGCAGAAATGTTTGCAGGAGCCCTAGAACGTTTCCGTTTTGTCGCCTCCCCTTCTCTTCATCCATTTCTGCTAGTCCGCTGTCCCCAGTTCTCCTACCATTGCTTCAGGGACCTCCAGGACACCAGTGGCAGGGTTTAGACTGATTATCTGTCCACTTGTTCTGTCGATAACTGGAGCTGGGTATTGAAATCTTGGACCTCAATGGCAGATGTTTCTTTTTTCTCTTTGCAGTTCTACCACTTCTTGCTTCAGGTACTCTGAATTCTGTCGAGCACATAAACGTTAGTGATTGTTATATCCTCCTGGTGAATTTCTTTCTTTATCATTATGAAATGATCTTCTTTATACTACTAGCTATTCTTTCCTCTGAAATCTACTTTTTGATATTTACATAGATGAATTTTCTTTTGATGAGTATTAGTGTGATGTATCTGTTTTCACTCTTATTGTCTCTGTATTTAAAGTGGTTTCTTCCCTTTTCATTTTGGTGATGGTTTCTTTAACTCTGCAGAAGCTTTTTAGTTTGATGTGGCTGTGTTTGTTTATTTTTTCCTTTCTTCCCTTACCCTAGGGTATATACTGGCAAAAATATTGCTACATGGGATATCTGAAGTTTTCTTGCCTATTTTCCTCTAGGACTTTTATGCTGCCATGACTTATATTTAAGTCTTTATCCATTTTGAGATTATTCTGGTGTATGATATAAGTGATAGTGTAGTTTCATTTTTTTTGGCATGTACCAGTCTAATTCTCCCAACACCATTTATTGGATAGACTATCTTTACTCCATTGTCTGCTCATGCCCCCTTTGTCAAATATTAATTGACTGTAGAGACTTGGGTTTATTTCTGGGTTAAGCATTCATTTATCTCTATTCTGTTCCACTGATCTATATGTCTGTTCTTATGTCAGTACCATGCTATTTTGATTACAGTGGACTTGTAGTATAGTTTGATGTTGGGTAGTATGATCCCTCCTACTTTTTTCTTCTGTCTCAAGATTGCTGAGGCTATTAGGAGTCATTTTTGGTTCCATATAAATGTTTGAAATATTTGTTCTAGATCTGTGAAATATGCCATTGGTATTTCAGAAGTAATTGCATCAAATCTATAGATTGCTTTGGGTAATATGGAAATTTTAATAATATTAATTCTTCCATTCCATGAACACGGTATATGCTTCCATGTATTTGTATCTTCTTTAATTTCTTTCTTCAGTGTTCTACAGTTTTCACAGTATAGATCTTTTACCTCCTTGGTTAAATTTATTCCTAGGTATTTTATTTTTCTTGTTGCTATAGTAAATGGGATGTTTTTCCTAGTTTCTCTTTCTGATGTTTCATTGTTGGTGTACAAAAATGCCATCAATTCTGAATATTGACTTTATATCCTGTTTTGCCAAATTCAGGTATTAGATTGAGTAGTTTTTTGGTGGAGACTGTAGGGTTTTCTATGTACACTATCATGTTGTCTGCAAATAATGACAGTTTTACTCTATTCTAAACTAGACACCTTTTATTTCTTTTTCTTGTCTGATTGCTGTGGCTAGAACTTCCAGTACTATGTTGAATAAGAGAGGTGAACACAGACAATGACTGTATGGGAGAGCATTTTTGTCAATGATAACATCGGACAAGGGTTTGATCTCCAAAATATATAAAGTACTCATACAACTCAACAACAGTCAGACAAACAATCCAATTAAAAAATGGACAAAGGATATGAATATACACTTATCTAGGGAGGGCATACAGATGGCCCATAAACTTATGAAAAGATGCTCAACATCACTAGCCATCAGAGGGATGCAAATTAAAACCACAATGAGATACTACTTCACACCAATCAGAATGACCATTATTAATAAATCAACAAACAACAAGTGCTGGTGAGGATGTGGAGAAAAAGGAACTTTAGTGCACTGTTGGTAAGAATGCAGACTGGTATAGCCACTATGGAAAACAGTATGAAATTTCCTTAAAAACCTAAAGATAGAACTGCCATTTGACCCACTGATTCTGCTGCTGGAAATATATCCTAAGAATCCTGAATCACAAATTTAAAAGAACTCCCCCCACCCATGTTCATAACAGTGCTACTTATAATAGTCAAGTGCTAGAAACAGCCCAACTGCCCATCAGTAAATGAGTGGGTCAAAAACTATGGTAAATTTACACAGTGGAATACTACACAGCAGAAAGAAAGAAGGAACTCTTACCCTTTGTGACAGCATGGATGGAACTGGAGAGCATTATTCTAAGTGAAATAAACCACGCAGTGAAAGACAAATAATATATGATCTCACCTATAAGAGGAATCTAATGAACAAAATAAACTAATGAACAAAATAGAACCACAGACATGAAAACATAGAACAAACTGACAGTGACCAGAGGGGAGAGGGGAAGGGCATAATGGTGGAAAGAAGGGGAGGGGACTAGACAGAGAACATGTATGAATGACCCAGAGACATGGACAACAGTGTGGGAATGGACTGTGGGAGTGGTGGGGTGGGATGAATGAAGGTGGGCAAAGGTCAAAAAATTGGGACAACTGTAGTAGAATAACAATAAAAATGATTTAATAAAAAAAGAAAGTGGTTTCTTTCAGACAGCATATATCAATAATTTGGTCTTACATTTTTATTTAACATGATAATCTTTATATTTAGTGTATTTAGATTATTTACATTTTATGTGATTAAATCTATGCTTAGGTTTAAATCTATTATCAGTTTTAATGTCTTTCCTGCTCATTATAATATGATTGTCATTTCTTTATTGGTTTTAGTTTATTGAGTTTTCTAATTATGGGTTGTGGTTTCCTGCTTTTTGTGCAACTGATAATTTTTGACTGAATTTCAGACATTGTGAACTGTACCTTTTTGGGTGCTGAATATTTTTTATATATTGAGATTTGTTCTGGGATAACGTGAAGTTTGACATTTTTGAGTCTTCCTTTTTCGCTTTGCAGATGGAGGATGAGTGATGTTTAACTTAGGGTTAACTATTCTCTACAAGGAGGCAAGACCCACTGTGCCCTCTACCCAGCACCCCATGAATTATGAGGTTTTCCAGTGTTGCTAGTAGGAACAAACACACCTCCTGTGTGAGTGTTATGTATTCCCTCTAGTTCTTTGGGGGGCTCTTAACCTTACATGCATGAGTTGAGCAGTATTCTGAGAAATACTCCAGGGAGACCCTCTGCGGATCTCTGCGGTTCTCTCTGGGCAGCTCTCTTCATTTTGTCACTCGGTCTTGCAAATTCTCGTTGCTTTGATTTCCCCAGACCCTCAGCAGTGCATCCTTAACTCAGCAGATCTTCCTGGCCGTGCATGAGTTCCCCATTCCCAGTGCAAGTCCTGGAAATTCTCAAAGCAGTAAACTGAAACAGTTATAAGATTTATCTCATCCTCACCCCTTCTTATCTCAGGGATCACTGTACTTCACTGTCAGGCACTAAACATCTTGAAAATCACTAGTTTACATATGTTTTCTGTTTTTTAGTATTGTTCATTCTTGTCAATGGGAAATTCAGTTCCTCTTACTCAGTATTGCCAGAAGCAGAAATAAAAATATTCTTTTAGTTTTGTAGTTGTGTTTAAATTAGTATGACTAATTTCTTAGAATTAATTCTCCCATTTGTGGTATGGGTTGACCACAATCAGAATTGAATTTCCCAGCATTAAACTTATTATTTTGCAAATCTTGTTTTGAAGGAGATTTCTTCTTATACACCCTTCCAGTGCATTCCGTTTGAGCCCCTTGAGATGTGGCATCGCCAGGTGCACAAACGCAGCCTGTGTCAGCGACTGGACTGGGGGTTTTGCTCAGTGTTTGTGTGGTTATTGGATCCTCCCCACCCTCCAATGAAATACAGCCCAATTTTAAACTAGACTCGCAAAGCTTGCACCTCCATCGTGGCCACAGCGAACAGTGTGTTATTTTTTTTTTAAAGATGGGTGAGGAGTGGGCACTGTTCCTGTTCTCTTTCATGGAAGAAACCTCATCTCCAGTTCCTGCCCTAGGGTTCCAAAGGGGGGCATATTTCTGATGAATGGCTTTAACCCTGATGCCCACAGTCCTGCCTTCCCTGTGGTTTCAGCTCCTGTCACTGCTCCGAGTTCCTTACTCATGTCTGCTTTACGGAGGTTTTTCTTTTCTTGGATCTTTCAAACATGAAATGTCTTCTATGAATTTTGCATTTTCAGAGCAGAAAAGGAGGGAGTTGCATTTATGTTTAATCTGCTGTTTCACCCAGGATGGAAAAAAATGTTTTTGAAAAGACAGCAGAAAATGGAGACCATGAGGGAGAGAACACGGTAATGTCAGTAAACCCTGATTCTGTATTCCTTGAAGCTCTCATTTTTTACCTTAAAAGAAAACCCCCAGCTTTTGTGCTTATTTTGACAAGGATTTTAATAAAAGATTTTAGAAAATTCAGAGCCTAATTTTTAAGGGATAGTACGATTTTGCTGACGTTGTTGCTATTCTATTGTTTTTCAGAATTTTGGGAAAAGGTTAAAACTAGCTTGTGAAGTATTGGTAATGGTGAACTTTTTTATATTGTGTGATATTAGAGTTATTTAGTAAACTTGAAAAAAATTCTTTAAATGATGTAGTTATTTATAAAGATGTTATAGAACTATTTCATGAAGACCTGCTCACACGGAATATGGGAAATTAGTATCTGATTCGAATATCTGAAAATGAGAAATGATTCCATTTGTGGTCAATCTATGCCTGACCTTGCTGTTCTTCCTTCGCCAATCAGATGGGCACTCCAGGATGCACAAGGTCCTTGTATATCTGGGTCCGTTTCTACCCTGATGTGTTTTGTAGTCCATTGTTTTAAACAAATGTGATAATTTCCAATTAAAGACATTTTCCTAAATGTAATGTAATCATTGACGTTTTCAATAATTAAAAAATGTTTCATAATCTTAAGAGTCATTGTTAATATCATGTTTACCCATCTTTTAAAAATATCTAATAATTTTAAAATCCCCCATGGAATATTATTCCATGTGTATGATTTTCCTTGCAAAGATACAATTCAGTAATTGAACCTGTTTTCTCATTCTGCTAAATACCAGTCTTCCTCTCATCTTGATGCATGTTAAACACTCTTATTGCTAAAAATATAATTGCTCTTAACATTTGCATGTTCAGTACACTCAAGTACCTAGCCTTATAAATAAAGTTTCAGTACATTTTCATCTTATCATAAAGCAGCCTTGATAATTGATTAGCATAATTAATTTTGAGCATTTGGATACAGAGTAGCCTTAGCTAAATATCATCCTTAAAAATATTTATTTACATAACTGAGTAACATAAAATTGCAATTCACAGAAATTATTAAACAAAACTAAGCTACAAATTTAAAATCAATACAATAATTTTAAGGAAGGAATGTAAGTAAAACCTTAAGTTTAGTTATTATAGGAACCACCCACTTTTATAAAGTAATGAAATTTATTTACATAAGTACAGAAGAAAATCTGTCTCATTAATTCATAATTATGTAGCTCTCTATTATGGGGCAGATGTGGAGGAGTGGTAATTATGTGCCCATTCAAAAACTTTATATATTAGATAACCCATATTTAAATGTATTAATGCTCTCCAGCACCTAGAAGTAAAATGGTGATTCATTTGTTAAAACTAAAAGTATCTTGAGAGTCTACTAGTTAGTGGAAATGTTCCAAAATCATACATGGAAAATATTAGCAAGATGCATAATAAAAGCTCTATGACTATGTTTTTCTTTTAAAGAAAATACAACTAATCGATCTAGCTGAAATTTAGGAAGTTATTTGTTTAACAATTATTTATATTAGATTTTGCCAACAATTTCTGTAGCTAAAATATTAAATTAAATGAATATAATGTAAATGATTAGGGCATAATGACAGACTTTGAATTTAATTTTTGTGTCTGTCATCTATTTCAGTACTATAGCATTGATTTAGTGTCCAATCATAGGAGAAGTGTGTGTGTGTGTGTGTGTGTGTGTGTATGTGTGTGTGTGTGTACTTACTTTTGGCAGACCTTGGTGTTTCCTCCTATCATTAACTCCAGTCAGTTCTTTGGGAAGTATGCATTGAAAACATAAAAGAAGGGTGTCCACTTGTATTTGTTTTAACCTATAAAAAGTAAGGTATTACTTAGCAATGTATGTCGAATTAAGCTATGTCTAGAATGTTCCAGACATTGTTTTAGGTCCTGTAAAAATAACAAATAGAAATGAAGATAGTCAAGAAGATTCTGTTGTTAATGAGGTTTTCATTTTGAGATTTATTAAAGTACTTTGAACCAAAAATGAGTATTCAGTGGGTAGTTTGACAGTAACTAGTTTAATACCCAATCAACAACTCTTTACAGAAATTTGTACCTACCTGTGTGCTTGTACTGTGGGGTGCTAGAAATATATAACTTTGATCCACTGATTGTGTGAGGAAAATATTACCGAATGACAAACTTCCCAATTCTGTACCTATGGTTTTTCCACAAAATATAGAAGTGGATGTTTAAGGTATCTTATATCAGCATACATGAGGTTGAGGATGAAAGAATGGAAAATGATGGAAGTGTTAGAGCGAGTATAAAATATATTAGATATTCTCAACCAACCCCTCTTCACTGTCCCCACAACAAGCTACATGTTAGTTAAACACTGCAATCCGGCTTGAGCGCCTTCTTTACCTTTTCTTCAAGACTTATTTGTGGGAGGATGAGGTATAGGGATTCACAATGTTTGTGGAGTGTTGGGTATTTTCTTTACATTCAGGAAGTATTTTTGTGTCTGGCTCTGTTCTGGGCTCTGTAGACACCTGACCCAGAGATGGAGTCTATTGCAAAAGAATGCTGTGTATTTAGCTACTTTATTATAGCAGTTGTTTCAGATAAAATAAATTACAGCCCATATTGAAATGAAATGTAGCAATCTTTTTAGCGAGGTGACTTGCATTTATCCATCTTTGTGAAATAAGAAGCAATTAACCAATGATTAGAATGCAAGAGATAATTTTTAATGATGGATGCAATAATGGAATTTAATTAACTTCAAATAAATATTTTAGTGAGAATTCATTTGTACACCCAGATATTTATTTATAATATAATAGCTTTGCTATTTTTGTCATTAGCCACTGCACCAGAAATCATGCAGAAGCATTAATATCAATTTGAAAAGCCATGATCTCAAAAGCCATAGCTTTCTAGTGTGTACAGCAATTGTATCATGATTAGCATGCAGGGCACAAAGAGACTGACAATCGGGCATGATGGATGATATTGTTTTCCAGTTCGTAAACACTGTGCTCTGGTTCTTGCAGGATAGATTTCAGCTATTTTGTATGAGGTTGGATATTCCTGAACTGATTTGGGGTCATTATTTATCAAGCACAGTTCAAGAAATTACTATTTGCAATTATTAAAAATAATTTTATTTCTATTTGAGTTGTAATAGTCAAAAGGGTATTGATGAGTAGGTTACCATAGCTGTAACTGAGAGAACTGAGATATGCCTGCAATATGGGGCCAGTATGCTTCCTCAACCCCCTCAACCTGTGATTGTTTGGATCTGCCAATTACATGGGTCTCTGAGAGGTAAGTACGACAATGCAGGTGTAGAAATACTGGAGTGTGACTGCAGTATGGGGGGTAGTACAAAAGAAGGCTTTTGAGATTTCATTGCAAGGGCAAACAAAATGTAACAGAGAAGTTTCACTTGGCCACAAACCATGGGAACCAGAGGGTAGTCCCAGTTCAGGGCAGAGTAAGATCACTCTTATTTGAACCAGTCCTCATGCAGACCACCTGGCAGGGATGAAAGGCTGCCCCTGAAATGTTAAAGAGTTCTCTCCATAATGTTGTAATGTCTCCAGTTCAATCAGCTTGGTGATGGGGCCCCTTCAGGAGAGAAGAGTAGCTTCGGTCATGTGCAGCGGCACCCTAGCCAGCTTGCTGAGTGAGGGCGGAGCACTGACTAGCGGTTCAGACATGTGCATCTTTGGTTCATGGTTTTAGTGGACATGGGTCATCACAATGCAATCCATAGCCGGTGGGAGAAATGACTCATGGCCCATCAAGAACATTGACGGAACTCCTAGTAGGACTTGAAGTGGTACTATGGTTGAGGGCATGTCTTCAAAGGGTGTTAAGGCCAGAATGATACAGGCATTATGCAAAGCTTATTGAAATTTCTATGTAAAGGTTAATGAGATTTAATTACTAAACACATACTGGTTATGTATATAATTTTAGATTTTGATGTGAAGCTTTGAAGGGCCTCCTTTTTGCAGGGAAATTTGAGATAGAGTCTAAGGTCATTGTAGTTTATATGTGTCTCCTTAGTGAAGCAAAAACAATTATCCAGGTATTGTGAAGGATGAATGAATGTACATGTATAAAGAAACATTCTGCAATTTTTTATTATATAAGTAAAAGCAACTAGATGACTAGACTAAGATTACTTAAATATGAAGCATCTTTTGGCAACACATCTTTTACTTTTTCTACAATTTTCATATTTAAAAAGATATGGGCACTAAAAATGTTAATCTTACTGATTGGAATTAGACCTTTGTCATATTTTTTTATGGGTGGTATTTGATGACAGAAAAAATAGATAACATGGCCCAAACTGTATACATTTTTATATTTAATATGAAAAGATGTTTTTTCTATGACTGGCTTATTTCACTTAGCATGATGTTCTCCAGTCCATCCATGTTGTCACAACAGTTAAAACATTCTTCTTTTTCACAGTTGTTCTATCCACTCATCTACTGATGGACACTTGGGCTGCCTTCAAATCTTAGCTATTGTAAATAACGCTGCAGTGAACATAGGGATGTTTGTATTATTTTGAATTAGTGTTTCTGGCTTCTTTGTATACATTTCCCAAAGTGGAATCACTGGGTCGTAAGGCAGTTCCATTTTAAACTTTTTGAGGTAACTCCATACTGCTTTTGCAGTGGCTGCACAGATCTGCATTTCCACCAACATTGCAAAAGGGTTCCCTTTTCTCCACATCTTTGCCAGCGCTTGTTGTTTGTTGATTTATTAATGATGGCCATTCTCACAGGTGTGAGGTGATATCTCATTGTGGTTTGCATTTACATCTCTGATGATTAGTGATGTTGAGCATCTTTTCATATGTCTATTAGCCATCTGTATGTCCTCTTTGGAGACGTATCGATTCAGGTTCTTTGCCCATTTTTTTAAAATTTTTATTTATTTATTTATTTTTAGAGAGGGGAAGGGAGGGAGAAGGAGAGAGAGAGAGAAGCATCAATGTGTGGTTGCCTCTCATGTGGTCCCCACTGGGGACCTGGCCCACAACCCAGGCATGTGCCCTGACTGGGAATCGAACCTGCGATGCTTTGGTTCGCAGTCCGCACTCAATCCACTGAGCTACGCCAGCCAGGGCTTCTTTGCCCATTTTTTAATTGGACTGTGTTTTCTCAGTGTTGAGGTATACAAGTTCAGTATAAACTTTAGATATTAACCCCTTATTAAATGTATTAGTGAATATGATCTCCCATTCAATAAGTTGTCTTTTTATTTTGTTGATGGTTTCCTTTGCTGTGCAAAACCTTTTAGTTTGATGTAGCCCCATTTGCTTAGTTTTTTCTTTTGCTTCCCTTGTCTGATGAGATATATGATTTCACTCATATGTGGAATCTAATGAACAAACGGAACTAACAACCAAAATAGAGATAGATTCATAGACAGAGAGCAGGCTGACAGCTCTGTGGGACAGATAAAGGGGTGAAGGGATTGAGCCAAAAAGTAAAAGGTCTCATGGACACGGGCAACAGTGTGGTGATAGTGGCAGGGGTAGAAGCATAGCTGGACATGAAAAAGAATATAAGAGGGATAAGTCGTCATGGGAAAATACAATTAAAAATTAACAAAAGAAGAAATTCAGGGTTCCAGCCAAGATGGAGGCATAGGCAGAAATGCTTCACTCCCTCATACAACCAAAAGAAGGATAACAACCAATTTAAAAACAAAACACAAGCAGAACTTCCAGAAAAATCAAACTGCATGGAAGTCCAACAACCAAGGAGTTAAAGAAACAGTCATCCAGACTGGTGCACCAAGACAAAGAATATGGCCTAAATGAAAAAACAGATCAAAACTCCAGAAAAAGAGCTAAGTGACAAGGAAATAGACAACCTATCTGATGCAGACTCCAAAACACTGGTAATCAGGATGCTCACAGAATTGATTGACCTTGGTCACAAAATGAAAGAAGAAATGAAGGCTATACAAAGTGAAATAAAGGAAAATATACAGGGAACCAACAGTGAAGGGAAGGAAACTGGGACTCAAATCAAGAGTTTAGAACAAAAGGAAGAAATGATCATTCAACTAGAACACAATGAAGAAACAAGAATTAAAAAATATGAAGAGAGGCTTAGGAACCCCTGGGACAACTTTAAAAGCTCTAACATGTGAATCATAGGGGTACCAGAAGGAGAATAGGAAGGGCAAGAAATTGAAAACTTATTTGAAAAAATAATGAAGAAAAACTTTCTCAATCTGGCAAGGAAATAGACTTCCAGAAAGTCCAGGAAGCTTGGAGAGTCCCAAGAAGTTGGGCCCAAGGAGGATCACACCAAGACACATCATAATTAAATTAGCCAAGATTAAAGATAAGGAAAGAATCTTAAAAGTAGCAAGAAGAAAGGAGTTCCCTACAGAATAATTCCCATAAGGCTATCACCTGATTTCTCAAAAGAAACCTTACAGGCAAGAAGGGGAGGCTGGAAAGAAGTATTCAAAGTCATGAAAGGCAAGGACCTACAGCCAAGATTACTCTATCCAGCAAAGCTACCATTTAAAATGGAAGGGCAGATGAAGTGCTTCCCAGACAAGGTAAAGTTAAAGGAGTTCATCATCAACAAGCCCTTAAATTGAGACAACTATAGTAGCGTAATCAATAAAATATACTTGAAAAAATAACAAAAGCAGAAAAAAAGATTTTTTTTTCTCCAGGCTATTTATTTATTTATTTTTGAGAATTAAAAAATTGCAGTCAAAATTATTTTTGTTATTTTTTTTGTCTTTTCTTTTTTTTCTTGTATTTTTTCCATTACCACTTATCCCCCTCCCCTCTGCAATTACCACACCGTTGTCCAGGTTCATGAGTCCATTTTCCTTTTTCTTTATCCCTCCAGGCAATTAAAAAAAAATTCTCAATTACAGTGAAATATCTCTCCCCACTGCTCATATGTGTAATGTTAAATATATACAATAATGTGAAATATATGGGATATAAATACATAATGTTAAATTATATGCACACCCACATATAATTAACTACTAAATGTTCTGGGTTTTATTAATACCTATTCCTTTATGACATCTGGAATAAATGGGGCTTTCTGTGATTGGAAATTAACGATCACTTGAAAGTCCTTTATTGTTCATCTTTAATTAACTGGACATTCTGAGGAAGCGTCTGAACTATCAAGCAGAGAGTGAGTGCAGAGCTCTGTTTTGCCATATCAGTGTCGACGACAAGCGCACAGGACTGCAAACGCAGGCACCTGGAGATCCGTCAGGTGTCGGCCGGGGAACCGCGTCGGGCTGTGCACGGGTGTGTGTTTGCTGAGGCTATAACTTCGTAAGTCCTAACCTGATCAGATTTGGGAGTGTGACCGGATTATTTTTTTCCACAGGTAAATTGAATATTTTGCACTTGCCACATGTGGTTTTACCCGTGCTGGGGAAAGGGCGTCCACCTGCCCAATGTGCTTCCCCACCGAAGAGGAAAGGGGCGAAGTGTGGATGGATGAGTCCTCCCTTCCCCCAGGTCCAGCAGGACCGACGAGCAGCACACACACGATGACAGCTCACAAGACAATCTTTTGGACTGAAGAACAAATGAAATAAACAATTTTTTTTCTGTTATAGATCTAAATTTAAGCAAAGGTATTTGGTACAAGGCAGAATGATTACATAAACAAAAGTTTTTTTCTGGCTCATTCCAAGATAGAGTCCTTAGCTAATATAAGACTTGCTTAGTATAATGGCTACTCTTTTATTTTTTAAAAAATATTTTTCCATTATCATTTATCCCCTTATACCCTCTTCCACCTCCACCCACCCCTCTCCACCCTCCCACAATCACCACACAGTTCTCCGTGTCCACGAGAGCTTTTTTCTTTTTCACTCGATGCCCCCACCCGCCCCCCTCCCCCAAAGCTGTCATCAGCTCCCCATCTATGAGTCTGTCTCTACTTCCCAGGTTAGTTTATTTTGTTCATTAGACTCCACATATGAGTGAAATCATATGGTATTTGCCTTTCTCTGACTGGCTTATTTCACTTAGCATAATGTTTTTTAGGCAGTGATAAGATTTGCTCCCAAAGATAACCGCAAGAGAAAAATCTGCGTTTCACCTTGCTGTCATCTATTTCAAAACTATGTAATACAATAAGAGACAGACCTCTCATTCAATCCCAGGTGGAAGAAGTAGAGAGGGGCAAGAAAGTAGAATTAGAAATAATATTTAATAATTGCTTTAGAAATTTTTTTCTGAATTTAATAATGATTTTCTGAGTTTCCTTTGAGGAAGGTCATTTTAGTTCAATAAGCATTACCCCCCAATTGTGTATTTATTATAGTGATGGTCTGTGGGAAAATTTCATATTTTTCATATTAAATTGAATTACTTCATATAACCTCTTAAATTATTTTTTCAAGGAAATTATAAGTCATTATTAAAAAGTGTTTTCCAAGTGACTTCTGCAAGGTTGATGGGAATAAGGGGGTAAAGTGAGAAAACTTCTAGGAAACCCATTGATGGTTCAGCCCTCACATATGTAGCATCCACCGTGTTCTCACAAGGACTAGGACTGGAATACATTAGGGAATGAAAGAACAACTGGGTCCTGCCATTCTAGAACTGGTAAAAAGAGAATGGATCTCATTTTCCTAGAAAAAAATGCTATAGCGTATTTTAAGTCTTTGTAAAATTCGGTGTGCCTTTAGACTATCCGGTGATGCTTAGCTACTTGCACTTACCCAGGTAAAGCAGCTTCTGTCTTCAATGCATATAGTTACCTGGGGCTGTTCAAGGGGATTGGAGTGGTGAGCTAAGGAAAATGGAAGAGTTGAACAGATATAGGTGACTGAAAACCAATATTTAGTTTTGCTTAACAAGATTTAGAAGGTTGCAAATTGGGATGCGCTGAGCTGGTTTCAGTGGCATTTGGTGTTAATGATTAAACATCAACCTGTGTATTTGCCTTTCACCTTGATCATAGATATGGAAGCAGGCAGCTGAATTTGTTTATATAGGATTTGTGTCCAAGAAAAGATTTTGTTTAGAGTGATTTAATCAGACTATTAATAAAAATTTAATTCAATGTGACAATTTTGCAGGTGTGTGCCATCCAGATATAAAATTCAGATTTGGCTGGTAATCTATCGTCACAAGGGTGTCCTTGTCAAGGAAATAAGATAAATCTTTCAGGCGTATTAAGTGAGGTAAACATTTTGTTGAAGAGATTCCATCATTGCAATGCCAGGTGATGGAGCCAGGTCTCTGAGAGTAGTGGGCCATGTAATTCCGTATCTGATGAGATCCAAAATACTGTATCAGATGCGGCTGCAGTGGCTGCAGCTCTGAGAGCCAGCAGTAATAGAGGATGTTAACATGGTCACTTAGCATCTATCTGACAGCACCTTGGAATAACCTGAAGCAGAGAGCAAGTGGGATAGAACTGTGAAATAGCCCAAAACACAGTGAGAGGCCAAGATCAAAAAACAGATCATTTAGCAACAAACTTAGTTTGTCCTCAGGATTTTGGGTTTTATTTATTTTGAGCTCTTGTGATATCACTTTGTAAAGTTTGTTCTTAATTAGAAACTAATGTAACAGCAAATAAAATTATATATATATATATATATATATATATATATATATATATTAGGTATACATTAGGAAGAACATTAGAATAGATTAGATAATCCGACAATATTCTTTTCCATGTAACAACATCACCAGCAGCAGTAGCAGCTGCTTAGTGCTGATAATTTATCACGAATCTGGCACTTTTCATACATCATGTCACATGCATTATTCAAAACAGCTTACAGCTTATCATTTAACCCTTGTGATAGATGAGCAGTTGGACCCAGGAAGGTGTGGGAGGTGGTTTGAGGTCAACCTTATAACCAGATGAATTAACCTCAATCTCATCTCACTCCCTCTTAGCTTCTCCTCTTCTTCACCGGACTGTGCTTCTGAAGGCCTGAGCAGAGAGAGTGGCCACGTCCTTATGATTTTTCATCAAAGATTTCTGCCTACTCTTGTGGGCATTCTTTAGGCCAAAGTCAACTTGAATTTAAAATTAAAGTCAACCTGTCTTCCATCAACTGGCACACACCCATTTTGCTATTTTAAAATTATTTCCACTTTTGAACCTTTCCTCCATGCCCTTCCCAAGAGATATCACCATCTCAGTCGCTTCGTTTACCCCTCCGTGCTGTAGATTCTAACATGTGCTTGTATAAGACCTCCCTCAAGCGCCAGTTTCATATGCTGTGGCAGGTGGGCCCGGCCAGGAGAACAGAAACTATGCTAAGCATTTCAAAAAGGGCAAATTTGTATGGAAAATTGCTTTTGTAGATGTTGATAGCTAGAAGAGCAAAAATGGGAAGATGTGGTGGCCCAGGGATTAATTAATAAAGGCAGCAGCTGTGGAATTTTTTAGTTTTTGTTTGTTTGTTTGTTTTCAGTGTATGGGTAAAAGAAGTCAACTCAAACTAGCTTATGGACAGAAGGAGTGCCTCTGCTCACAGACCTGACAGGGAATTACTTTGGTTTAGCTCATTGGAATCAAAGGCGGTGGAGCAGGTGGCTGAGGCTCAGGAGGTAGAACTAGGATTTGATTTCTTCAGAATATATTCATTTATTATTTTTTTTAAACTCCCATCCCAGTCCAACCCCCCAGCCCTCTCCACCTCCCTCCCATTTCCACCCCACCCTAGTTTTGTCCTTGTGTCCTTTATTCTTGTTCCTGCAAATCCTTCCCCTTTTCCCCTGAAATTCCCTCCCCCTCCCCTCTGGTCACTGTCAGCCTGTTCTCTATTTCAGTGTCTTCGGTTATATTCATTTATTCTCGGGCATACTCCCTTCCTCTGCCTCTATCCCCACCACACTCTCCCTTCCTCCCTCTTTCCTTCCCTCATTCCTTTCTCCTTCCACATGTTAGTTTGGCTTTATGACACGAAGGAATACAGCTCCCGATGTTAGGGCAAGTGGCAGTCATGTTCTTATTCTCTCCCTGTCAAAGCACTCAGTGGAAAAATAACTTTTAATTTTAGTGACTTTTATAGTAAGATATAGCAATCGATATCTTAATCCATTGTGAAGGACTTGTTGACAATTGGAACAATTTCTGTTGCCAGAGGTATGGTGTTCTGTGGACTGGTCAAATGGCTGTTCCTGCGGTGACGAGGTGAGGCTGTAAAATTCCAGAAGTGAGTTTCTAAAGGAAGGGAGAGTAATTAGGCCAATGCATCATTGACTCACACAGTGTTATTACATGTGTTATGTTGTCTGGGAAAAATAAGAAGCCCCAGTATACAATATTATAAATAAGTATGACAATCTATGTTACATATTAATAACAATGGTTGAGCTAAATTAAACATGTCTTCACTGCTTCAGGCTTTCTGTGGTCATCCTTTCTCATCTTCCCAATGGATTTGGGGGTTCTGCATGTTCATCATGCAGAACTTGTCATGTTTCAGAAACCACGAGCTTGAGATGAGCTTAAGTGTGTTTTTGAGAATTTTGAATTACACATTCTGATACAAAACAATTTCTGGTTCTCTATTTCTCTTATTCAAATATAATACATCAAATAAAAATTACTTATTGAATAAAGACTACATGTTGAACTCTTTGTTTTAATTTCAATATGAAATTTTAATAATTTTATTAGACTTACTTGTTTTAAAGATTCGTCAAAGCTACCATTGGTGTACATTCATTACATAGAAATCAGTCAGCACGTGTTTACTGAATACTTTTCATGTCTGATATGTGGTGTCAACTGGTCCTGATTATTATCAAGTGAGCAGATATTTATTACAAAGGTACCATTTAGTGTAATTATTAAAGTTTTCATTTTTTATTCAGCAACTAATGACAGTAAATGCACTTTAATTGTTTCAGAACAATAGTAAGACATTATTACTTGATTGTAAAATCTTTACACATCTAATTGCTGCATCCAAAATTCATTTTTACATCCCACAAATATAAATGTTAACTTTCTCTCATTGTGGAAAACGGTAAGCGTACGGATTTTTGTTTTGCTTCCATTTCTTTTTTGCTTCTAAAGGCACTTCGCTTTATTTCTGTAGACTTTCATAATGCATTTGAATCACATTGCTTCAGTAGATGTTTATTTTATTCTTATAACTTTCACTCTGAGTCATGGCAAGCAAAGAGATGGGCCGGTACGGAAAAGGCATTATCTGTAAAAGCAACAGCGCTTTTATAGTCACGTCAACACCCCGTTGTTCCTTAGTGGGTGCGGGTTCGTGTCTGAAACTCTCGCCTTCTGTTCGTTTGTTTCCCACATCACCTTGCTATGGGCATAGCTAGACCATTTAGCTGGTTTCAGTCAGTTCTTCGTCCATTTAATTTAGTCACCTGGGATATAAAAACACAATCTGCCATCATCAGTATCATCCCGAAGCTGCTATCCGTATGAATAAATATGACTAAAACTCAATATCTAAATTAAAGGAACAATGGCACTTTAGCTATTTCTACCTTTTCAGCCCAGTAGTATGAAAAATGGGGAGGGGTTGTTATGTTGCAAGTATCCTTGCCAGTGAAGAGTTTTACATTTGCAGCTAAGGGCATGGCTTAACTGTGGAGTCATCTAAGATTGTTCATTGAGTTGAAAGGTGGAGTTTGTAAAGGGATGGAGGTTCTTAATTCCAGTTTCCTGAAAATGAGATTTTGGAAGTGACAGTGTTGATAAGATTTGTTTTTGTTTTTTTCCCCATCAGCTTGTCAGAAATTACCAGGGAGCTTGGATCCCACTGGGTGGGTATGAAAAATTTGTCAGATTAGTTAGAATGTTCAGTAATATAGTGACATTAGTTAACTAAATTGCTTCCTTAATGAGGGCATATGACATTGAGTTTTAAAATAATAGCCTAAAGAATTTTAGAGATATGTAGATTAGGAGATTCAGCAAATGAAAAACTAGTAAAAGAATATAAAAATTCTTTGTGAAGCAATTATGAACCATCTTTGTTGTGTAGATTTCTCATAACAACTCTCCCAGGGGTCAAGGCTATTAAGCTTGTATACAAATGTTTCTTGTCCAAGGTCATGATTTAAAATGATAACGATAAAGGAGTAGCCTGCTTTCTTCTGTCTCCAAAGCCCTTTAGCCACAGCTAGGTTCAATTCCTCACCTCCAGACTCAGCCTAACTTCAAACTCTGGATCCAGTCTAGTCTCCAGTTAAGGAAATTTTAAAGAACCATTGGCTATCAGCTCGCCAGGAAGTCAGCCTAGGTCAGGCTCTTTTAATCTTAAAGGACCATCAAGATTTTTCTTCATTCTTTAGCACTAAGTTCTGGTTTTTGTTTTTGTTTCAGTCCCTGAGTACCTTTATTATTCTAATGTTGTAAATCAATTTTTTGGTTCCTTACCAGTTCCCCTAATTCTTCCCGAACTCCGATCCTACTGTCTCGTGACTAGAGTCCTGATTCATAGTTCTTGACTGTGCTGACACCTGGCCTGCTGTTGCTGCTGAGATCTTCCCACTTGATCAGACAGACACCTGGACTCTCCCGGGCCACCGGTGTGCCACTGCCAGTCCACCTGCCTGGACTTCGTTGCGCTGCCTACAGTGGGGACCCACTGTGACCACTTCCTCCTCACTGATGGTCTCTGAGCTCTAACACCTATCAGTCCTGTTCAAGTGCCAATGGTTGCATTGACAAGAATAGCCTCCCTATTAGTCATTTACTCTAGCTGTCACTCTTAGTTCTAATTTTTTCCAACTTTGTAGACTTGCTATGTCGTGCAAAGGGGGGCATATTAAGAAGAGATCAATGACAGTCTTCTTGGGATGGGACAACCCCATCTCCTGGTATAACAACTTCTCCAGGAGAATGTATAAATATATGATAGATTACACTTATATAACCCTCACTATGAACCAGATCATTTTCAAAGTACTTTTCAGGTATGAAAACATATAGTAAAATGTACCATCAGAGAGGCATCATATTCTAGGTGTAGTCAGAAAGTCAGATCTCTTAGCATTCATAAGTCGTGTGTCAGTTGAGCCTCTCCTCATGTTTCAACATCACCAACATTCAGCATCAGGAAAACAGGCAAATGTCACAATTGGCACGGATTCTACAGAGCAAACATGAAGAAGGAAATGCATGCAGCTCTCCTTAACTGTATGAAAGGTACAAAGGTGAAAGTAAATGTTCAAATGAGAAAGGGAATCTGGGATGTTATATGCGGTAATACCAGTGGATTAAAATAAACAAAACCCAGGATATTGGGAAGTTGTAAACATAACCACCTCCCCTGTCAGGTTAAAAAGGGGAAAAATGTAGCCTCTACAATGAAACAGCATTTATCATATTCTTACATATTAAACTGATTACATATCATCTCATTATCTTTTTTCACAACTTTCAAAAGCATTTTAAGTGAATGTTTACTAGTGGTTTTTCTTAATATTAGTAATGAATAAAACAAAAATAGTGGGGACATGGCAGCCCTCTGTCATGGAACCTCGAGTCTGTTGGGTGATAAGGACAAGGGAACAGGCAGTTATAATACTGAGTGACAAGGACAATAGCAAAAATTGGGCTTTGGAGTCAGGCATTCCTGGATTTAAATTCCTGCTGCAGTGCATACTAACTGGGTTACTCTGGACATATTATTCACTTTCTATCAACCTGAGTTCCTATACAACAGGAACAATAATTGTACCTAACATAAGGTTGTGTGGATGATGTAAGTCCCAAATTCACCCTATTATACTTATCCTGATATTTGTCTTTTGCCTGGTACTTAGGGTGGGTGGATAGGCCAGGAAACCGTGAAATACAGTGTCTTATACAACATTCTAACATCTTAAAATTTCTGCAGAATGGAAGAGTGTTGGAAATATATTAATGCAAAACTTCACAGAAAGAACTATAGGGGGAGGGGAAAGATGAAAAATGACCTTGGGCATGTTGAGCCAGCAGCACCGCTGAGCCATGATAGTGAACGGTCCAGTAGGTCTTGGTTATAAAATTTGGGATGTATCGTGCATACATGGGGTTGGAAACATTTGTGTGGGGATGATCAACCTATTTTATGGTAACTACCCTAAGGTAGTAGGTGACATCTACTAGGGCGAGTGTTGGGAGAGCTCAGAGGACAGGACGCTGAAGACTACCAACATTTAAAATTCAAACAAGAAGGAGCAGCACATAAGGGAGCCTGAGGGGGTGAATATTATAGAGAGAGAGAGAAAAGGCCACACAGGTGTAATGTCAGAAGCCAGTGGGAATTGATGCTTCGAACATAAGTGAGCAGCTCTCAGTGTCACATGCCAATGAAATTTTAAGTAAGGTAAGAACTGAAACAGCTGTGCTGATACGAGAATTACCCATTACTATGTGAAATTAATACTAAAGCCAACTACTGAGAGTAAGGGGAAAAGTAGAGGAGAAAGCTGACTATGGAGATAGGAAAGTGCTGTGCGGGATGGAGGGACCAGTGGATGTGAGAGATTCTGAAGCCTTGAACCACATCTAGAGTGGCACATTATGAATATTTAAGGTATTCCTGTCTTGAAGTCTCCTCAGCTCGAGCCCAGATGTTGCTGAAAGACTAAAGACTAAAGACTAGGCAGGTCTGAGGCAAGGTTTTAAAACTGATACTCATATGTTCTTTTCACCTCAGTGCCCATTCCTTTTCTACATCCACCCTTCCAATTATCCATTCACTCATCGATCCATTCATCCCTCTATTCATGTTTCCATCCATCTATCCATGTGCAGTGTGACCCGACATCCTTGCATTAATTAAATATTTATTAACGGACCTACTCTGACCCACCACAAGGCACTGAAGAAATAGGAGACAGCACAATAGTGGTCTCTGTTTCCACAGGAAATTTTAACTAAGATACAAGTTCAGCTCAGTCCAGAACAAAATCTCTCTTTCTCGCACTTTCTTGTAATATTCTGAGTAAATAATGCAGGGAACCCAGGCCCTTTCCATCTGTTCGCCTTCTGATATCCCTCCGGGACAGGCCTGATGTATGTGGCACACAGTGGCTGACTTCATGTCCACATGTCCACGTACCAACCGGAGGAAGGAGGAAGGCAGGGGAAGGTATGCATCTTCTAAGTCAAAATATAACTTGCAAGTATCACTTCCCCTCATGTTCATCAGCTATTAAAAATATCACATTTTGCTACACCCAGTTTCAAAGACTCAAAATTAAGTTTCTATTTTGCGTGACCATATGACCAATTAAGAAGAAAGAAAGAAGTCGGATATTGAAGAACTAAGTGATGCTTCTCACATACAGAGTTTTTGTTCTGGCTGGAGTCACAGGAAAGTGAATTGACAATCACTGTACTTCGTGCGGAGGTCACAGTGGTAGCATGTGATGGGAGGTCATAGGCTGTCTGCATATCCAAGATTCCCACTGCACAGTCCTTTCTGAAGGTCTGCTCTCCAAAATTAGCCCTGGAGAGTTCTCCGTATGTCAGTCAAGGGTCTTTCCTCTTTTCTCAATGCATTTCTAATTTCCTCAGGATAACTATGTTCTGAGAAAAAAATATCAATGATTGATTCATTCTAACATGTGCATTGTTATTGTTAACCCCTTCTTTACTCCCCCTACCCTTTTCTTTCTAATACTAGGATATTTTCAAATGTCTTTAATTGGTGGGTCTTCAGGTTCACCTGGAAAGATGTTTTCAGCCAGAACTGGTTAATCTGAGATTTAGGTTTAATATTAAGGATTGAAGCTTATTGAATCCAAGAAAGGATTCATTGAAATATTACAAAAAAACAATCAAGTAATCATACTAACATGTACTGGTGAAAACTAAAATGTTTAAAGAAAAGAATTTCCACGGATCCAGTAACTGAAGAACCTTGTAGCAAAGGGTGTTAAACTGTCTTGGAAGAGAGTGCATACAGCCTCTGAGCAAGCAATTTACTTCCTTTGACTTTTTGTTGCATATATTCAATTCCTTGTGGAGCTGGGCATCCTGACAATAGATGGATGCTTCCATCCAATTGGTTTAATTTTAGAAAACAGGAACTCTTTATGAGCTACTTGAAGATACCTTTCTTCAAACGAAACACAGATCAAGCCTTGGTAAAATGACTCTGAAAACAAAATCTACAGGCATGGCGTGCAGACACACCCGGGACTCCCAGTGTTTCATGCGAAGATGTCTCTGGGCTCGATGACTGTGGGAAAACCTCAGAAAGCCTGGGATTAACAATAACACCACTAAATGCAGATTATCTCATTAAAAAGGATAATTCAATTTCTGTTCAACTGTACCTACCTGGCTAGTTTGCCATCTTAGGTTCATTAAGGATCTTTATGATTTATTATGTTCCTTACTGCTTTTAATTGTTTATCTCTGCCCAGGTTTCTGATTTGTGCCATTGTAAGCATTTAAACTCGATAATTTTGTTAATCCCTAGGTGTAAAAGTATTTTTATGGCAATGAACATGACAGATCATATAATCAGTTGTTAATAGTTTAATTTTTTTCTCTTAAGTGACATTTTATAAAATGCTTTATAAACTTAGAAAACTGGTAATATGATTGGTTTAATTTTGGCAGCTTCAGGCAATTTCTGTGCACATAATATTGGGTATGTATTGCTTTTTGACAATCACATTCAAACCTTTTCAAGATATGACTAATAATCCCAGTTGTCACTTGGGAGGCTTTACACTGATTCTGATGCTGCTGTCTTTGGACGACACATTTGTTTAGGGAAGAGGTTCTAATTTTTTTCCTAAAAGGCTGATGTAATTCAACTTTGTCAGAAGTTTTATTAAAATAGAAAAGTAAATAGTCAAGTTAGGTCAGTCGGTTGGATCTGTTAGATGTTAAACCCATCAAAGTATTGACTGGCCATTTATTTGTTTGCCAAACAACTATTGAATGCCTGTCATATGTCCAGGCTGGAGTCACTGATGAATTAAATGTTATCACACTCACGACTGGTTTGTTGACAAAGTCTTTCCTGCCTCTCTTCCTCCCCTCCTCGCTCTCTCTCTCCCTTCCTTCCTCAATACATTTATCTGAGTGTTTCTTTCCAGGTGCTAAGGATAAAGGAGTGAACAAAACAGGAAAAAAATCCTTGTCAGCATGGAGCTTACATTCTAAAAGTGGAGGTTATCTTATAGACCATGGAAAGAGCAAGGCAGTAAATATTTTGGGCTTTACAAACTATATGGTTTCTGCTGCAGCTATGCAGTTCTGCCCCTGTAGTGAGAAAGCAGCCCTGGACAATACACACACACACACACACACACACACACACACACACACGGGCCTGTCTGGGCTCCAATAAAGCTTTATTTACTCACTGACATTTAAATTTCACATAAATTGCATGTGTCAGAAAATATTCTTTTTTTCTTCTTCTTTTGTTTTTTTCCAAAAAAAAATGTCTTACATTGTAAAAGATGTCTTACATTGAACATTGTAAACCTCATTCTTAGCTTGTAGGCTGTACGAACACAGGCAGGCTAGGTCTGGCCCACAGGCTGTGTGGGTCTAATTCTGCTCTAGAGGTTCAGATGAGTGGAGACATTAGACATAGGCATTAGCTGGCTGAATTAAACCCAGTTCACCCACTTAAAAGCTTTAGAAGTAGCACAACCAGCTTATAAAGCAGAGATATGTACCAGTTCTGCAGGAGAAACATGGAAATGTAAGCTATTGGGGCATGGGCCATAATGGACATTAATGTTTGAGTGAGTGAAGGTCACAACAGATCTTCTGGAAGGTCAGCTGTCCCTTTCCATATCCAGGCTCACAGTCTTATGGCATTTTTTATATGGCCTCATCTGGCTCTATTCTGGGACCAACCAGCTGAGCGAGGCCCCGTCATCAAACTTGGGGTTACACAACATGCAGTGTCTACTCAGCTCAGGCGTAATCACCAGTCACCTCCGTTGGCCTATCTGTGAACACAGCCTGGCTCAGGTCTGCAGAGAGGACTGCAGAATCAGACAGAAGGAGGGTTCGTTACCCAAATGTTTCGGAGGGGAAGCTGTCAGGCCTGCCTACATATTCTAATAACATACTTTTCACCTGTTCACAATATCATTGTGTTTCATTGCTGAAGTTCAGACGCCAGTGTGGCTTGGGGTGCATGCCCAGCTTAGCCCGTGCTAGCTGTCTGACACTGGGAAATTCATTGAAACTCTTTCAGCCAAGTTCCCTCATTTGGAACATGGGGATAATACTGGTGCTTAACTTGCAGAGCTTTTGCATTAAATGAAATAGTCCCCATCATCCTTATCAAGGATATAATAAAGTATCTCCTATGTAGTAAAATGAATAAATAAAAATAGACTAATAACTATCATTGTGATTACAGAAAAGAGAGAAATAGTATTCTTTTCTAGTAAAATTGTAGCTATTGTTTTTTAAGACTGGATTAATATTATTAGAAAGAGGAAAGAATTAACTTCAGGAAAAACTTGACTGAAAACCTGCAAAAGTCATGCAAAATATTACAGATAACTTAATACAAGGGGAAATTATAGTGAGCTGTATTATTTTGAAATAACAAAATGGTTAAGCATTTAAAAATTTAATCTGTGAAAGGTTAATTACTTTTACAATGTCAACTACATTTTTCAGTGAAGGATTTTGAATTCTTTACAAAACACGCCCAAGACACATTCAGCTGTTAATGTAATACTGTGTACAGTGGACTCTGCACAAGGAGGGCAACCCTCTGTACTGTGTCTTCACGTGAAGGCTCACCACAGCCACTGTGGACTTCAGCGTCTAAAATTAGAGCACGCTCTTTCTACTCTCTCCCCATTGCATTAGTATTTGCCTTGGTCTGACACCAGTAAGAGGCTTTTTATTTACTTTCTATTGCTGAGAGGGATTTTAATTGCTTCCACAGCTCTTAGTCAAGTATCACTTTATTTCTTAACAAACGATCCACACCTGTGGGAGGCATGCCATAATTTAACTGTAGAAAAATGTAAGACCTGGAAATGTCACACGCACGCAAAAAATTGCACATTAGGGAGAAGGTTGTGCTGATCTTTGTAAGAGTGAGTGAAATGATCCTGATTCCCCCTTGTCGGCTTTGTGCTTTGGAGATATTTTCCAAATGAGAGAACAGGCTAAGGTGATCACTGTACATTTGCCTTTCCTATCTACTTTATGCTTAGAGACCTGTATTGTACCTTGTACATTAGTATAAGTTGTGTGCATAATCAGGGGCTTTTTTGTCTATGGGGTTCATTTTTTCATTCAAATTGTGTTCATTCACATGTGTCCATCAAATCTACCACCATCCTTTCAGTGAGTTCTCTCTCTTGCCCTCAGTTTTCTGAAGGTGAGCTAGAGTGATATCTTAAAAGGGTGACTGGAAAGAGTGACTGAGATAATAGGTAGAAATGGCTAGTTCAGTGCCCGAGTCAGTAGGTGCTTGGTACCTGCGTGATTTCTTCCCTTCCATCTTGGCTGCCTTCAGGCCCAGGTCATGCTTACCTGCCATCGGGTCTCTTCTTCCATTTCTGAAATCCCCAGGCAATCTATTCCTGTCTTAAATCAAAAGTAGTCAGATACACTAAATACGATCACACTGTTTCAGAGATTTTCCCAGTTGTAAATATGATGAGCTACATTAGGCATTAACCTAAATAGCATAATCTCATTAGGAAATGAACGTGAGTCTCCAGCCTTTTATTACAGTGATGACTGAAAATGGTAGTATAGACGTCATGTCTGTTAAGGGGTGGGAGTTTTGATAAAATGGCACACCACCTCAAATATTTTCTTCTGGGCACCTGTGAAGATGGACTACCATTTTTACGGTGTGGAGACACTTACGCTGTGCTCTCTGCCGAGGTGCTCAAGGTGATTTATCCCCACTGAATCTCTTATACAATAAGATGGTCTTAGTTATTCATAATCTCTCTGTCCTCCAAAAATATGTCCCCTACTGCTCTGATGTCTCTGAAATGCTGGCTGTTAGGCCCTATAGACTTTTTCTTCCAGGCTTTTCGCTAGTGACCTTATTTTGTCATTTATTGTTTACAATTATTTATATCCAGTGCTAATGAAATTGGCCTTACATAGGCATTATTATTGCTTTGCAAAACTTTAGTTTGCTTTGAGGCCTTTGCTATTTTGGATCTGAACATTGGTCTGTTTCATTGCCAGAGGACACGCAATATATGCTTAAAAATATGTAATGATGACATTTTATAGCTGAACATTCTGGGGACCTTCTCCAGGCCAGTATCAGTTCTGAGAGTAAAAGTTTAACTGCAGCAGAAATGTCCACAGCCAGTGTGATCCAAGTTCAGTGTTTCTACAGCAGCTGTGAGAGGCCTTCTGTATACTGTGGGAGAAAGCAGGCCAGGTCTTTGCACTTAATTCCATTGTGCCTGACCAGCTTATTGTGTTAGGAAGAAGGGGCTTCACTGAATACAAATGAGCATATAGCATGGTTTGTCTAATCAGAAGTTTTCTGGGCTACATATAATTTTTCTGCTCTCTTTAGAAAATAGAATTAACTGACACATTGAAAATAGACATCTGTTATTTTGGCCCGCCCTACACTCATGTCTCTTTCATATATATATATACATACACACAGAAGGTCTGTCCAGAAAAAGCCCAGCCATTGTTAACATAACAAGAATGGTTTGTGTGGCATGGATGTAACCCAGCAGCCAACGAGAGTGGATTGGAATGTGCATGTGTGAACAATGACAACTTCACTGTACTAGTCAGTGGGGGTGGTGCATGCTGTTGAGTGAGCATGTGTACTGTGTGGCCATCGCATTCACAGTGACTGAGCCAGTAGAGCAATGAATCTGCATCAGATTTTGCATTAAGCTTGAATATTCTTCCGCAGAAACTATTTGGATTATTCAGAAGGCCACAGCCATGGGCCACTGGTGATTGGCAGCTTCATCATGGAAAGATGCCCACTTATGCATGACATCTGGTGCACAGTTTTTTGGTGAAACATCAAATCACCCAGGTGACTCAGCCCCCCTACAGGCCAGATTTGGCGCCCTGTGACTTCTGGCTTTTCTCAAAACTAAAATCACCTTTGAAAGGGAAGAGATTTCAAACTGTTGATGAAGTTCAGGAAAATGTGGCAGGGCAGCTGATTCGGAGAACTGTGTGAGGTCCCAAGGTGTCTAGTTTGAAGGGGACTGAGGCATGATTGTCCTATAGACAATGTTTCTTGTATCTTGTATCTTCTTCAATAAATGTCTCTATTTTTCACATGGCTGGATACCTTCTGGACAGACGATATATATCCATTTTAATTTATTTACTGACTTTTGATTACACCTCTCTTTTTAATTTTAATTTTATTGTGGTAAGAATACTTAACATGAGATCTAACCTCTTAATAGATATTTAGGTACACTATACAATTGTGCTAACTATAGACACACTGTAATAGTGTTAACTATAGACACACTGTTGTACAGAAGATCTTTAGAACTTACACTGTTGAAATATTACACTGTTGATAAGCCCCTCCCATATGCCCATCCCCCTATTCCTGGCAACCATGGTTTTGTGCTCTGCTTCTATGAGTTTGACTACTTTAGATACTTCATATAAGTGGAATCAAGATATATTGCCGTTCTCTGACTGGCTAATTTCACTGGACACAATGTCCTCATGTTTTATCTCTGTTATCACAAATGGTAGGCTTCCCTTCTCTTTCAGGGCTGAATAATATTCTATCGTAAGTGTCTACAGCGATTTCTCTACCCATTCAGAACTGCAAACCTACTTTTACCCTACCCTGTGTTGGTTTTGTTAGGACATTCTGGTTTATGATTTTTTTTATTTTGCCCCTGTTTAAAATAGTCACAAAGTTTTACAAAGAAAGTTTAAATATAAATTGAGTGAATTACTTTTCTTAGACACATAAGAACAGAAATCATCTCTAACATTGTTTTCTAGTCCCCAAAGTTTGTCTTATCTATGACTAGATGGTTGATGCAGTTTCACAAGTATACATAACAGGTATGCTGTGAATGATTAATATCTGCATATTTGGGTTGCACTGGAAACAATTTGATGTGTAAAATTTTGAGTTCCGGCATTGGCAGGCTTTTAGCTACTAGTACCAGCCTTCTGAGCAGAAGTAAACAATATAGGGTCAGTACACCGGGGCCACCTTTGGCTCATTTATGTTGCAAGTTGGTCTTGGGGAGCACACACTTGAAATATCTAATCCTGGGGGGAGAAAATGAGCAATGAGATATTATAAATGTTGTATCTTATAAAGATTGATATGAAGCAGCAGGGAAATATATTGTCCTAATGGATAACAGGCATCATACTTTTTTTATAATTAAGAGATATTTCATTGTAAGTGGTAGTAAAGGGAAGACAAACTAAATAAATAGACTAGTGGAAAGCCAGTGGAATTTCCAAAGCAGCAAAGAGTGAACAAGTAAGAAAGAGAGAAGAAATGATTAGCAGTTTCATTAGTTCAGCAAAATATTGGAACAGAAAAAAAATATAAAAGGAAGCATAAGAATACTGATGTTATATTCAGACTGAATGATCAAATGTACTTATTGATATATAGACATTATGTAATAGTGCAATGCCTGCTTTTCAAAGAATATATAATTGTCACATATCTCAATGCTCCAAACAGCATCACTGCTAAATGCATGTAGAAAGAACTGTTAAAACTCCAAGGAGAACTCGATAAAAAGTACAATTACAGTGGGAGATATTAATATTTTGATGCCTATTTTGGAGTCAGACCTAGTAGAGAAAACATAATGAAGGATATAGAATATTTGAATAATATCAATACATACCATTTCAAAGCTATTTATAGAGATTTACACTTTTATATATATTATTTAATTTTAGAGAGAGGGGAAGGGGCG
This sequence comes from Trachops cirrhosus, assembly GCA_028533065.1. Lineage (NCBI taxonomy): Eukaryota > Metazoa > Chordata > Mammalia > Chiroptera > Phyllostomidae > Trachops > Trachops cirrhosus. The sequence continues at coordinate 9,905,872 of CM052548.1, read as the reverse complement.
GAGAAAGAGAGGGAGAGAAACATCTATATGTAAGAGAAACACTGATCGGTTGCTTCTCGAGCACCCCGAGCCAAGGACATGGCATGAAACCCAGACATGTGTACTGACCGGGAATTGAACCAGCAACCTTTTGGTTTGTGGGATAGCACCCAGTCCACTGAGCTATACCAGCCAGGGTAGAAATTTGTACTTTTAAATAGAAATGTTGTTTTATATATCTATGAAATATTTATAATTAACCATATACTTGGCAATGAAGAAAACTAGGAAAAAGAGCTAGAACAAAAACTAGAAAACTAGAAAAAGGTAGATATTTTACAAGTTCAATGTCACATTTTGTACTGGATTAAAATATAATTAGTATCAAATATGGACACCACAACCTCCTCAGCACTTGGAAATAAAGAACCACAATACTAAGTTAATTATGGATCAAAACAAATTAAAACCAAAATTACAAGTGGTACACTGTTTTGAAAACATTGTAAAGGGGAATACTTTATATAACCAAAGAGCCTCAGGAAAATCTGTCCTTGAGGGATAAGTTCAGTTAATGGTCCAACAAAAGAACTTTATGCTTTTTTTTTCATTTACAAGAAAAGCAATGACAAAAAATAAAATAAAGGGAAATACTAACCTTAAACCCTGTAATAAATATAAAATAGGAAGAATAAAGTAAAACTGTTATTCTTTGGTTATTCAAGAAAATCAGTAAAACCCTGTTGTAGTAAAGAAAAAAAGAGAACAACATTATACATGTTTAAGAATAAGAAAGGTCACAAGCCCACAGACTGAAAAGATTAATAACATAAGGAAACACTATATGCAACATAAAAAAATCAATGAAAATGCAAAAAAAAATTAGGCTACTCCATTTGCCTGGTCTGGAGTTGGGAAGATCTACTTGCTGTTCCTAGATAGGAAATTTGGAGAATAATTTCTAAAAGACACATTTTGCTATAAAGCAAAATTTTTGTAGCAAGAAATAGAGTACATGAAGTCAAAGGAAAAATATATCAATGTTTATAACTTCTTTCTTTCTTTCTTTTTGAAGATGAGAGTATGGAAGGATATAAATCCTAGGCTATCTATTGGTTACATGATGGTGAGGAAAGGCGGTCTGGGCTAAGGGGTTGAAAAGTTGATGGGTAGAGTAACAGGAAGTCAAACCATAGATGGTAGGTATAGTTTAAAACCTACAAACACTAAATAATTCCTTGAATCAAGCAAGTACCTTACTTTAACACGAACTGGGGAGAACAGATATGAGAAAGACTTCTGAAGTATTTAAAAATTAATCAAAACTATACTTTTAGTCACATTGTTTAGGGAGAAGGAGCTACAGACCCTTATCACAACTCATTGTATAGCCTTTATAAAATATATATGCTGTATAAAGTTGTCACTGCAATAGCAATGCATTGCTCAGGCCACCAAAAAGTGCCTTCTAAAGTGTATGAACTTGAGAAACACTAGCTTTCCTTCCATTTAAATCCTAATTTTACTTCTCATGAAGCTATTCTCTTACAAGATTTTAAGCAGGTCTTTCAATTTCACTTTTATTTTTGAAGTGGTAATGGCCCCATTAGCTGCTTAAGAGCCCTACTAATATCAAACTCAATGTATTTTGCTTTGAAATAATAACTGGTTTCCTAAGAAACAATAACTGCTTTTATAAGAAAAGATCAAAGTGTTATGACTGTGTTTCTTTTCCACCCAAAATGTAGGTTAGAAGAAACCTTGATTTGTCTTTGTGGGAAGGAATCCTTCCAGATTATGTATTTCAAGGTTCCAGTACAGAGTGACATTTGTTACAGGGAACAGAAATCAACATCATATATCAGTTTGACATATAAGGTCAGTAGCACATTTTCAAAATAGAGGAACCGTGTATTAGTGGAAAACCTGACTTGGGCCTTGCTCAGGCGTTTACTGACCTCAGATTATACAGCAAGATTGTCCTGGCCTATCTACCGACTTGGGGTGTCCAACCTGCAGGCCTGGGCCGCTGGTGGCCCATGATGGCTATGAATGCAGCCAAACCCAAAATCGTCAGTGTACTTAAAACATTATGAATTTTTGTGTATGTGATTATGCATCACAATATATTTAATGTGTGGCCCAAGACAACTCTTCTTCTTCCAGTGTGGCCCAGAGATGCCAAAAGGTTGGACAGCCCTTCACACTCAGATTTTGCTGTGAAGATGAATTGACTCCTTTCAATTGTGTAAGAGGCCTTTGTAAGCAAGAACTGTGCTCTTCTCCACATTCGAGAAGCATTGTAGTCACTACTCACGCCCAACCCTGCCTTCAGCTGCTCTTCTCCCGGGACCCCTCTGTGCCTTTGGTGAAGTCCCGCCTTTGGCTCCGTCCAATGGGTCTGGCGGTCAGCTCTGCCCAAAATTACATTATAAAATAATGTTTTTAAACAGTGTGATTGAGTAGCTTTTCCTTTTCTTTACAGAAGGAGTTTCTTTACTCTTTTCTGTCAGACCTTCGATTTTACTTTCCATTCTCCAGATATATCTGGGAAGGAATTTGTCAGCGGTACAAAATTGGAATCTCTAGAGATAATGTTCGAATAATAATGAAAAAAATTATTTCATTCTTGTTCTTGGCATGAAGTACGATCTTAGGGAGACCTACCATTGGGTGGAAACTTGAAATAGCTACTTAAAATACAAAATAAAGTTAGCCTACTTGAAATCATTTAAATTCTGTAAGGTGTGATTTCATAAAATGACTAAGGACATAATTTTCATGTAGCAATAAATGCTATATAGCCTTCTGGAGGAGATGATGTAAAGGTATAATAAAATACTGTGTTCCTCCTTCCAGTATTCCACACCGTCAGTATGTTCTGTAATTCTAAGTAATCACCACGAGTACACGTTCAGTGATTCTACAGAAATTCTTCTGTTACAAAGGGAACAATTAGTGGTGTGAATACTCGAATATTGTCTTTGAACACCTTCTTTCATTACAATTTACAGAATTCTAATAAATCCAAATCAAATCGTCTTTTATCTATTTTTTTATAATCTATAAGAGACCATATAAAGAATTTTCTTTTGATGAAAGAAGTTTGCTCTTTTGCTGGTTTCTGTGCTGTCTTATTACTGCACAGCTCCTAGAATGCTATATTTCAGCCTTCTGAACTTTGTCATCACAAAATCTGATTATAACATAAATTATGAAAATGGTTTTAGTCTACTAATTGATTGAACCTAGTTGCGGATTTAATTTTTTCTATTATATCAGGACAATAGTTTGTAGTGATTATTACTACCACTGCTTTATTAATAAGAATAAGCAAAAGAATGCCATTAACTGCAGTTTTAGTTAGTCTCAAGTGAAAGGCAGTGTAGAGTGTCATAATTCACCTGTTTTTTTGCAACTTGGTTCTATACATCACGTAGCTGTATCAGGGACATTCAACTGGTGCATTGGAAGAAATTTTAAAACAAGCAATGCCTGATTGCTTAGTCAGGGTCACTAACCTCTTTTTCCTTAGAATGTCAACACAATAATAGCCATCTGGTGTGAATGAATCAAAATTATACCTATTCTTTTTTTGTCAGCTTGGCAAAAAAATATATATTTATTTCAGAAATATGTATAATTTCAGATATCTCTCTATATGTGTGTGTGTGTGTGTATATATATATTTTTATTTATATATATATTTGAAATTTTCCATTCAGAAAATTCACATTTCTCCTTGGGGGCAGAACTGAGAGGAGGAAGAAAGGGGGCCAAGAAGTTTCTTTAATGAACGTCCCTCAACCAGGAATGGGAGATAAGTGACCTTCCTTGACACTTCCCAGCTTTGTTCTCTTAATCCATTGGCTTAACTGTAGACCCAACGTTCATTTTCGAAAGGTTTCTTTTTTCTTTTGGTTTCTATCTCCCTGATTCCTGTTTGTACCTCCTTTGGTTCTGACCCTGGGCAGGGAACAGAAATCTTAGTGGAACAGCTGGAATTCATTATCTTATGAGTCAGGCCAGAACATTTGAGAACATTACAGGAGTGGAATTTAGGGATAAAAGTTATTACTGTGTATATGATGGGTGACTTAAGGATTTCAGTATTAGCAAGTAAATACCACTTGTGTTTTGGGGTTATATTATGCACTTTAAAAAATTTGCATGGTGGGTTTTGAACTGCTGGAGCCTGGTCAGGTAGCTTCATTCCCTAGGCTTAATAAGCATGGTCTTCTGCATGTAGACCTTGATGCTATACTCTGTGATCTTTGCCCAAATATATGTGACTGTTTTTAAAGTGGTAGGTAAGCAGGATATGTCTTTTAAGCACCTCTAGCTATTTATGAGGCCAGAGAATATGGGGTGCTGGTGTGAACCGAAATACACAGGCACAGTCAGAACCCGGTGTTGCTGTTAAGCAGACAGACATTAGAACACCAAAAATAAGTATTTAGTCCTCATTACACATAGTGCTTCAGTAAAAAAAAAATCTGAAGGAAGGTGAAAGAAAAATAAAGAGAATACATCTGTTGTAGAGCATTGTGTAAGGTGCTTGGTGTAAACTGTTCGTGGGTAGACAGTGCTAAAAATGAGGCTTCAGTTCCCTTTACTGAAACCAGGACAAAATGAGTGAACTGGCAATTAAAAACTCCTGTGCCTATTTCTAGATATCAAAATTGTTTATGTATTTGATGAGGAATAAGAGCCCGTGGGAAATAGTCTTCAGTTTTATTACCAGGATGTGAATAGTATAAGGTTGACAAGGGAGGAAGACAGGTTGGTTAAGCTGGAGGAAGAGATATTTCATTCAGAGGAGCTGTTGACAACTAAGAGAACCAGCTGAAGAGAGATCAAAGGGACTTGAGATGGTGAAGAAAGGCAAAGAAGGTAAGACAATCCCTTAAATGCTCATGCAGTTGGTATTAGAAAATCAGAATATGTTAGATCTTATTAGATCAGAAACACAACCTAGACATCATAAAGTATAAGAGAGGTAAAATTCCAAAGAACCAACTGGAACAACATCTAAAAGGGTACCAGAGACTATTGAGAAAAGCCTTTTAAAACTATAGTTTTTATCCACTCTTCTCTTGATGGGCACGTGGGTTGCTTCCAGAGCTTGGCTCTTGTATTATGTAAATAACATTACAGTGAACATAGGGGTGCATATATATGCTTTTGAATTTGTGTTTTGGGTTTCTTCAATATATACCCAGAAGTAGAATCACTGGGTCATATGGCAGTTCCATCATTAATTTACATGTTGAGGAATCTCCATACTGTTTCCATAGTAGCTGCAACAATCTGCAGTCCTACCAACAAGCGTTTCTGTTCTCTACGTCCTTCTAATAACTATGCATGGTGCCAGCTGGGTACTGGAAATATCAGGGGGACACTTTGCAGAGTATATGATTGACTAACCACTATGCTGTACACCTGAAACTAATACAAAATAATACTGAATGTAAATTGTAATTGGGAAAAATAAAAATAAAACAAATGCTAGATAAAGAGATAAAATAAAAAATCAAAGTGATATAAACATATAAACATGAAAAACAATAGTGTTTGCTAGGAGCTGGGAGGAGAGAGAAATGGGGAGATTTTCAAAGGGTTCTAAGTTAGTTATTCAAGGTAATTAAGTTCCGGAGATCTAATGTGTAGCAATGCAACTATAGTTAACAACAATGTATTGTACATTTGAAATTTCTGACAGAGTAGATTTTAAGTGTTCTCACTTAAACACCCAAGAAAATGTTAACCATGAGAGGTGATGAATATTGTGATGATTATTTCACAGTGTACATGTATATCAAAGCATCAGGTTGTACACCTTGAGTATGTACCATTTTTATTTGTCAATTATACCTCTATCATGCTGGAGGGGAAAAAGGCTACGTCTGTCCTTTGAAGCATAATTTAAACTATTTATTAAAAAGCTATGTGTTATTCTCTCTTGCTCTAAACTTTAACAGTAGATTTTTCTTCTTAAAATTTTTCAGCTTGACTTTAGACCTAAAGTTTTAAAGACTTAAACACTAAAGACTATAATATACAAATGGAAAATTAAGAATCTACAATGTGGAAAAAAATGAGCTGAGGCTTGTAGGATCCCTGAGATTGTGTTGGTTACATGAAGTGAGTACCAAAAATCTGCACATGTTTGAGACGGGAAGACGATACCCATAAAAAATGATCAGAAGCTTGTTAGACAGTTTGGTGTGTAAGGTGATATATCTACTGTCAGTCATCATACAGAAACTGGCTATCTTTATGGAACACACACCAAAGAGATCTGAAGAATTAGCATTCTAAGGGCAGGGGAATGAGCAACAAAGACAGAAACATCAGAGGGGATCCAGGCAAGATATTGATCATTTGAGTCCAAGCTTGGTTCAAACAATGCTCTTGGTTGTCTCAGTACCATAACCCTTGACTTAATCTCATTATGGGAGATAAAAATAAAAGGGTCATATTATAAAACAAGATATCTGAGCCCTGGCTGGGTAGTTCAGTTGGTTAGAGCATTTTCCAGATACGCCAAGCTTGCAGATTCGATCCCCACCCAGTCAGGGCACATATAAGAAGCAACCAGTGAATGTATAAATAAGCAGAGCAACAAAATTGATATTTTTCTCTTTCTCCCATCCCCTCTCTCTCTAAAAAAATCAATAAATAAAAAAAAGAAAAGATATCTGCACCAGAAAACAAAGGAAACTCTAGTGGAAAGGAGGCTCTTGACACAGCAAGTGAAGCTGCCTTACCTGAGTTATAGAAGGAAAGGAGAGAACCTCAAAGCAAAGTAAATCAATTAAACTTGAGCTGGGCCTTCTTGAGAGGAGCAGAAAACAGCAGAGAGAGGCTATGTTAGAGGCATAGTCCAGTCTGCAGGGAAATAGGTAGAAAACAAAACAAAAGGAAACTACTTAACACTGGAACAATGGAAAGCTGTTGAAAGTCCTCCTGCAGCCTCCGAGTGAACAGACTTCTTAGAAGGACCATCTGCAGCTCCTTCCTGGGATCTGAAGAAGAGATTCTCCAGGGGATAAATGAATGTGGATAAATTCAAGGTGCAGGTTTCTTATGTCTTAACAGTTTCCGGGGAAAAGGTACTGATTGCAGCCACCATGGCCTGGGGTGGAACATACAGTGAAATTAAAGCTGCAGGTTCTGGAAGCATGGAGTCCAAATGAAAAGGAGGATTAGGAAGTTTTAATTATGCAGCATGGAAAAGAAAGGCGCTATAAACAAGACCCGGTGGCTGAGTTAGCCACCACTCTATATTTCTAAACTTTGTAGGAAAACAGGAATACCATTCTCTGAGAGAAGATAGTAGGCATAGTTCAATTTCCCCCTCTTGTTATAATAGTAAATGCAAAGGGCCAAACTTAATCTCTTGGTGAGACATTACACTTGATTGGGTTTCAGGTTTGGATGTGTGTGTGTGTGTGTGTGTATCTTCTTTTGTTAACAAAAATATTAATCTGTAATAAAGAATAAAGGGTGTTTTATTGTTTACTTGTTTTTGTTTTTGTTTTTGAGCAAAGGGAAGGGTGGCAGCCTGGGGCACAGATTCAGATAGCAACATAAATTCTGTGGGAAGAACAAAGAAAGGCTGATTTATAAAGACTCAGGTTGCAAGTGCTGGTTTTAATCTAATCCTGTGTATATGAATGAAGGGTTCTGGCTGAGTTAGTACTGATTGGTCAAGCCCAATAGTCAATGAAGGATACTGGTTGGTGAAACAGGTTGGCTTCTTTCAAAGTAAAATAATGTAGGCAGTCTGGTTGCCATGGTGAGGAGGAGATTAAAGTTCAGGCACAACTCAAAGGTTCACAAGTTCATCGAAAATGTGTGGGGTAGATGTATGTAAGACAAATTTCTTTAAGGCCTCCTGGCTTCATTTTACATCTCTTGACATAAATGACTCTGCCTGGCAGTCCCCACTCCTACTTTGGACATCTGCTGCAGGTGGATAGCTTTCTGGCGAGGCTGAGCATTGGCTCTTCCCCCCTCACATATCACCAGGTGTTGTTCTGCAGTTTGCCAAAACTATTGGGTTCCAGGAATGTCACTTTTCTTGGTTTCTCTAATGACTGGGGATTGCCTCAATTTCTAAATTCTGAGCATGTGGAGCCACTGCCAGGGTATTCTTTTGTGGTCTATTAACTCTCCACATTCTTTAATAGTGTGGACACAGAAGTGATTTTGGTGTTGAACTAATTTACCATTTGGAGATGCTTCTCAAAATCCATTTTAATCCAGGTATCAAGTGCTCCACAGCCTGAGACAGAGAGGAAGAAACCAGAGGATTTTAACTTATATTTAGACTTCCAGTTTACTTAAATTTAGGGTTACAGTTACAACTAGTGAAATTGAAGCAGTAATCAAAAAACTCCCAACAAATAAAATTGCTGGACCAAATGGCTTCACAGGTAAATTCTACCAAACAAAGAAGAACTAACACTTGTCTTTCTGAAACTATTCCAAAAATTTAAGAGGAAGGAAGACTCCCAAGCTCGTTTTATAAGGCCAGCATTATCCTAATTCCCAAACCAGATAAAGAAAGGAAATTATAATATTCATGATGAACATAGACTCTAAAATCCTCAACAAAATGTTAGCAAACCAGATACAATATCTTCAGATCATACACCATGATCAAGTGGGATTTATTCCAATGATTTAAGGTTGGTACACTATCCACAAATCAGTAAGTGTGATATACTATATTAACAAAATGAAGGATAAAAACCACATAATCTTATCAATAGATGCAGAAAAAACATTTTACAGAATTTGCCACCAATTTGTGATTAAAAAACTCTTAGCAAAGTAAGAATAGCAGAAACATTCCTCAATGTAATAAAGGCCATTTATAACAAACCTAGAGCCAACATGATACTCAATGGGCAAAAACTACAAGTGTTTGCTTTAAGATAGGGAACAAGACAGGGATGTCTACTTTCACCACTCTTATCCAAAATAGTACTAGAAATCCTGGCCATAGTGATCAGAAAAGAAAAATAAATAAAAGACATCTAAATTGGAGAGGAAGAAGTAAAACTGTCATTATTTGCAGATGTCATGATACAGTATATAGAGAACCCTAACGATTCTACCAAGAAACTACTAGAACTGATAAATGAGTTCAGTAAAGTAACAGTATACAAAATAAATATCCAGAAATTCGTTGCATTTCTGTATACCAATAATGAGCTATCAAAAAGTGAAACTAAGAAAACAATCTCACTCAAAATTGTTTCAAAAAAATACCTAGGACTAAATTTAACCAAGGTAGTCAAAGACCTGTATTCAGAAAATTATAAGATGCTGCAGAAAGAAATTGAAGAAGATATAAGTAAGTGAAAGCATACACGATGTTTGTGGATAGGAAGAATTAACATCATTAAAGAATATATACTACCCAAAACAATCTATAGATTCAACACATTTCTTATCAAGATACCAATAACATATTTCACAGAATTATATCAAATATCCAAAAATTTATCTGGAACCAAAAAAGACCTCAGATAGCCACAGCAGTTTTGAGAAATAAGAACATAATTGGAGGAACAATACTGCCTGATATTAAACTATACTGAAACACCATAGTAATCAAAACAGCATGGGCTTGGCATAAAAACAGAGATATAGATCTTTATAGCCAATTAATATTTGACAAAGGAGGCAAAAACATATAATGGGGTAAAGATACTCTAGTCAATAAGTGGTTTTGGAAAAATTGGACAGATATGTGCAAAAAATGAACCTAGACCACTTTCTTATATTGTACACCAGAATAAGCTTAAAATAATTTAAAGATTTAAATGTTGAACTCAAAACCATAAAATATTCTAGAAGAAATCAAGCAGCAAAATCTCAGACATTTCTTGTAACAATATTTTTTTCTGACATCAACTTGGGCAAAGGAAACAAAAGAAAAAATAAATAAATGGGACTACATCCAACCAAAAAGTTTTGTACAGCAAAGGGAAACATCAACAAAATAAAAAGACAATTCACTAAGTGGGAGAACAAATTCTCCAATGATACATCTGATAAAGGGTTAGTATCCAAAATCTATTAAGAATTTATAAAACTCAATACCAAGTAGACAAACAACACAATTAAAAAATGGGCAAAGGTCCTGAAAAGGCACTTCTCCAAAGAGGACATACAGTTGGCCAGTAGACACATAAAAAGATGTTCAGTGTCACTAGTCATCAGAGAAATGCAAATGAAAACCACAATGAGATATCATCTCACACCTGTCAGAATCTCTACCATCAATAAATCAACAAACAAGTGCTGGCCAGGATGTGGAGAAAGGGGAGAGTGCGCGCACTGGGGGTGGGACTGTAGATATGCACAGCCACTGTGGAAAGCAGTGTGGCATTTCCTCAAAATATTAAAAATGCAACTGCCTTATGACCCAGCAATTTCACTTCTGGGAATATAGCCAAAAAGAAAAAAAACAAACACTAAATTGAAAGAATATATGCACTCCTATGTTCATTGCAGTGTTATTTGCAATAGCCAAGATTTGGAAGCAGCCCAAGTGTCCATCTGTAGATTAGGAGGTAAAAAAGCTGTGGTACATTCACACAGGAGAATACCACTAAGGGGTAAAAAAGAAGGGAATCTTACTCTTTGGAACAGCATAGATAGATCTGGAGAACATTATGCTAGGTAAAATAAGCCATTCAGAGAAAGATAAATACCATATAATTTCACTCATATGTAGAATCTCATTAATAAAATAAACTAACAAATACAGTAGAAACAAATTCACATATACAGAGCAGACTGACAGCTGTCAGATGGGGTAGTGGTGCAGGCCTGGGAGAAAAAGTTGAAAGTGTTAAGCAAAAGAAAAAAAATCATAGACAACAGTATGGTGATTACCAGAGGGAAGAAGGAGCGGGTAGGGAAAGAAGGAAAGGGGATAAATGGTGATGGAAGGAGACTTAACTTGGGGTGGTGAACACACAATACAATATACAGGTGGTATATTATAGAATTGTACACCTCAAGCCTTTATAATTTTATAATTAATGTCACCCCAATAAATGCATCTCAAAAGGGTAAGGTCATCTGACTTTGAACTTAAAATTTTTTGGACAATTTGTCTTTTCCTAAAAATTTGATCATGGAAAGCTTCAAGTCAGGGTGTCTTTATGTATTTAATTTTGTTACAAAACCCGTATTGTACAATATGGATGGACATCACTGGGGACTGGAATTGGAAAAGGGGTGAGTTTTCAGCGTAGTACTAAATGACATTGTATTAAATAAGTGTGTGTGTGTGCAATTTCATATTCTTTCAGAGCCAAAATTTTTGCTGTCCATAAACAATCTCAAAAAGATAAAAATAACCGTAATTATTGTCTTGGGGACAGAATCCTCATGATTTTGGAAGTGACTGCCCTGATGAATCATGACTGAGTAACTGAAGACATTCAGGGTGAAGGGGACACTTTTCCTCTGGCTTCATGTACCCGTGTGGAGGGAGATGTATCAGAGCAATAATTTCAAACTCCATTGTCTGCCTTAGTCCTTCTGCTCAGAGGGAAGTGACTCACCTGATCAGTGGTTTTGGAGGCAGAGTTGGGCATCCTTTTCTCAGGCCCCTCCTCCTTTCTCCTCTTTGGTGTCTGATAGCTTAGAGAAAGCACACGTTCTGTTCTGTACCTTCACGCACAAAAATAATCTGAGGCTGCTTTTCACGGAGAAGCCTCTGATTGCGCAACCATGCCCGTGACTGGGTGGATAAACGCACAGTGAATCAGACAGAATGGCTGAGTGAGTTCACTCAGCCAAACACCGAAGCCATGCCTGTCAGTATTGCTTTCGTCAGTAATGAGATAGGCATTTGTTTCCTATCTGCCTGATGCCTATAACTGTCTCTTTCTCCTTCCTTTCTACATTTTATTAATTTATTAAATTATTTCTCAATTACAATTGACATTATATTAGTTTCAGGTGTGCAACATAGTGATTAGACATTTATGCACCTTATGAAATGATCACCCCAGTAAGCCTAGTACCCATCTGGCACCATACATAGTTATCACTGCATTATTGACTATATTCCCTAAGCTGTGCTTTACATCCCTGCGACCATTTTTGTAACTTGGGTAGGGCACGAAGGCATCATTTACTGGGTTACCCAGACCTCGCCTTTGAGAATCATGGCATGTCTGTGTATGTGTGTATATACGTGATGTTTGTTAACATTTTAAGGTAAAGTTTTATTATTAAATTATAATATATTTCTAAAATATCTAAGATTAGTTAGGTATATAGAGCATTTATAAACTGTAAAAGAATTTTGAGTTTTAAATGAAAACTACAAAGACACATAACATCAGGATTTTGAATGGTACTTAATCTGTGAAGTTGTCTATCCCAACTCACTCATTTAACTTTTTCTTTTTTAATTATTGAGAAACTGAGACTGAGAGATGATGAGATACTAATGTAGGTCACTCAGCTGACTTGGGGAAGAACAATTTTCCCTTTTCTTCTATCACCTTGACATGAACTGAATTTATACTTTGAGTTGAATTAGAACAAAAATAAAGTATTACCCCAAGTCCTATAAATCCAGAAACTGCTTTTAAAACAAATCACCTAATTTAGCTCACTGTTTCAATCAAGTACACTCTGTTGTTTATGGCACCCTCTTTACACTTTTGAGAGCAATAATTTTTTCCTACCTTCTTTATTTCACTTGACAAATACTGATGTTTTCCGTGTTTCTACTGGAGCTTGAAAGTAATACAGTTTTCTGTACCAGTGTACCAATTACAGGAGCATGATGATGGCTATAATGCTTAACTAATGTTGAAGAGTAGCACCGGAGGAGATTACATTGTTAAGAGGAGTGTATCATTTAATCAATGCATATGATTAGGCTGGAGAGGCAGAGAATGATTTAGTCCTGCGGCTTTCCCGATTCTGGGCGCGCCAACATCTCCCGCAGTGCCTTCAGGAACTTACACCCCTGCACTATTGGTTCTCCCTCATTTCACCCTGTCTTCATGCAGAGCGTATGTTTTATTTTTTTTAATCCCTTTGCGTGCACGTAATGCCATACCCTGAGGTTGGGATTCTGGAGTACGGAAAGACTTCGGAGTAGAACATAAAAGGACCATGTTGAGACTTGGGGAAGTGGCTTGCTCAGGGTTGCATGTCCACTAATGGGAGAAGCCAGACCAGGGCACCCAACTCTTAATGCCTGTTTTAATATTCTGTTTAGCATTTTTATGTATGTATTTTCCAGAAGGAAGTCTTTTCTCTTTTGTATATACTCCTAATATAAACAATTTAGAAACTTCTAGCAATAGAGAGAAGTTTAAAAATTAAAATACAGCCCGGGATGGGTGGCTGTATTGATTGGAGCATTGTCTCCGTACACCAAAAGTTTGCAGGTCTGATTCCCGGTCAGGGAGCACACCAAAGTTGTGGGTTCATCCCCGGTTTTGGTGCGTACAGGAGGCAGCTGATTGATGTTTCTCCCCCTCATTGGTGTTTTTCTCTCTCTCTCTCTTCCCAGCCTTCCTCTCTCTCGAAAATAAGTAAAAGCATATCCTTGGGTGAGGATTTAAAAAAATAAAAATATAGTTTGTATACAGTTTCACAATTCAGAGGTAGGCCGCATTAACCTTCGGTATATCTGTCTCCAGATACTTCTTTTATGCCTATCATCCCAGAGTTTTGTCCAAGTTAACATAAAGACCCATGAACCACTATTGTAAATATCAACACGATTGTCCATTTTACAGATTCCCCTTATTATATTTGAACGTCTACCTGCTGCTGGGCAGGCTTTACTGTTAGTGTTTTCCTTCATGCTATCTGTTTTTTCCAGCAATTAAAATATTACTGAATATGTAATTCATATATTTATTATTTAATTATATTACACTTATGTATTTTAGTTACCTGAGTGTATGTAGTGAAGGCCGCGGGGTAGAGTTTCAGCTTTATATTTTTAAAGATGATAACTAGTTTTCCCACTTTACTTGCTGAATTGCCTATCTTTGTCTCTCTCTCTTCACTGATGCATTCTTGCCAGGTATTCAAAGATTTATACTTGCAGATAAACTTTAGAAATATTGTGTTAATTTCATATATTCTGCCCCCCTTGAGATTGCGTTGGATTTATAGATTTTATTTAGGGAAGAAACTGACGTTTTTACGATGTAACATCTCCCTATTCAAGAAGATAATGTCTCCACACCTATGGGAGGCTTCTTTCTGCCCCTCCTTGGCTGTTTTCTTCGCTGTGGTTTCTGCACCGGCTGGCTGCTGGGTTACCTTCTGGTCATTGCTGTGAGATCAGCGCAGTTCATTGACATCTGTGTTTTACAGGGTGAGAGATTCTGTGTTTCTTTAAGTGTTTGGTACTTTCAAACTGGACAATAATGTATCTAAGCATAATTATTTTTTCACCTCTCCAATACTTACACTTCCATTTTATTCTCTTTTTAATTGCATTGTACAGCACATACATTTCAAGAGAAATGGCAGTACTGTTCACAGGCACATTCACCTTCTTCCTCATTTTAATAGGAATAGTACAATCGCTTTATCATTTAGCATATGTTGAATTAAGAGTGACGCATCTGTTGAATTAAGTGTATGGCTTAGAATCTTTATAATATAGAGGTTCTATTTTCATTAAAACATATATAATATCGTGTGGGTATGTATATAGTATATACCTACATGTGCATATATGCTCTATATACACTATATACACTACACATGTATATATACATATGTGTATATTGTGCATTTACAAACATGTACACATGCAAATATAAACACATAGATACACATACACACATATGCACTTTTAAAACAAATTCAAATTGCCATGAAATAATTTTTGTTGCAATTACAGTAAACACAGAGTGATGTTTTATAATCATAAATATAGAAGATCTGTGGGTTGTGGTAAGATAATCTCCTTCACTGTAGCAGGTATATCTCCCAATGGCATGTTTTGCTTCTCAAATTCTGCCTGAAAGATTTTTGTTAAATTAATGAATGTGCCTTTTATCAATGACTCACTCATTAATTTAAATTAATGGAGTGGATAGTAGTTTTGACACCTTAGTGTAAATTAGAAAGTCACAGCTGGAATATGATGTGAAAAGGATGAGGTCTGCATGGGCACAGTTACAAAACAGAAAATTCTCTCCTTGTTTCTGGGAGCTGGGGAAGGAAGGAAACAGAACTTGGGAAAAATTTGCTGAAATAGGATTTGGAAGTAAGAAAGTTGTACATTTTATAAAGCATATTTACATTTTCCTCTAGGTTCATGTTCAACTATACCTCCCTCTGAAAGAGTGCTCAGGGCTGAAGATTTATGTTTTAAGTGTGAATGGGTGGCCTTAACATAGTCATTGCTTTATGGAAGAGGAAGTGCCCAAGGGACAGTGAAACATGACTGTTGTTATGCTGAGTGACTGTGGACAAGCTGGTAGAGAGTCCTGCAGGGTGGACGGATGCAGTAACCGGGTGAGCTCACGATTCTGGAAAGAGTAAGAAGGGGTCGTAGGTAGAGCGGAGGAAAAGCTACGACTGTGCGTAGGAAGTAGCCAAGAACAGGCGGGGAAACAGGAGAGGTCCCGGAGGCACTGATGCCGATTGGAGTCCTGCCGATCCCATGACTGGCCTCCCTGCTGCGGTGAAGAGAGAATGGAGGAGGTGAGGACAAGCACTGGCCAGAAGAGAATTCAGAAGTCCCTCAGTATGTTGGTGTGCAAACAGTTTTGACCTAAAGAGTCCAGTTTAAATTTGGGTCCCTAAATTCGATTTGATTTTCCGGAGACCAAGGTGCTAGTATACCTTGGATTGGGATAAGAGCTCTCTTCATTTTTCAAGAGCTCCTCTGGCAGGATCGCTGACCACTCACTGCTTCCACTGACCCCCTCTCTGCCTATGACCCTAACTGATTCATAGACCCCAATAGGATGGAATCACCTCACGCCATAGTAGACCTTTCATTTCTTTAGTTTTAATTTTTCTGACAAAGGATGTATTAAATCTTGGGATGAATTAGTCTACATCTAAGCTGAGATTCGGCAAAAAAAAAGTGATTTGAATTTGATGTAATTTTCTTCTTTGAAAGAAAATTTTAAAAAAGAGATGATGCTTAAAGAAGGTAAAAAAATCTGAAGAAATACTAAGTTTGAGTTCATCATGTCTCAAAGATGAATACAAACAGCGTTTTCTACATGCTTTTCATTAGCAAGTATGTTAAAAAAGAACTGCAAACTCACTTTGTTTTATTTTAGTAGAATAAACAGAGTATATCTTTTCAGGACCCTGTTTTCAAAGAAGGTCACATTCTAAGATATTGAAGGTTAGAAATTAAGTATCTGA
Organism: Trachops cirrhosus; assembly: GCA_028533065.1. Taxonomy (NCBI): domain Eukaryota; kingdom Metazoa; phylum Chordata; class Mammalia; order Chiroptera; family Phyllostomidae; genus Trachops; species Trachops cirrhosus. The sequence goes on along the minus strand of CM052548.1, from coordinate 9,889,483 downwards.
ATTTTGGGGTAATACAAGTCAAGATATCATGGGCTGTATAAAAATATTAGTAAAATTGATTTTATTTATTTTTTTATTTTTCATAGCGACTACTAGAAACTTTAAAATAATACATGTGTCCCACATTACATTTCTGTTTTACAGCATGTCTTTATAACACTAGTTCACTCTAACTGAGCACTTGCTATATAGAGGTATTCTTCTAAGACCCTTATGTATGTTAAATCATTTTATCCTTAAAACAACCCTATTTGGTTTGTGCTATTGTTTGTCCTTCCTTATAGAAGGGGGAAGAATCTGCCCAAGGCCACGTAGAAGTTAATGACAGAGTAAGCATGTGAATGCAGGCAACTTGGCTCTGGAATCTGCACTCTTATAAAATACATTAATATATTCTGATAGTCTTGTGAAATTTAAAAACGACGTTTCATCATACAATTTGGAACTGGGTAATCTCGGCTGATCTCCTCTTTTCATTTCCATTTTTCTTTGGTCTCTGCTTCAATTTGTGTTGACAGCTTTTTACCTATAGCATGCTTTACTAATCAATATGAATGTTTTTTTCCTGTTACTCAATGTGTATTTCATTATGTGCTTGGCAGAACTATATATTTTTGCTATTTTAAATTGTCTTTTTGTTTCAAAACCTCTAGCCATTATTAGGAAACAGATTGTCTGTATTTGCGAAATGCTCAAGAAAAGCAGCACACCATGTACTTTAAAATAGCAACATCTGTGATTCTATAAAGACACTCTTTGCAAAGGTCATAGCAAACAAAAATGGAATGAGTTGTGACAAAATCTCAAAGTATTGTATACTGTTTATTAGAGCAATAACATAAAATCTTTTTATTCAAAGTGAGAAGGACATTGAAAACCAAATTCGGTGGCCAATGGTGTATTTCAGTGACTTAAGTTTAATTAAATATTAGGTTTTATTCCCACAGAGTTACGCATTTATATGTTGAAAGATGTCTGAATGGAAGGATTGGAGAAGTGTGCCTTTTTTATTTGTTTCTGACTTTATCACTTGTTACATGACCTTGCCCTTAGACAAAAGGACTCGAGAATTGAGTAGGAAGCTACAGGAAGCTCTTCCAACAGATACTTCAGGCACTCGGGTTCTTTCCCTCTGACATTAGTACAATATCGAATTTTTCTAGCTTCTCTAGACCTTCATTTTTCCCCTGAGTAAGCTTTACATTGACTTTGAAACCTATACTTTATTTCACCTTTACTGCCCCAGATTTTGCCCTTTGAATTTGACTTCTGTGTTTCTTACTTGGGTGTAGTAGTTTGGTCTTGACTTTCGTCACACCTTCTCCGGGTAAGTATTTTATGCCCTAACTCTGTGAGCTTGACCCTTAACTGTAGCTAAAATTCAAATGAACCCACTGGTACAGCTCATTAGGAAGACCCAGACGCTGCCTCTCTTCCTGACAGTTGGGCCCTCAATCCCTTTGTTAATGGCTCCTTCCTGAGAACTTGAGACAAAAAAAATAATTTTAGAAATTTGTGTGAGATAGTAGAGTGAGGCTTTTATGATTAAACCTGTGAATGTGCTTGTATATCGCCAAAGCTTTATTTTTCTCCAAGTATGGAATGCCTATGTTGTCACGTGGGCCAGTACTTCTCAAGTTTAGCAAGTTTGCTGAAATTGCAAAAAAGTCACCTAGAGAGGTTTGTTATCATATAGACCTTTGAGCTCTGTCCCAGAGATTCTGAGTCAATCTGTGTGGGACCCATAAATTTTCACTTCTAACAAAAGCCCGCTAGCCCTGGTGTGTCGATGGTGTCCACTTTGGATAGCATTAACATGCGCCAACCTTCTAGGTGATCATTTGGCCTAAGTTACTTGGTAACGTGTCAATAGTAGGCAATCTGTCACCTCCCTTCATTGAAGGAAAAATAAACTCAGAACGTTGGGAATTTTTTTGTTTCCTGATATTATCTCATGCATATGTAAAATCAAAGAAGAATGGCTGAATTCACCCGTTGAATATAATTTGAACTCCTTAACTGTTAAGGAGTAGTTACATTTATACAGTCCTAAAATTATTTTGGCCCTTTGAAGGCAACCGCGAGGCTGATGTGGCCCCTGGTGAAAATGAGTTTGATACCCCTGCCATACAGATTTCAAGTGTTCGATGCCAAAAACCATCGCCTTCACACTGCACTGTGCACCCAGCATCCCAAGCAAAGTCTCTTTCTGTCCCCATTTTCCCTCACTTTGCCCACCTTCACCTGACCCCCACGCCCCTTTTCCCTCTGGATATCACCACACTGTGTCTGTGTCTCATATATTATGTACACATGTTTAGGGCTAATCCATTTAACTTCCTTCACACAGTACATTCTCCACCCTCCCCTGTGACAGCGGTTGGTCTATTTTCTGTATCCACAGGTCTCTTTCTGTTTTGTTCATCAGTGCATTAGATTCTATGTATAAGTGAGATCACATGGTATTTGTCTTTCTCTGCCTAGCTTACTTGACTTAGCATAATGTTCTCCAGTTCCATCCATGCTGTGGACAAGGTAAGATTTCCTTCTTTTTTTCTTACCACTGCATAATATTCCATTGTGTAAACTTACCACAACTTTGTTATCCACTCATGTACTGATGAGACTTGCGCTGTTTATAGATCTTGGCTACTGTGAATAATGCTGCAGTGTACATGGGGTGCATATATTCTTTTGAATTGGCGTTTTGGCATTCTTAGGATACATTCCCAGAAGTGGGATCCCCAGATCAAAAAACAATGTCATTTTAAAATTTTTGAAGAAACTCCATACTGATTTCCACAGTGGCCGCACCGGTCTACATCACACCGACAGGGCAGAATTGTTCCTTTTTTCTCTACATCCTCATCAAAACTTGTTGTTTTTTGGTTTATATATGGTGGCCATTCTGGCAGGTGTGAGATGGTATCTCATTGTGGTTTTAGTTTGCATTTCTCTGATGATTAGTGACATTGAGAATCTTTTCCTGTGTCTGTTGGCCATTATATGTCCTCTTTGGAGAAATATCTATTCAGGTCCTTTGTCCACTTTTTAATTAGATTGTTTATCTTCCTGGTATTGAATTGTATAAATTCTTTACATATTTTGGAAATTAACCCCTTATCAGATGTATCATTGGCAAATTATGTTCTCCCACACAGTGGTTTCCCTTTCAAGTTTTACGGTTTCTTTTGCTGTGCAAAAGCTCTTTAGTTCAATGTAGTCCCATTTGTTTACTTTTTTTGTTTCCCATGCCCTAGGAGATATATCAGCAAAAACAGAGATGTCTGATATTTTACTGCCTAAGTTTTCTTCTGTGATTTTTGTGGTTTTGTGACTTGCATTTATGCTTTTTTTCCATTTCGAGTTTATTCTTGTGTATTGTGTAAGTTGGTAGTCTATTTTCATGTTTTTGCATGTATCTGTCTAATTTTCCCAAGACCATTTATTGAAGAGACTGCCTTTACTCCATCGTATGCTCTTACCTCCTTTGCCAATACTAATTCACCAAGGTGTGGGTTTATTTCTGGGCTCTCTATTCTGTTCCACTGATTTATGTGTTTGTTCTTATGCCAGTAATAGGCTGTTTGATTACAGTGGACTTGCAGTATAGTCTGATATCAGGTATTGTGATACCTCCAACTTTGTTCTTCTTTTTCAAGATTGCTAATGCTGTTTAGCATCTTTTTGGGTCCATATGAATTTTTGGAATATTTTCTCAAGATCTGTGTAATATGCCATTGGTATCTTCATAGGAATTGCATTGAATCTGTAGATTGCATGGACATTTTAATGATGTTAACTTTTCCAATCTATGGACACAGTATATGATTCCACTTATTTGTATCTTCCTCAGTTTCTTTCTTCAATGTCCTATAATTTTCTGAGTATAGGCCTTTTACCTCCTCAGTTAAATTTATTCCTAGGAATCCTATTCTTTGTTGTTTTGGTTGCAATAGTAAATGGGATGTTTTCTTAGTTTCTGATGGTTCATTAATAGTGTTTAAAAATACCCCTATTTTCTGAATATTGATTTTGTATACTGCTACTTTGATGAATTCATTTATTAGATCTGGTAGGTTTTTGGTGGAACCTTTAGGGTTTTCTATGCACAATATCTTGTCATTTGTGAATAATGACATTTTTACTTCTTCCTTTCCAGAAATCAGTTAGATAATCAGAGATATGAAATGATGTAGAAGGCGTCGATTCCACCTTTAGTTCATGCCCATGGTATAAAATATTCCAGCTCCCAAGGGAATAGGCGTTAGGTGTTTGTGAAAGGGTAAAAACGTGATTGGAAACCATACTAAAAAGAAGTGTAGAGTTTACGAAAACTTGTGTGTGTCTGTCGGTGAGAGTGGGTGAGTGGATGTAAATGTGGAGAGGAATTAGGGGGCATTTGCCATTCAAACCAGCGATCACATTATACATTCTGAAAATGCTGTTTATTTTAATCTTCCATGACTTACCTATAAAATTATTATTACTCATTAAAATTAAGAGGATGTTAAAACAAGGCAATAAAATAAAATATTTATGAGAGAAGTAGCATACTCAAGAACATGGGATAATTTCCATATGGGTGTGTATCTCAAATTTACCGATGACATTCAGTTATGTGATATTTGAGTGCTCTCTTCTTGTGCAGGGCATACATTCAGCAAATGTATCAGGAATAAATATAATGTAAACCTCCATATAAGTCATTCATGAAAGATGCTGGTTGCTTCATGGACAAAGTACAACCCTGTAGGTTAACTCGGTCATGGACAGCAGAGTATATCATTCTACATTTGACTCTTACTGAACTTAATGTTTCATGTCATTTTTTAAAGCAAAAGCTTATCTTTGAATGTGTTATTTAACAGACCCTTTTGGGTTTGCATCCTGTATGTGGCGGCTGTGGGAACTGGCCTCACAGGTCTTCAACTGCAGGGAACTCATCTGACCGAGGACCCAGGCACGGACCTCTGGCAGCCATCATTGACTTCTTGCTGCAGCCTTGACTCCATGGCTGCTTCCTGTTAGTCATGGGAGTATGGCAGGGAAACCAAGTCAGGCCTGTTCCTAGGAGACATGGGAGGGGCTCTTGTAAACTACTGACTTTAGCTCCTGGCTGCCCTGATGGCCTTGCTGAATCTTTCTTAGATGACTGTTTGTGAGGACGCCACCCTCCTCGACTTTGTCCTTCCTTTGTCACTCCTGACCAGACTCACACCTCGGTCTGAAAGCCCTCCCAGTGTTTCCTGGCTCCCTCCCAGTTTTCTCACCCTGCAGGCCTCTAGTACAATCCTTGCAAGGGATCCCATTTTGCATTTCCTTCTTAGAGGACCCTGCCTAATTGTATTGGTCAGAGGTCTGCAGAGAAATAGAACCTTATTGAGTAGGATAAACAATGGAGACTCAGGAATGTTGGTGACATAGTTCTAGTCTGAGTCCAAAGGCCTGAAACCAAGTGAGCTGATAGTGTAAGTTCCAGTCTGAAGCAGCAGAAGATTGATGTCCCAGCTCAAGAAATCAGGCAGAGAGCACAGATTCTTGCAATGCCTTTTAGCTCTGTTCTGGCCCTCAGTCAGTGAGATGACACCCACCCATATTGGGGAGAACAATATTTTTTATTCAGTCCACTGATTTATGAGCTCATATCATCTGGGAACAGGTTCACAGACACCCTCAGAAATAATGTTGGACCAGATATCCAGGCACCACTTGATCTGGTCAAGTAGACACATAAAATAAACCAGCATATCAACATAGCGTGTCAGGGACTGTACAACAATACACCAAAGAGGTATGTGCTCAGACACATTTGAGCTTACTAACCAGGGCCTGTGATATTGCTCCCCGGCTACCATGTTCATGGTGAGGTCTGAAAGGGCCTTACGCACTGCGGAAACTGTCCCGCTCGAGGGAATTCCCTGTGAAGCTTTCCTCAAATTTTGATTCAATCGGTGGTGTTCCTCTTTTCTTTGAACTTCTTGGTAAGATTGCCCACTAGTGTGCAAAAGTACCTCAGTGCGCCCAGTGCTGTCTTGATTCTAGGATGCTTTCCTTTAGCCTTTTCATTCATTTATACAACATTTATTGCAAATCGATTTTATGTCAGGTGTGACCCTAGACACTGGATCACATGTGCTATGTGCTGAGCATGAAGATTCATTACAACAGGAGCACGATTTTCCTTACCATAATACTGTCTGCAGTTGCATGGAGGTAGTTGTATTTTTGTTTCTGTTTCTTTTTTGTTTGCAATGAAGAAGCAAATCAAGCACCATAACAAAACTAAAGGAAGATACGAAATGTCTATGCTGTTATATATTAAACAATGAAAAAGTTAACTCCATTTCTTGGTATGTATGTTTTTTTTTTTCTGGAGGAAGTGGATCAGATGGCATCTTACATTTCCAGTTATTTTTATTATTTTATTTTGTAAATATGTCTATTATGATAAAGTATGAAATGTAAACAAGGTAACAGAAAAAAATTCTCTGTAACCCTAGTGTCCAGAAATAATCACCGTTAACCGTGTGCTGCCTTAGCACAGCATACAGATACATGCAGATATATTTCCACCGTTAATTTTCCCATCCGGTTATTAAAATATATTCACTCATCTATCAGATTCCCACCATCGAGAAACTTGACTTTCCATGCAGTGCAGTATCTCTGGAGGAAGGTCACTTAGGTGACAGCTCTCTCGTACTGCCCTTGATCATTGGACAGGCCCATTACACAGCTGAGACTGGTTCCATGTCTTTAAAATGGGACACTAACTGGAACTACAACCCAGGTCCTAGTAAACATACAACTAGCTCTTATTCAGCTCAGTGTCCAGTCTATCGGAGGTGCTGAGCCATTGCTGCTATTACTAATCTACTAGTGGCCCCTTCCCGGTGTTGCTTGGAGATCAGTAACTACCAGTTCGTCAGTCCTCAGCGCTATCTATTTCCTCTGGATGACGCTGCACACTGCCCTGCGACTGTACCCAGGACTTACGTTTGCAGTCACAGACATCGTTCTCTCCACCGCAGGTCAAATCCGTGCTGATCAGCAGCCACGGGGACCTTCCGTTTACCTGAGTGGTGGCGTCTCGGAGCAAGGCTGCAGAGGCCCCACGCCAGCGGCCTCTCAAGTGCAATTCAGTCTTTTCCAGCATGCACTGTGAAAGAAAATGAAAATTGCCCATAAATTATCAAATGCACTGAAGGTGCTTGATTTTCAACCTTCACTTAATTAACACCAAGAAAACAATTTTAACTTAACCCGAGAGTGAAAGCTGATCCTGTTTCCTAGTCATCTCTGAATACTCCCTATTAGACTCCAGGGAAAGCAGGTAGAACTATGAATATTCTTATAAGCTTTTTAACAGAGAAGGGTGAAGTCCATTTTGATTACATTGGAAAAAATGTCCTTAATTTTAGCAAAATTATAAAACTTCATGATGAAGTTGAGAAAAGCTTCCATTTAAGTTGGGTGCCTTTTATCCAGCAGTTGTCAGCAAAGGCTTGCTCTTCAAAGCCATTATTAATGTTGAATATATTTCTAACACTGTTAAATATTCAGTAAGTCATTGATATAAATTCAAGTAATTCAAATGTCAGGCTGAGTTCTCAGTAGTGATTTACATTGGCAAGAGTTTTATGAGAGTGCATTATTAGTTTGCTGACTGCCTTAATATATAAAGGTTATAAAAGAATTTTATCTAACAGTTGTGAATTTTAGCATACCACCAGATAAATATAAATACCCAGAAGAATGCATGTGGCTTTAAAACTTCTGCAAAAATGGCCGGGCTGATTTAGTTTTCCAAATTACAGACATCCCCTTTTTTTTATTACATGGTACATATAATCTTCTTACATTCTGAATGAAAACATACCAGGAAGCTGCTGTGGCAGTGGTATAGAAACGTGAGATTCACACTGGCTTATCAGCATCGCCCTTCCCAACTGCATTTCTGCTGTCTCTGCCAAGACCCTGAGTTTTATAAAATGTGCATTTTGGGCCCTTCGATTTATAAACCTATTTCTATGTGTTTTAAACTATCAAGTTAAAAAACTTGTCAATGTACATATTATTGTAATTCAGTTGGTATGGGCAAGAGTCTCTGAGGATGATTGAATTTGGATATTTTACGGTCTGAGATTTCTTTCTTTTTTTTTAATGTGCATGGTTAAGCATACAACTTTATTAGTTTCCCCAGAATCAATCAGATGGGTGTCAGATTTAACAGAAACTGATTGATAAAAAATAAACGTATTAATTATGGAATTATAAATGTGGTTTTTTTATGGCACACCTGCCTGGTGACAGGTAAGCATTGTCTTCACAGAAGATGAAGTTACGGAGAAGGGTGTTTGTTGAACAACGAGTTAAAGTGATTTGGATGTTTCTGAAGACCCTGGCTCTCAAACTTTTCTTTGAGGACTTTTTTTTCTTTGGGAACTAGAAAGATAACAGCTTCCTTGCTCTTACACCAGGGATTCTGATTTAGGAGGTCTGGCCTTCAGTATCTCCTAATAAGCATACCAAGATTATTCCTATGCCATTATGCACAGAAATGTTGCTACAAGTGTTATGTCTATCATTCTGTTAGAGTTTTGCTGGCTGACCTAAAGGGCATTTCTGCACAGTACTGTTCACATTAGTCAAGCATCCTTTCCCAGGACAGCGTTGAAAACTCTTTCCTTCCTTTCCTCTTTCCATCTCCTTCCCCCATTCTATTTCTGATAATTATCTTTGTGCACTTGGACATAAAATTTTTACCTTTGATGACGTAGGCATATGCTTAAAGATACTTGTATGAACATCTCCATTGAACTGATCTAACTGAAAACAAATGAAAAATTTGTAAATATTTTATATAAAGCTTTAGTTAAGTTAATAATAGAACATTTAGTTAAGTAAATAATAATGAAATAATATTCAGCTATTAAAATTATTTTGCAAAAACAAAAATTATCTTTGTTTATTATAGATATTTATAATATATCTATCATAAAACTCAATCACTAGACAGAATATATTTATATAATACAAACTATTAAAATATATATATATTTTAGATCAGTGTCTCTGGTTAATTGAACTATGAGTATTTTAATGTTTCTCTCATTTGTTTATATTTTCTACTTTTTCAAGCATGATGTAGTGTTTTGGAAACAAAATTTTATTGCAAATTACATTTCATGCGATGAACTTAGCACAAAGTCGGGCTGTTCGCATTTTTGTTATTTTCTCTTTATTTTTTATTGCTTATTATATGATTTTATTGCACACCATTACTGAGGCTTAAACCCAGTTGGGTCTTGGCCTGATTTTGACAGTCTTTCCCTTTATATACACTTACAGAGAGAGAATCGACTACTTCCTTTATTACAGTCTCAAAGCAGTGCTTATAGGCCTATAATTGTATCTGTAATACAGTATTACAGTGATTTCTTTACATATTTCTCTCTTACTGTGGACTTTAAATCCAGTTGATAGCACTCAATTTGTCTCTTTGATTTTTGTTTGCTTCAAAGTACTTACTTATATATATACTTATTCAAAGACTGACACCTGAATGAAGGGTCTTCTTCATGGACCAGAGACCAAAGAAAATGTGATCGACTAAGTGGCAATTCTTACATATAGATTAAAATTAAGATCATTATAAAATTAATTCACCAAAAAATAGTTCACATGAGATGTTACACAGTAACTTATTTTCTAGGCCAATTCTTAGAAATGTATGCAAGCAGTTTTTTTAAATATATTTTTAAAGATTTTATTTATTTATTTTAGATAGAGGAGACAGGAGGGAGAAAGAGAGGAACAGAAACATCAATTTGTGGTTACCTATTGTGTAGCCCCTACTGAGGTCCTGGACCTCAACCCAGGCATGTGCCCTGACTGGGGATCGAACTGGTGACCCTTTGCTTTGGAGGCTGGCACTCAATCCACTAAGCCACACCAGCCAGGGCTATATAAGCACATTTTAACATTTATGAATAATCTTGACCCTTCAATTTGGACCAGTCTGCAAATTCATGGAACTGTGTGTAAGTTATACTTAGTGAAGCTGTAGGTATAACACCATTAATATATTTTGAATGGGATTTTCATTTTAATATGTCCATTGTATAACAAAAATTAGTTGAACAATTATATAATAAAAAGTACATAGCACGAAGGATGTTTAAAATATTGGTAAAGAAAAAACAATATTTGTGCTAGGCAGACTTCATGTACTTTGCTAAGTAGAGTAGAAAACATTTATTGGTTTTGATCTATATCACTAGTAGGATATACAGTATTGATGAGGAGATCACAAAGATGAGTTTTAAAATGAAACAACAATAAATAAGCATTTCAGCATGTGTGACATTAGTAAAAACCTTTGTATAATGTTTGTCAGTGAACAATAAAATACAATAAAAAATTGCAGAGTTAACTGCTAGTTCATCAGGAGAGAATGTTATCTGGCATTTAACTTCCACAGGGATCTCTCTTTTGAGGTGAAGGAATATATATGTTCTGCTAACTGAACATCAGAGCCACTTATTATGTACTAGGTCCCCAAATAAATAACAAATCATAACTGGGATGATCTCTGTGCACCTGGAAAGCCTTTTGGAGGCTGTTGTTTCAGTTGTTCAGATTCTTGTTTCTGCTCCTTCAAAATTCACTGTGCTTTCTTACCTCTAACTACTTTTGCTAACAAGTTTGAAAGGCAGTGTGATCTTTTGTAGTCTTTTTCCCTAAATAGCAATAACTGAGGCAATGGGGACTACTAATTAGGGCACTCACACTGACAGCTGACTTTGATGTTCCATTATCATCTTCGATGCATGTGCTATCTGTTGATGTATATGTAATTTTCTGAAACAGCTTTATTGTTATCACGTAGGAGTATCACCTACAGTTAAATGGCAAGTAACAATTCACCAGAAATACTATTAGAGAATGCAATCAGTCATAGGAACGGAAACAATGATCATTGAGGTGCAGATTTGCTAGTAAGAATGGGTATGTGATATAGACCACAGCCTAATCCTCCTTAACGGTCATAAAATATGCTAGAGTGAGAGAAGTATGTGTTGGAAGGGAATGAGATTTTCTTCAAAGACATTATTATAAAGAGAGGTAAATGAAAGGTCTTGGAAGAAATACTTAAAACAACCAAAATATGGATAGCAAAGAAATTCCATGTAATAAAACATGTCAGTTGTTTGCTAAAGACCCAGGTGAAATCTACAGACTATGTTAAAACACCCATGACTCTCCTACCCGTGACTGATCTGCACTTGTGGTCCAAAGCAAAATGAAGTTCTCCTTTCTTTGTGAATAACTATTTGGATGATCTAAAAACGTCACATAGTCTTTGTCATTCCCGCCATAATGATATAATGTGTTTATTTATTGAGTACCTATAATCTTATAGGAATAAAATAATACAAAGTGTAGTACAAAAGCTAAACAATAAGGGATCCAAATACAATTTAGCAATAAAGAATTCAGTGGTGGGAACAAACCTAGGCTTCACTACCGACTGCTGTGGGTCATGGAAAAGTTGCTTAACCTTTATGTCTTGCAGTTTCTTCACTAGAAAATGGGGAGAAGAGCCTTCTAGCCTCATAAGGTTAGAATGAAAAATAAAGAAAGAACATGTATATATAAACACATTATGTGTATGTATATGTATGTAAAATACCATATGTATAATATCCCTGTACTCTTCTCACTGCATATACTGGGAAATCACTGAATATATTAAGCAAGGCCATAATAGTGTCACATTTGCATTTTTGAAAGGTAACACTGGCTGGGGAAAGTAGATTAAAGGGGCGAGAGTGCAAGTAGAGAGACAAGTTAGTGGACCACTGTAACTGATAAGAAATAATAAAGGTTTGTATTGGGAAAGTCACCGGGGTGAAGAGTCATTTCTTCTAAACTGAAGGATGTAAGGAGTAAAGGCAAGCGACGAGTCTCGGTTGACATGAAAAGTTTCTTGCAAAAGTAGGTAGATGCTGGTGGCATTATTAACCTGAAAAAAAGGATTAGGTTAAAGAATCTCCACTGGAAGTGATTGTTTCTCCCTCCCCAGGAACATTTGACAAAGTCTGGAGATATGTTGGGTTGCCACAGCTTGGTGTGGATAGATAGTTCTATTTCAATCTGGGTAGAGGCCAAGGACGCTACTCAGTGTCCTACAACCCACAAGACAGAACTCACAACAGAGAATTATCCAATCCATATCATCAAGGTTGAGAAACCCTATATTAGGGAAATTGAAGGAAGATTTAGACATTTTGGTAGAGAAGTGAGCTCATAGATGTTAAACTTAGGTTTGGACATTTTGAATTTGAAGTACCTAATAAATATGTTGATCATTTGGTTGAAAGTATGTGTGTGTCAAATTTATAAAATAAAAAAAATAACCCTAATGTAAACCTTGGACATTAATAATGTATCAATAATGACTCATTAGTTGCAACTAATGTACCACACTAATCTGAGATGCTAATATTAGGGAAAACTTTTCTGCTGGTGGGGGATGAGGGAGTATATGCAAACTCTGTACTTTCTGCTCAACCTTTCTGTAAATTTAAAAATGCTGTAAAAATAAATGTATTAAATTAAAAAAACAAATGGTAGTGTTGGGATAAACATAAAAAAAAGTATTTGCAGCAACAAATCAAAGGTCCCAGATTATGTGTGAACATTATGGAAAGGTTCAGTTATGCATATTGGTAGAAAGTATGGTTCCTTTTGAATATAAGCTAAATATGCATATGAGAGTATAATTTGAAGTGTATTATGTATAAAAAGGAATAACAATATAGGCTATGCCTACATTGGATGTTTTTAAATAAGCTATGAAATTGAGGAAGGCATTGTTTTTATGTTCTAGAAAGCAACATGATGATGCATATTATTGTCTTAGAGAACTTTCTGTCTTTACAAAATATTTTTAACATTTAAATGATCAATATATGTTTAAGTAGATGATGGGATGGTATAGAGCAAGCAAATAGAGAGAGGTGGAAAGAGATCAGATTTGAAAGTAAAGCTTGATTTAGTTCCCACCTATCACAAGGTTAAACCACCTCATGCTTTTCTTAAATTCTTCCTAAAGGGTAGACAGTCTACAGATTAGGTAATGTTGATAAAATTCAGCTGAATTCTACTAGTAGATAGCAATGGTGTGATGATCTTATCTATAGTATATTTCTTGTTCTCTCTTTAATTAACTTTTATTGAATGTATTGGGGTGATATTAGTTAATAAAATTATATAGGTTTCAGGTATAATTCTACAATATATCATCTGTATATTGTATTTTGTGCTCACCACCCCTAGTCAAGTCTCCTTGCATTGCCATTTATTCCCCCTTTGCTCTCCTCTACCTGGCCCACCCGCTTCCCTCTGGCAATCCCCATACTGCTGTCTTTATCCAGGAGTCTTTTTTTTCTTTGCTTAATCCCTTTACCCTCCTCACTCAGCCCTCAAACCCCTCCCCTCTGACAGCTGTGGGTCTTTTCTCTGTCCCCATGAGACTGTTTCCACTTTGCTTGTTAGCTTCCTTTGATCATTAGATTCCACATATGGTACTTGTCTTTGACTGACGTATTTCACTTAGCATAATACTCTCCAGGCCCATCCATTCTGTAGCAAAAGGTAAGGTTTCCAGTTTTTTATGGCTGAGTAGTGTTCCATTGTGCAAATGTCCCACAGTTTTTTTTATCCACTCATCTTACTCATGGGCACTTGGGCTGCTTTCAAATCTTGGGTACTGTAAATAATGCTGCAATAAACATAGGGGTGCATATATTCTCAGTCTTTAATTTGTTTATTATATATTTTTAGGAACATACTTTTGGGAAAAAGCTTATATCTCTTCTTTACAGAGATCTTTTCATTTTTAATATTTCATTAATAAAACCAGTTAAATCAGATAATTGATTCCGAAGTTGAAAATTTTGAGCCAATTATCCAGCCAAATTGACCTTTCTGGTGTAATACTATTTGAATCGCTATACTTGGCTTATGTTTAATTACACTATCTGACTATATTTAATTATCGCATCTGAATAATGTTTAATGAGACCCATGTTTAATTACTGTTTCTGACTAATGCAATTACTCTTAAGTAATCTCTGTCATTATGTGCGAAGGAGCGTAAGCTCTGGGGGTCTGTTCTCAGCCTCACTCTCCAGGCACGCCTTGTTTCATGCCTCGCTGTCTGTGTACAGCGTGCCAGCCGCTGGCATTCTCTTTCCCTTTAATTCTCGTCGCTGCTTCCTACTCTGGGGCCTTCGCACTTGCTAATCCTCCTTCCTTCTGATCTTTACATCTTTGATCTCAGTTCATGATTCTGTCAGAAGAAAAACGTCTTCTCTGATTTTCCAGAATACTTCCTTCATGGTTCCACTCACTTTTTTTTTAAAAGTCCTCACCCGAGGATATGTTTATTGATGTTTGAGACAAAGGAAAGGAGGGAGGGGGAGAGAGGGAGAAACATTGATCAGTTGCCTCCCATACGTGCCCTGACTGGGGATCGAACCCACAACCTAGGTATGTGCCCTGACTGGGAATGGAACCCACAACCTTTGGGTGACCAGGATGACACTCCAATCAACTGAGCCACCCAGCCAGGGCTCCCCTCACTTTTAATGTTAGCACATCACTGCACAATTTTCCTTTATACCAAGTACAGCAATTGTTTTTATTTGTAATCAGTGTTTATTTAATTTTATGTCACAAGCTCTACACAGTAACTCTCCACTGTATGCTCCATCGCATTTGTTAAATAAGAATGAATGAATGACTCGGTCAACCACAAAAGTGAAGTGATAGGCTTTTAATTGCCAGTATGTTATACATATGGATTTATAAAGCCATTACATTAGCATAGTAATTAAAAATACAAATGCATATACAAACCAGAAGGAGAGAAAGTGAGTGAAGTGTAAGGGGTACACCAATATGGAGCTCGGAGAGAACTTTCAGGACAATTGTGAACAGGATAACCCATGCCATTCGCATTCAGAGTCACTTTTAACACTCCGAATGCCAAAGAGTAATACGTTGAGCTCCTGGGCCCCGTATGTTGGCTAGTTCTCAGAAGCTGGGAGCAGGGGCAGCCTCAGAACACTAATGTTAGGCAGATGGTGCTCATGGTCACATAGCATAGTTCTGCTGAGATGTCACCAAGCCAAACACCCAAATGTGCCTATGAATATTCACGAGTATCATTCAGTTATGTTCTGTGATGTAGCATTCATTTCAACAGTGTTAAGTTACAATATGTATAAAAACAGAACTAGTCTTAAGGGTAGTCTTTTTCAAGGAATCTCAAAGTGTATCCTTAAATCCAAAATAAACTTGCATCTAGCACTTATCAAAGATATGTAGGACTACGAGGAGGCTTGAACGTGGCCTCCAATGACCCCTGACTCTGGTATTCACACCCTTGTGTAATGTCCAATGATTGAGTGTGGGCTGGACTTATTGACTTAGTTATTAAATAAAAGAGTATGGCAGAAGGGATGGGATGTCACTTCTGAGATCTGGCTTAAAAAGATTGTGGTTGTGACCTTGGGTGTTCTCTCATCTCTCATATCACTTGTGTTGGGGGAGGCAGCTTCCATGTTGTGAGTGTGGAAAGAGATGAGGACTACCCAATGAGAACAAACAAAGGCCGTTTGGCATCAGGCACTGCTGCCTGAGCTAGGGCATCAGGCACTGCTGCCTGAGCTTGGCAGGCTCAAAGGTAGGGAACTAGGGAAGGCTTCCGGTATGCCCCTACCGGGGGCGCTGTGGGCATGGGATAGCTGAAGGCGGACTGACTACACGCGGGGCATCGTATGTCATTGGTTCAGGCAGCATATTGGGCTTTCTCTGCTTGGTTCTACATTGGAAGTAGGGGGCAAAAATTAGGGAAGCAGACAGGTTTGGCTGTTGTGGGCCAGTTGCTACAGTGACTGTGGTTTGTGGGTCAGAGTTTTATTTTTATATAGGTAGCCTGGTTATTGTTCATTTGCATATTCAGTCTTTTGGGAGGCAGCCCAGTGGACAGACTCACATAAGTGAGCATGGAAGCAGATTTTGTGGGGCCTCTACTAGCAATATGACTAAATCGGGAGGCAGATGTTTTCCCCTTTGGAGCTTTGAGATAACTGCAAACCTGGAGGACCACTAGATCGCAGCCTTTTGGAAGACTCTCAGTTGAGACTGCTAAGGTAAGTTGCTGTCAGGCTGCTGAACAGCAGAAACTGTATCATAATAAATACTTGCTGTTTTCAGTCACTAAATTATGGGGTATTTTGTTATGCAGCCATATTTAACTATTATATGTGGGAAGGATATGGCTGCTTTGTCAATCAGATCACTAAGAATTTCAGCTCAATAACTTCAGGTAGTTTTATCTGAGAGGCAGAAGCAATTGCAATATTTCTCAGAAGGCACTGTTTCTATGGAATATAAAAACTGGTCAGAAACTGTTAGGTCACTATTCCTTCTTAAACCTTTTCCTTTTTTAGTGTCTGTTTTATTTAATGACAACATCATTTACCTAACTCCGTAACCAAAAAAGTCTTGAGTCATCTCTGATTCTTTAACAAAATATCGAATCTCTACTACGTACTAGGCACTGGTCTGTCACTTGGAATACATCAAAGTTACCTATCCTTGTGGAGCTAACATTCCAGTGAGAAAAGAGGAAATGAACAATAAACATAATTCTTGTGTGGGGAACAGAGGCCACAGTCTGTATCTTCACATAGTATGGGATAAAGAATAGGCTTCGTGGAGACACACTGTAAGTCAAGGTGAGCCAGAGAAGCATGGGTCCCCCCAATCTTCCATCGTCCTCCGGCAGGGACTACCGGGGACATAAACTGGGTCTGTGTTCCAGGGCAGGACGTCATCCTACATCACTCTTCCCTTTCACTCTGAGAGCATGTGAACAGCTGTGTTTGCTACCAGCGGGACCACGTGAGCACCCAGATAATCGGGGCAGCAGTTTAAAGTTGTTGTCTAGGAGAGCCAGCCACCTAGCAGGTAGAAGCCTTGGGGAGTTTCAGACCCTATTTTTTAGGAGAAGAATCCACAGTGCCTGTGGGTTGCCATAGGACTGAATTCAGTCACAGCCCCTTGAGTTGGGAGTAGGGGGCCCCCTAATCCTTTGTCACAGAGTTCCTGGAATCATTTCCTGAAAAATTGGCTTATTGCATTGCCATGATAAATCAGCCACTTGTACAGTACACTGTGTGATATGTGCCATCTTTATCCGTGGAGAATGAAAAATATAAAGCACCGTAGGTAGGGTTAGAGAGAGCTAGGTGGAGGGTGGGTTTTTATTTTAAATAGACCTGCTGAAGAAAACCTGATTGAGAAGCTGACATTTGTACAAAGATTTGAAAAAGAAATTAGCCGTGGGGACATCTGGGGAAGAGACTTTTTGGTAGAGCGAACAGAAAGGGAAAGGCTAAAAATAAAGAATGAACTTAATGTATTTGAAGAATAATAAGGGGGCAAGCACAGTTGGGGTGGAGTGAGAGAGGGGAGAGTATTGAGAGAGAACATGAGAAAAGTAGTGAGGGGTCAGAGCCCACAGGGCCTTGTGGGACTTTTTATGAATGTTGTTTTTACTTTGAAGTGGAGAGCAATCAGAAGTGTGCGAGCAGTAAATTGACACAGGCCTACGTGTTAGAAAGTTCACTGTGCTGTCGTTTTTAATATAGTCTGGCCATGTCTGGAATTCAGGAGAGAGGTCTAGACTGGAGACGTGCAACTGGGAGTCCTTGGCTCACATCGAGTATTTAGAGCTATGAGACTGGATGGGATCACCAAAACTGAGTCCAGAGAGGGAAAGAAGAGGTCAGAGCCCTGTCCCTGCGATCTCTAAGTCCAGCAGGGGAAGTGGGGAAACGGCGAAGGAGCCTGAGAAGGACTGGCCAGTGGAGCAGGAGGAAAGCCCAGAAAGTACAGTGTCCAGGAGGTCAAGTAAAGCAAGCGCGTGAAGGGCGGGGCGAGGGGGCAACTGTCCAGTGCTGCTGATGTGTCAGCTATGATGGGGACTGAAGCCCCTCAGTGATTTGGCAACCAGATGGACGTCACCAGGGAAGTTTACAGGATTCATTTTGGTAGAATCGGGGAGGCAAAGGCCCAATCTAAGTGATTTTTATAGAGAGATGGGAAAGAGAATTGCAGGAATGATTATGTGTTAATCTCAAGTAATTTCGATACAAAGGGTTGCAGAGGATGGGGAAGTAGTTGGCAGTGAAATTAGGGGTATGAGAAGAATTTTTAAAATATCTAAATAATCAGTCTTTCTCAGTCCCTGAAGGCAATTGGAAATCAAGTCTTGTTCCTGATTCTGCTTTTATCTTTTCAGGTTGTTTTCCTCCATGTCTAGTGTAGAACCCTGGGCATTCTCATGTTGATCTGTGTAGACTCTCACCCGGGCTGTGACCTAGCATCTCATGCCCATTATTCCCGTGTTGCTGTCCCAGTATCACCATCGCCTCTGCCCTTCACTGCTCCTCCTGGGACTCTTTCTCTCCAAAACGTGTCACTTGTGATGTCATTCCCCTAGCTCAGTGATATCCAACCTTTTTCCTCTCATGGCACACACAAAGCAATTACTAAAATTCTGCAACACACCAAAGATAAATATTTTTTTACCAACCTGACAAAAATGTACATACAGTTTTGATGCATTCCTGCTGGACAGTTATTGTTGTCTTGGCTGTTGTCATTTTTGTTTTTAATTTGACAATCTAAGGGAAAAGAGGTCAGTGCCCCTGACTAAATAGTCAGGTACTGCACACTTTAGAAATTCTTGGGGCACACTGATTGAAAATTGCTGCTCTAGCTAGTTTACGTCTTTAAATGACTTCCCGAATGCAGATTGGCTGGAGCTCCTAAGTGGGCGGGAACTCGAGAGGAAACTAGAAGAGGACTGTGCAGTACAACCAGCCTGCCAGATGGGGCTACCGCTGTAAGATTTGCAATGTCTAAAATGTCACAGAGAGCACCCCTTTTAATCCGAATCCTCCAGTGGTCAGAGGCCTGACTTTCTTAGGCAAGGAAGTGAAAGCTCTTGACTTTATTCTCCCTAGTGTAGGTCAGCCTAGTTGTACAGTGTCGGATTTAAGACCACAGAGGATATTAAAGACCCGTGTGTGGGGTCACAGAAGATTCCTAAAGTTCTGCCAGGTTTAGTTTTCACACGGAAATAGAAGGTTTTTCAAGTCAAGCGTTAGTTGACATTTGTTATCTCATTCTATTATTTTACCACTATATACTCATCTACATTATGAATATACCTCTATTTGTCTCTACAAATATATGTGTATATTGTGCTTACTTTTATAGCATTTTTTCCTTCTCCTGATTTTAAAACTGATTTTTATTTTGTGTTAAATAATAGGAAGTCATTGAAGTCATTGATGCCAGGATATTTCTGCAGCAATAACACTGTGAATCATCAGAGATACAGATAGATTTTCGTGCACTTACTGTGAACCAGGAACTGATTATATATAATCACTGTAATTTGATGAAAAAGATACCTAGACACTGTATTTATCTTTTATGGACTCATGTCTTACAATCAGGGATGGTTTAATGCCATAATATCACACTGTGTAAAACAGTGTTCCATAATATAGTGTAACTCTATGGCTTTCTATAATATTTGGTGACATTTAATAAAATTGGAGCACACATCAGGCAGGTTAATCATACTCGGAAAGATCAGATGTTCCTAATCATATGCTGATTGCTTAGCTCCTGTTTCAGCCAGAGGGGAAGTGCTCAGAAGCTTCCTGAGAAATCACGGGTTCACCTCTGTGAAGAGCGTCTCTGCCTGGGTGATTATTCTATTTAAAGCATTGATTTCCTGGTAGTGATTTGTGCCTTGTATTAGTGTTCCACACATCACCTCTACGACTACCTATTTGAGAAGTGGTTCTGTTTCGTGTTGTATTTAGTGTACTTACTGCGCTTAGAGGCAAATTCCTCCTCAGTTTTCCTTTTTCAGATTGTAAGGGATGGTGTTTTTCTAAATGTATACCCTCTCTCAACAGATTCATTGTTTTTCTATTCACATGATTTGCATCGCTAAACATTTCATGTAAGTTTTTATGAGAACCAGGACCTAACATTCCATGCTCTGCATTGAGATTAATATCTGTATATTGCTCAGATTTTATGATGACTGAGACATACATTCTTGAGTGGGTTTCATTTTCTTCACTATTCAAATTTTACATTAGCTAGCCATCCAGAGATGACACAAAACTGGGACATTAACCACAGGCTTTGCTTGTCATTCGTCACCTGTGGATTCTCTAAGTTTCAAATCTCATGCTTTCTGCAACTGATGCACATTTCTGAAACTGAAGTGGCAGGTCCCCACTTTATTTTCGTAGTGTGCATGTAGTTAATTGGTATTTTGATTGAGCCAGCAGAAGAATAAAAATGCCTATGAATCAAAGGAAATTATTCTCATTAGATGTGAAACAAAGAAAGCAGTGGTTTTAAGAACAAATATTATTCAGAAATATTCTCATTAAAAGAAATTACTCTCTCTGGTACAATGAAATTCTCCTAAAGAGAAGCATCTGGCAGAGTCATATAACTTACTGTAGCGTAACATTTGGGAGGCATTAAGTTGCTTCATGTCACAAAATGCTTTCAAGGCTTCTCAATATTTTTTCTTCATTTTAACTTATCTGTGACTTACAGTCCTCCAATTAGATTATTTGTTACTTAGCATTCCTTTAAAGGCACCACATTATGAATACTATATAGAAGCCACGTCCCCGTGGTAGGTTAGAAATATTGCTACATGGAATTTGTCCACGCCCACGTGTGCAAGATGAACATCTTTCTGTGCTGGATCCACCTGTACAGTTTTCCATATTAATAAATGGGAAGGTTGAACTGCGAGTGTAAAGACAAATGAGCTGTGGAAATGGACAATGAGGAAAAGATGTCATTTGAGCTCATGAGTTTGTTAGCCACCCATGTGTGAACTTGACAGCAGCCAACATTTGAGCATCATTGAGTGAATTGTTATGTCATTGAAGAAGCATACAAATTAAACTGAACAATGAGTCTTAAAGGTGGCAGGAACTTGCAAGGCCACCGCATCCTTTATTCTCTCCAGTATCACAGGCCAATTGTTTAAATGAGTCCCCTGACAGGACACTCGCCACTTTTCAAGGAAGCCCATTTCATTTCCAGAAAGCGTTTATCAAACTGAGATATACTCTGTTTCTCTATTTTATGTCCAGATCTAGGAAACTCTTTCACATAAGGGCCCACCTTCTCTATTAAGTGCTTTTAAATCTGTAAAGGCAACTTCCACATACCCCCTTCGTTTCTGACCTGAGCCTCTTGGGGAATTTTAGTTGTAAAAATCACATGATACTTCATCTTTTCTAATTCACCTGACCAGGCTATTCAAAATAATTTTGAATAGTGATGATAGGCATTATTCTTTTGTTCTTGATTTAAAGGAAATGGTTTTAACATTTCAGCATTTAGAATTATGGTTGTTGCTTGTTTTTGAGAAGTAGTCTGTCATGTTTAATTAGAGTCCTTTATTCCTAAGTTAGACTTTTTATAATTTACATTGCTGGCATTTTACCAAATGCCTTTTTACACTTATTGATGTATGATTCTGTGGCTTTTCTCCTTTAGGTGGTTGGCACCATTGATTACAATATCAATTTTTATTTAGTCATCTTTACCCACCCTGGAATGAATATTTGCTGTCAATGTATTATTTATTTTGTGTTATGTTCAATCCAGTTATGAATTAACTACATTAACTACAAGTAACTTGTTACTTACACATATGCACACATATATTTGCCTTCTCTTTCCTTTTATTTTATATTTCCCCCATGATACTGATTACTCTTACTTTTAATTAAAACTATGGCAGGTTTGTGAGAGGGAGACACAGGGGTGTGACATGTGAGTGCAGCAGGCTTGGACTTGACCAGATTCTTGAAGTTTTTGGTGGTTTAGAGCCACAGTTGCCAGATGAGTAGGGGGCCTTTAAAATGCAGAGGTGGTGCGTGGCACGGGATGATTCTCCTACTCCACTGGCGATCAGTAGCCAAACCTTACTCCCCACACCTTCGAACATCTGATCGATGCTGCTGTTGTTAAGGGTTAAGTGTCTGTGAGCAGGGCCCACAGCGTCTCAGCTTCCCCCCGACCCAGGTCCTCCAGATCTAGGGCCCCCTCAGAATGGAAGAGCGGTCTGCACCTGCAGGGGGTGAGCACGTGCTCAGTGAGCCCCGTGGGGCTGAGTTTTGTGCTGGGGTAGTCTGAATCTTCTCCACGGGGGGAATTCATTGCCTGGAAGCCTGGAGAACTAGGAGATCTCAACACACCTTATTTATGGGTTGAGCACTTGGGGGCAGGGTGGGGGGTGTGCACAGGGCGTGGTATTCTGTCACCGTGATGGCTTCTCTTTTGTAACACTATCTTTGTCAGGCTTTGTTATTGAGAATGGATGGCTTTGTTTAATGAACTGTGGAGTCTTCCACCTTTTCCTATAGTCCAGAATGGAAATACCTGCTATTTAAATATTAGATCGAACGCCTGTGTGAAGTCTGCTTCAACTGGATCCTGCATTTCTCTTTCTTCTCCTTGGGAACCCATGTTTCAGTTCAGACCCTGCCATTTACCACCTCACACACTTCGCTGTGTACAACGCTGTGCAGTTGGAGCGCCGCCTGAAGGTTCCTGGCTAAGGCGCAAGTGGGTGCTCCATTCACCTGGGGCGTGGCTCTGCAAGTCGGTGGCTCTGGCATGGATCGGCGTGCACTTTTTCATGTTTCACACAAAGCTACAGTATCAGCTGGTGGCATGCAGCAGGAACTAAATGAAATGATACAAGGCATTTCATCTCTGAGCCAGTTCCCTTATCTGGTAAATGAATGGTTTGCTACCACCTACTTCTCATTCCAAATTCTCAAACACATACATAACAATTACCAGACTATTTAACATTATTTTATATGTGTTACTTAATATTTTACTGTTACACAATTTAGAAAAATCATATAATATGCCTTAATATATCCTGTTATGTCTACCTCTTTGAAGATAATTTTAAAAAATTGGAATGTCAGGGAAATGAATTACCCTTGTCAAAAGTGAAAAGAATTCCAGATCATAATAAAAAATTGAAAGTCCAGTTGCTTTTTGGTAATCATTAACTCACTGTTTATGGAGAAACCTTTACCATCTGGACAACTCCTAATACAAGCAATAAAACAGGAAGTGTTTAATAAACATAACTTGATTGTTGTTCTATATCTTTGAAAATGAGTGCAGTAATTGCAGTGGCATTTTCTAACAAGGAGAATGCAACCAATCCATTATTATGAAGTGAAAGTAGGCGTCGGGGTAAAACAGCACACATTGATTAACTACTGAATACGCCATTGACTTTACAAGGCCTAACAAAGGATTACTTTCAAATGACAGTGCTTCAATTAAAAAAAAAAAATCATCTTGTGCAGTCCCGTACAGTAATTACAAAAGCATCAGGAAACTTGACAGCTGTGCTTGGAATGTGGACCAGGAAAGATGGGGACAGCGTGTTCCAGCATCATCATTAGAATGTGTGTGCATTGGCTGGTGGACCGAGCTGTGTATCAGTGACCCTGGAAACCACACACAGTCATGTGTTGATGATACAGAAAATACGCATTCCAACCACACTGAAGACAACACTGAGACCAAACATGGTTCTTTCAGAACACCCAGAAACCATTCTGAATGCTTAGCAGTGATTGCAGAGAGAATAATATTAAGTGCATCAGGATGCAATTTCAGTTTCTAGACAAATCAGAGAAAGTGCTCCATGGTAGAACTGTGAACAAATGCTTAAGGCACGATCAAAGGACAGTGAACAAACACTAATTTAAAGTGGGGACTTTGTTCAGAATAAAGATTTCAGCAGCCCTGTTTTTTAATGATCTTCCACTGACTAAGAAAAACCTCATTATATACATCACAGAAGGGCTAGAGAAGGAATTAGTAGGATTTTGCTGAGATGTTAACAGCTGAAATGGCAAAATGGAACCAGAGGTGAGGTTCATTAAAACCCCCAAAAAGGTGATTTTTCTAAGTGGTAAGTTAGGTCCAAGAAGGGGGTTATTCATTATCTCTGGATTCTCTGTTAAGTGTCTGTAGGAGTACTGTTTCCATCAGAACTACAGCTAAAGTTTCCTTTCAAGGCCACCCATTGTCACTGAAAGATCGCCTAAGGAGGCCCTGAGACCATCGGGTGGGGAGAGATGTAACTGCTTGTGTTTGTGTTTGAAGGCAATAGTCTTGTGTGGAATTTGATGATTAATACACCTTTTGTAAATCTGAATTCTGATGTTGTTGGCCACTCCTCTTAAGCCTTCCTTGCTAAGGTCTCCAAATATTACCTATGTCAGTTGTTTTGTTTTTGTTTTTGTTTTTGGCACTGAATGACTCTAGAATAAAGGGAGGATCACTGCTGGGGAGTTAGACTAGAATGGGCTTCTAGAGAGAATTGGGCTATAAACTGGTATTTGTACAGACTGTGAAAGTGACTTATGTGATGGACCTACAATTGCCTGTTGGCATTTGATGAATGATACAGTGGGGTGCCCTAGATACAAAGCTTTAAATGCCAAGAAATCACTTTGGTTTGCTCTCTGGCAATAGGGAAGCATTCTGTATTTTGAGGACAGAATGTGTGTAGCAGTGTTTGATGATTATTAATCTATTAATGCTCTGCCTGGATTAGAATTGCAGAGTTCAGTGTTGAGTCCACTACAATGATGCAGGAGATCACTGTGTGGACCAGGATGGTGGCCAGGGTACCAAGGTAATAAAATTTGATGAGATTATATTAGAAAGAATCAAAGACAATGCTAACATTAGTGTAGGATAGTCAGGGGTGGGAGATAAGAATCAGAGGGCTTGTGCTGGAAGATCAAAGCCAATAGAATCTTATTGAAAAAAGAACACAGTCTATTCTACCTAATGAAAAAAAAGTCAATGATCTTCAACCGGAAACGCTGGTGGCCCAGCACCTCCAGCTCCCGATCACCGCTCAGTGTGGTCTCCTCTGGTCTTCTCCAGTCACTAACTGTGAGTGCGCAGAGCCTCATTTTTGGTCAGTGTCTGCGATGCTGCCCAACTGAGGGTGTTAGACTATGGAACGTGAAATAACTTCTGGGCTGTGCTTCAGCCCCTGAGAGCGGCTTCGGCGTGATTCTCTCTCCCAGACCACAGACAGCTCTGAAAAATGAACCGGCCTGACATGAAATTGCCAAAATATTTCCTTCTGTGATGAAACGAAGAGGATTAAAAAAAATGAAAAAAAGCGATAACCTCCCTTTACTCTCCTATAGCGAAAGCATACAAAAAAGACAACCTTGTAGGACAGCTCATGTCCACATCATTTGGTATTTCTTACACAAATTTGACACTGGCAACAGCTGAACAAATCCTGAGAGGGTATCCCAAATGAGGATGAGATTTATTTCTGTATCTCAGTGCGTTCTGACTGTAACATGTGGGCATGACTAGTGTGCCGAGCACATGTTAACCCTAATTGGATTGGTTAACTCAGGCAACATTTGATATGATGAATACAAGGCAGAAGACTTTTTAAAAATTTAGCTTAATTTTTACGTTTTCTGGATTCGTGCCTACACGTTCACAGCTGACTGAAGTAATGCACTATGCTAGATGCCCGGACTTGTCACGAGACTGAAGTAGTCCCTGTTTGGAGCTGCGACATTTTGAATCGAAAAGGATTCTGGACCATGCCTCCTCCCAAAGGATATTTGTAATATTCTGCAAAAGCATTTTGGTGACCCAAGTGAATGAACATAATTCTGTGGCTCATTATCTGCTCTTAACTCCTACTCTAATGAAATTGATCCAGTAACTACTGTATTTTTTGGACTATAAGATGCACCCCCCCCCCACAAATTGGAAGGAATAATGGTTGTTAATGCTATTGTTGAGTTCTGTTTACATTTACATTGGTGAAATGTAAATATTATGTTACTTATGTTATTAAATATTTTACCACATTTTTTGCTTCAAAAAATTTTTTTCCTATTTTCCTCTAAAACCTAGGCTCATCTTATGGTCTGAAAAATATGGTACCCATTGCTTACATCTTGCTTCCTAGCATGGGTTATGGTTCCTATTATGTAATGATATATCAAAAACCCCTCAGAGGCAGCAGAACAGCTCACCTGTCCTTATGAAAAGAGGGAGAAAGAAGCTGCATTTGGGTGTGATTTTATAAGCTTCTTAAAAAGCCCCTCTACTGCCAAGCGAGCACAGGAAATACCACTGGAGAGAAAGGTAGGCATTACTCCTTTTTGATTTTATTGTGTTTTTTAAATATGTTTTACTATTATTTTCACAAGTCTCCATGAGGCTTTTTGATCAAAGAGGATGTAGCACCTGCCCATAGTAGGTACTCAGTTACTATTTGTTGATTGAGTCAAGAGAGAAGTGGGTGTGAATATTCTCATAAAAACCAAAAGCAGCCTTGACATCACCACTGTGAGAGCGTGCATTTGCACTGGGCCTTCCCATTCCTGCACTGACTTAGAAATAGCAAAATAAAATCCATCCACCTACTAGACAGGTGTCCCACACTAGTATTTCCTTGCTGATTGCACAAGCCAGACAATGACATTCTAAATTAATTATGGTAGACATTGTATCTTTAAACTTGTGACTGAACCTCTATAGATATCACTGAACTTGACCTGCATGAAGAACAGAATTCAGACTTCATGTGTGGTTTCAGATATTTTGTATTGTATGGGAAAGCAACAAGTGAAGGAGTTAAACTTAGGAATTTTTTTCCTTCATTGACCTGAATACTTTGGTATTGTCAGCCTCGATAAATTGGTCATTATAGGAGTGGAAAATATTTAACGTTGGATTGAAACTAGGAAATAAATTGGAATTAGTAAATCATAGAAGTTCCTGGATATTTAACTTTTTTTTTGCTGGCAATTTTAATTGTATGTTCACCATACATGGATAACTTGCATTTTCAAATTATAGAAGATACCAGAAAAATAATTTTATTTCCATGAAAGAGCTGAGGTTTTATGTATCTTTCTCTCTTCCCCCCTTCTTTATCTTTCCTTCCCTTGTCCTTCCATTTTCTTCCTTCTCCACTTCTGTAAGACTTTTAGTATAAAATGATGGTCATCATAGAACATGATACTATGGTATAGAAGAGTTAGTAGTCCTTTAAAATGTGCTCAAATTGTTCCCTACAAGAAGCTACCAAAAGTATATAAATATTCATTTAAATAAGAAAAAAATAAATCTCCACTTGGCTTAAATTGTTAACTCATGAGACCTTTTTTTCTGAGAGTATTCCTGTGTGAAACATTCTGGAAGATGTTGGATTTTTCAGATAAGTAAGACCCAGGCCCCTGAGTGTGTGTGTGTGTGTGTGTAAAGAGAGGAGAGAAGAGAGGGGAGGAGAGAGAGGTGAGATTAACAGATGAGTAAAATGAGGAATGCTAAAATCAAATGCTTGAGAATGTCAAGGTGACCCCAAGGCAGAGTTCTGATCTCTGTTTGGGGAAGTATGGTGGAAGAGGTGACATTTGAAAGGATTAGGGAAGAAAGAGATCAAAGGAAGGGGCAGGGTGGTACCACAAAGGAAGATAATCCAACTCCTGCGTGCTTGTTTAGGAAGACAGGAAGGGAATCAAGAAGGCTTTAGACTTTTAGACACTCTAATTAATGAAATGCTTATGATACCTTCCCACAGGCAATTAAATACCATACTATACTAAACTGACTTTCTGATAATTTCCTTTCGGAGGGAGAAAACAAAACACCTAAAGCGTTCTAATATCAATTTCCCCCTGTGGATTCTCTGCTTAGCAGGGTATACTAAAACGTGTGCTGGGACTTCCGTTGGGTGAGTGAGCACTGGTATTGGTGGGGAAGGAGATCTGCGGACAGAGCAGGTCAGCCACACAAACATTTGTGGAGTGCCGGCTGTGGGCCCCCATTGCAGTGCATGGTGGGGATAAACATCATTCCTGCTCCCAAGAAGCTCGCAGCTGAGTGGGGAAGACCAAGAAATGAATAAATGACAACACTGGGATTCAGAACGTGCTCCCGCAGAGGTATTGCCTCCTGCATGTGCCATTCCAAAGGGGGGAGAGTTTCTGTGCCAGAAACCCCTCTGTGGCTCCCCTTCCAGGCCCTGAAGAGACAAGGGGGACCTTCCCCTGTACCAGAGTCTACAAGCTGATTTTTACATTTTTCTTCCTTCAAAATGTGAGGCCACATATTAGGACTATTTTATGAAGAAATAAAAGCACTTCATGTTAAGTACTACAACCACAACATTTTATTCCACAGATTTTATATGTTATTGTCTCAAGCATAACTTCGTTAGCTTTGTGACCACAAGGGTGTTAGAACCCTGTAAATGTAAAACAGGAAAGAAAATCTAATAGAACATTAGCATTTCCTTCAGGACTCTAATTTTTCTTTTACTTATTAAGAAAAAACTAATATATCATCTGATAGTTTTCAAGGCCCTTAAGAAGATTAATTGATATAACCCCTATGTTGACTCTATAAAGTCATATCTATTACTGTTGCTGTCTTAAAAAAGGGGAAACAGGTACTCAGAGAAGTTTAATACCTTGTCCAAAGTCCAGGAGCTAGGTGGCAAAGCCAGAATTAGAAACAAGGGCTGGTCAGGGAGCGTGCGCTTCACACAACCGCATCGATATGTAAGTTTGCCGTCACGAAGACTCCCATCTTCTGGGCTCACGCTTTCTTTTACTATCCAAATAACACGCATCAAGTCCTCACCCAATGTCCTGTAATGAACTCAGGACTCACCCCCACTATTTTTAAGTCTTCCCAGAGCATTTATGTTGGTCTTATCACTTCAGGTTCCAGGTTCCAACCTGTGCTGACATTTGATGTCTGCCTGCTTTCTTCCTTGCTGAGAATGCCCTCTGTCTTCACTCCCAGGTTGTTGGAGCAGAGAAGGCAAGCCGTTCTCCTTCCGCTCTCCCAGGATGCCATTCACCTGCTGTTGCTGTATATATCAGAGCTCTACTGAAAGTTTGGGGATAGTGGGATTAATAATAGCACAGAGCAGAAGCTTCTGTTTCCAGACATTTAAAAATCATTCCTGCCCGTGGAAATTTCTTACAGTCCTTTTATAACCCTTCCAATAAGTTGCAGTAGGCAGGGGACACCCCCAAACCCTATTATTTTTTATGCAAAAAATTTCTGATAGTCTGCTTGCTTTTCTCTCTAGACTAGTTCAGGGGACCTTGGCCTTTGTGATGAAAAAGACTGTAAACATGTTTTTCATAATCAATTAGATTGAACATCTGAATTGTGAATCACGGCATTCATTCATCATTATACTTTTTTCCCTGGGGCTATTTTTCATTACATTAAAAAAATAAATCAGGTATAAAAAAACCTATAGCTCTGATTGTTGTGGCTTAGTAGGTTGGGCATCGTCCCGTAAACCACAATACTGCCAGCTTGATTCCTCATCAGGGCACGTGCCTGGGCTCCAGGCCAGGTGCCCGGTTGATGGCGTGCAACAAGCAACCAATCAATGTTTCTCTCACACATCGGTGCTTCTCTCCCTCTCTTTCTCCTTCCTGTCCCTTCTCTTTAAAAATAAATAAAATAAAATAAAATAAAATAAACACTTGGTGGGCATATGTGACACTAAAATGGAATAAAATGCAAGGCATCCCCTTAAACAAGTTAAATAGAATTAAATTTGCAGTAAACATGATGATTTCACAAAGAAACCATAATATGAGGGGAGATCCATAAAAAATGGAATTATTTTCTGTAGGGCAGGCCCCTTGTATTATAGGCTTCTGCTACTAGGTGAGCGTTCAGAAACCCATCTGTATCAGTGTACCAGCTGGTGTTGTTGTGAGAGGCTGTGATTGGCTCAGTGTGTTTTCCCATTTTTGATGGGTAATTTGCAAGTTCACCTGCCCAGACCATGCTCAGTGTTCAGCAGTTTTTGACCCAAAACAGCATGACCCCCATGCCCTACCCTCCCTGTTCACCTGATCTCACCCCAAGCAACTACTTTTTGTTCTCTGGATGAAAAAAGTCCTCACAGGGAAACGTTTTGCTGATGTGGAAGAGGCGAAACAAAAAGTGGCAGAAGACTAAAAGACATTAAAATTGACGAGCTCAAAAACTGTTTTGAGCCGTGGGAAAGACATCTCAATGGGTGTATTACATCAAATGGAGAGTACTTTGAAGGTGACTGAGGTTTAAACATGTAAGAATAAATACAGATTTTTAAAAAAATTCTAGTTTTTGTGGGTCCCACCTCATGTAGATCTTTGATAGATTGAATGCATCATTCTTATGATTCTGACTTAATACATGATATCAACTGTATACTGATGGAAACTAAGAGTTGAGAGTGGTGGGACACAGTGGATAAAGGACCACCACAGATACATTCGGTTTTTTGCTCAATAAATAATTATTGCATACTTATTGTGTGTCAAGCCCAGTGCTTAGAAAGGAAAAATAAAATGAATTTGTTTGACCACATCATGAACTGTAGATAGGGAGGGCCATATAGGAGCATTAAATCATAATTAGAAAGTAGTGCAATTTGTGTCACACACAGAGTGTTATGTACACAGTGGTATATGCACATAGGAAAATGTATTTGCAATTAGTAGCCTGATTGGGTCAGGGATATGTGTGCATAACATGCCATTTGCTCTTAAAGGGTGAGTATAAATGCACCAGATAAGAAATGGTAGAAGAAGAAAGGGAACAGGGGAAGGCTTGGAAGAGCCAAGAACATCACACTTTTGTGTTGTGAGCATCAGCTGTGCGTGTGTTGAACACAGAAGTGGTGCTGGGAGGAGAAGGTGGGGGGACAGAGGAGTGGCCAAGAGGAGAGTGGAAGAAGAGACGGGGCCTGGCACAGGAAGAAGGCAGTGTGCCTCGCTCCAAAGTGTTTAGTCTTTTAAAAACACCGGGGCTAGGTTTTCCAGTGTCTTAAAAATGCAGATAAGGCAGGCAGTGAAAGACAAATACCATATGATCTCGCCTTTAACAGGAACCTAAACAACAAAACAAAGAAACAAGTAAAATATAACAAAGGACACTGAAATGGAGGACGGGATGTCAGTGACCAGAGGGGAGAGGGGAGGGAATTTCAGGGGAGAAGGGAAGGGTTTACAGGAACAAATATAGAGGACACATGGACAAAACT